>OY757905.1:145986375-146221375 GCA_963585895.1 Sepioteuthis lessoniana | reverse complement strand
AGCCTCAAAGTGGACCAGGGAGTAACAGCAATAAAGTGGTACTCCACACTACCCTGACCTTCAGAACTGGAGCCTCACCAGCAGATGCTTTTTAATGTCATACTCAGGACACACCCCTTTTATAGGGGGCGGATATCATCCCTCACCATCAGATGCTGTTTAGTGTCATACTCAGCACCCCCTCCTTTTTGGGGGGGAGAGGATATCATCCCTCACCATCAGATGCTGTTTAGTATTATACTCAGGTCCTCCTTTTTTGGGGGATGGGGAGAGGACATCATCCCTCACCATCAGATGCTGTTTAGTATTATACTCAGGTCCTCCTTTTTCTTGGGAGGGGGGAGAATATATCATCCCTCACCATCAGATGCTGTTTAGTGTCATACTCAGGACACCCACTTTTTGTTGGGGAGAGGATATCCTCCTTCACCATCAGATGCTGTTTAGCATCATACTCAGAACATATAAATTAGATGAAAATTGATTAGAACCTTATAAATAATAGATTAGTTTCTTTGTCATATTTTTAACAAATGTATTGTCATTTAGGATGATACATGTAGGAAATTTATATGTAAATGTAAAAATAATTTTGAGACAGGTATTCTTTTTTATAATTTATCTAAAGATGCAATTACCAAGAAAGGTAGACAAATGTAATTTAACAAAAATGATATAGTTAGGATTAATTTTCTTGATTTAAATAAAAATGTTTCTTTTAAACTGTTTTATACATTTAAACATAAAAGTATAGCTTTGTAAATGTAGACAGAGCAGGTGCTAGGATTTTATGGACCCCAATCTATGATAACCCCAGCTAAACCTATGATATGGAGTCCCCACTAAATGTCAATTTTTGTAAAGTAATATTCACAGAAAATATATGAAATTCATCTTTCTTGGGCCCATAAGTAGGATTTCCTGGTCAGGAGTGGGGACAGGGCTAGTATACGTTAGCCCTGTATGTAGAAAGATAATTGTAATTATATTGTATTTGTAGATAACTTATATTACATAAATTATCTGAGAGAAATTCACCAAAGATTTTTGCTTTTACCAAAGAAGGATGATATAAATTTTGTTCTTAGTGATTTATGCAAAAGAAGTTTTTTTTAAAGACTAAATTGATCTTAACAATTCTTTTCATGATAATTGAAATATAATCAAAATTAGTAATTTAAATAAAATTTAAATAAATTTTACTGAATTAGAAAATTTTATTTTTATTATTCTAATCATCATCATCATGTTGAGCCATCAGCACAGATATCCCTGAGCCTCTCTCACCACCCCTCCCTATCATCCATTGCTTCCGGCAGGTCTTCAGGGCTACATCCCGTATCGGCACAGAGCTGCTGTTTGTAGGTTCGAGTTGGTCGTCCTGCCTTTGCTCATCCATGTGAATGGGTCCACAGGAGTACATTACTTATGAGCTGGTCCCTACTTCTCCAGCAGTGTTCCACATGTCTGGTTCGTCTAATTTTGATAGTTTTTGTGATGGGTGGTAGGTTGCTGTACAGCTGCTGCTTTATGAGGTGCTGCCTCCAGGACTAGTTCAATATTGCTCACAGCATTCCTGTGTAGTTGCCATCAAGCTTTTTTCCAAATGCTTAGTTAGCATCCATGTAGTGCATCCATATAGCAGTATCGACATGACCGCTGCTTGAAAGAAGCTGCATTTCATTTTATTGGTCAGGTCTGACTTCCATATGACCAATAACCTATCAATAGCTGTCCATGCCTTTTCTAGTCATATGTTGATGTTTGTCTTGGTTGATGAGATGCTACCAGTTCATACTATTTATGTTACATGAACATTTTATGATGATTTAAAGGCGTCAAAAGTTCTGCAATATTTTGACACATGTTAGTTTGCCGCACATATACTACACAACAAAAGCACTTCAAGCCATGAGAGGTAACTACTGATTTTGCACTGACACATTGCTTCATTTCATGAGTAAATTGAAAGCCAAACAGATGAACATGCAGCCTTGTCAAATTTGGGAATTGATGCTTTATGAGTTTAAACTGGGCAATAAAACTGCATAAGCAATGAAAACAATTTCTTGTGCAAAAGATGAAGATGCAGTTTATCATTATATAATAGTAACCTGAAGGTTCAAGAAATTTAACTCAAGTGGCAAAAGTCTTTACAATTAGATGATTTAAATGTGTTAAAGGAACAATTTTGAAAACAGTTGGTTTTTGTTGCTGTTTTTTGTCTAAAAAATGTTCAAGTAGTGAGTTAAACTGTGTTTCATATATATATTTTTTTTAAAATCAACTTTTTTTTAGCTGTCCAAGTGCAAAAATTAGGGTATATAAGTAAAATGTTACATTTAAATTTATATTCCATGTGAAGAATGTTACAAATGGAAAAATAAACGACTATACCAAGTATTTGTTAAAAGACAAGACACTTTTATTGTCTACGTTATATTGGTGCATGCATGTTTGTGTATATGTGAATGTATAAAGATGTAGACATTTATTTATTTTATAAATGTGATACATTTTTTTAAAAAAACCTCACTTTATATACTCGAGTATCATCTGACACTGTTTCAGGTCTATTTGTCAACTTTTGCAACAGGAATTTGTAGGCATACCAGTTGGCTTAGGCCTAACCTTAGCCAACTAATCACAACACAAATTACATTACATTACAAATTACATGCTAACTATTACACCATCTTGTTAGCATGTTAGACTAGCAAACCTACATGAGTGAGTTTGATTCTCATTGGGTGCCCCATTCATGTAGCCTTATGCTACATCTAAGCCAAAAGCTTAGTAAATTACAATCACACACACAAATTTTGTATCTTCTGTATGATAAGACCTCACCCACCCCCATTTAAAGTAAAAATTTAGGTCTCAGAAAGTCATGTGATACATGAGTATATACAGTTATGAGCCAGTTTTTTCTACTTGAATAATCAATAAGCAACATATATTAATTAATAAAAACCTTTTTCCAACAATTGTCTTCAATATTCTATATATTTCTGGACTATTATCTTTACCACTGGATAAAAATGAATACAAAAGAAAGCCAAAGAATGTATCCACCAAAACAATAAAGATGAAGGCAATAATCCAAAAAAAAATGTAATAATGAAAATACTTAATATCAATACTTTACAAAAGAAACTGTTATCTTTATTTTTGTTGTTTATAACACTGTGGTTGATATATTTACTGGGTGAGTCAAAAGTTCTGCACTATTTATGTACATGCTAGTTTGTGGTGCATATATCATGTGACCAAAGCAATTCAAACCATGGAAGGTACTTGTTATGGTTGGTAATATAGTAGTTGATGTGCTTATGTGTGTATCGCTTTACCGGGTGTATGGTTAGAAAGCTTCACAGACAAAGGTGCAATATAGTTTGGAACTTAGGATTTATGAGTTTAAATTAGACCATAGCATCATAGAAGCAAGCAAAAACATTTGTTGTGCAAAAGATGCAGGTGCAGTTGATAACAGTACAATAACTAGAAATTTCACTGGGTTACAAGAACTTTGACAATCAGACAAGGTTAGATAGGTCTAAAAGCATTGATTTGAGACCATGCTCCAAGTAATTCAATGATCTTTAGAAGTCACTAAGTACATTTTTTCTTTTTCCTTTTTTGACTAAAAATAAACTAATCTAATAATGTGGTGGGACTAGTTATGAAAGTTTATAAAAGTGATTAAAAGAAAGAAATTAGATATATTCAAAAATCTCCAGAAAAAAAAAATTTTCTACAGTATATTTCATCAAGTAATTGACTTCCACTGACATCTGAAATATAAAGTATATCATGGAACCAGTTTTAAAGTTTTAAATATCACACTTATTAATTATTAATCCAGAGGATCTTAATTACCAAAAGTAGACTTTGGTGTTAATAGATAGATAAATCTGTTGGTCTAGTGGGTAGAATGTTCGCCAATGGTCCGGGAAACCGGGGTTCAATCCCAGGTCGGGTCATACCAAAGACTTTAAAAATGATACTTGATACCTACTTGCTTAACATTCAGCATCATAAGGTACATATCAAGGGTAAAGTGGAGCAATCCAGGGATAGGAGTAGCACCCTTCCCAACACCTTGGTGTTATAGCTATTGAAAAGGGAGCCTTCTGCTCGCCCTCGACTACAGTCGCCAACTTTTGAATAGTGTACACACAGAGTCAACGGCACTTGGTCAGAATCAGTTTCTTGATTATGCAAGTAGCAAACTATCATCACCCCTTTGTTTGATTGTGTAACAGTTTCAAACCCAAATGTTTCAATAAATATAAATATTAAAAAGACACACATGTATCATAATTTCCAAAAATAACTTTTCCCTATTTTGCTGCCAAAATTTAGTGGGTTTTATTACCAGCTAGTCAAAGAGGACTGACCCAGACCTCGGAAACTCCAGGCTCTGAACCAAAAATATCAATCCTGAATTTTGTGATGATAACCAAGTTTTATCCTCAAAGAAACACAGAACTGATACACAAGAAATTAAAGAAGAATACAAAGAATATTAATGTAAATTGTATGAATACAAAAATATATACTCATGCAAAAACATATGTAAATTATTGCTTATTGCCAAAATAATATATAAAAGGTAACATCTGTACACATCAACATCCTGTTATTTTCTTTGATGTTTGCTTATTTTATTGTATAATTCATTTCAGCATTAACCTTTTATTAGCTGGAAGACTGCTCTGCCAAAATATTAAGCTACCTTTTGTTACATATTCATTACACACAATTTGCTAAATTCACACTATTTTCATAACAGTGAGAAAGAAGCACCGTTGATTCAGTGCCTACAGTATTCAAACTTGGATCTACATATTATCTATCACTGATATTGAGCATTTTTTTTTTATAAATATAGCAAATCATATAGTTAAATTTTATACACATACACACACACACACACACACACTCACTCATATATAAAGTTCATTCAATAAATAAAGGAATTTTTAGGGAAAAAGCAAAATAAATTTTTTTCAGAATTTTTTTCCATAAGTACAAACTCTGCATTGAGTAGAATTCATTGATAGCAAAAATTATTTTAATCTCATAAAAATATTTGCGATTCAAAATGGCAGGAAATCAAACAGAGTGTTTCAGACTTGAAGAGAAGTCTGTTGTTAAATTTTTAGTGGCTGAGAAATGAAAATCATGTGAAATTTACAGAAGAGTCAGTGATGTGTATAGAGAAGAATGTTTTAGCCAAAAAATATTTACAGACTAAACAAAGATTTGCCACGAGGAACCTGAGTCAAAAAGACATGAAGTGGAAACACACTGACTCTCTGGTAAAGAAAAATTTCTGGAAGCAATGGTCAGTAAAGAAGGTCATGCTGAGTCTTCTGAGACCCTTGAAAAAGATGCAAGGAGTCCCTGTGATATAATGTCTAAAGTGTTCGACTGTAGCCCTTAAAGTAAGCAAGTTCAAACTCCAGTCATACAATCATGTTCACTTTCAGACAAAATCCCTTGGGAAAAGTATGAACTCCAATATTCACCCAGCAATGGTTTAAATAGTATCATGGCTGCGCTTCTTCAAGGATGGGTTGGGCATTAAATAACACATGAAGGTTGATATGTTATTAAACAAAGTAAACTGAAACCAAAACCTGAAAAAGATGAAACTAACCAGTTCCCATTACCAAAGTTCACCTTATTTATTGAATGACTATCATATATATATATATATATATATATATATATATATATATATGCACACACAGCGTATGTGATGGGTAAATTGTTGACATATTGAATAAGTAATTTAATGCATCTTATTTGTTTCTGGTTATGTCTACTGAACAGCAAACTAGAGTTAGTTGGGGAGTGGGAGGAAAATTTGGAAAAGCATGCTGTACTGCTTGGAATTCACGCCAAAACTTCCATTAGAAAGATTTCAGAGTGTTTGTATGTTAATCTAAGAACAAATTCATATTCATTGTGATGAAAATCAAACATCCAATCCATATTATGATGTTTGCTGTGGTCACTAGCGATAGTGACATTACACCTCCATTCATCTTTCCACATGGCTGCAGACTCAACACAGAGGCCCACATTGTGCCAAGAGATGTCCTGGATTGAGAGGGTAGCTGCTGGAAGACCCTAGATCTAACAACAAGACTCTGAACCATACTACACAAGAAGGAGAACCCAGTTTTGGCAGTAAGAAAATTTCTATGAGCACATTACTCTTTACATCTGGCAGTCTAACTCCCCAGATAACCATCGCCTTGATTATTGCGTGTGGGAAATGGTTGAGCAACAGACCAACAAAATCATTTGAAACCCCAAATACAAACCAAAGGCAAAGATAATGGCAGCATTTAGCAATTTAAACAAGGAGACCATCAGAAAAACTGGCAGGATATTCGGAAGTCATCTGGAATTTAAGATTACAACCACTAGTAGTTTTTTCAAATAAATTCCATCTATAGTATTTTAAAATATATCTATGCAATTTTGGTAAATATATCTGCTAAAGCGAGATGTCAGTTTTATTTTCATTTTTGCATAATTTAGACAACAATTTAACTATCACAAATTGTATATACACAACCTTTTGAGATCAGTCATCCTCAATTTCTATTTCTGGATTAGAATTTGGAAAATCTTCAATAAAATGAACACCTAATAAAGATAAATAAAATATAATCCTACAATACATAAGAAGGATTGAAATATGAAAGATTTAGTTTTGCAATATATATAGCTTACTTTTCTACATAAGAAGATTTATCTTTTTTAAAAATATTAAACTTTTTAATGTGTTAATTGAAATACAAGACAGCCTGTTCAAATCTACATCAAAATGATTTCTTATTTTTTTGTGTGTATATATACATACAAATGCACACCCATGTGTAAGGAGAGACCTTTTAAAACTAATATTTCATCTCAAAAACAAGGGGTTGTTCATTACATGAGATATCTTTAGGAACATGCGGAAACTTACCTTCAATCATTACATACAATATTGGATAAGAATACCAATTTAGTGGCAGAAAATAGGAGTTATTCATTACACAAAGTCATTTGATTGTACAAGTGTGTGTGTGTGTGTGTGTGAGAGAGAGAGAGAGAGAGAGAGAGAGAGAGAGAGAGAGAGAGAGAGAGAGAGAGAGAAAATATTATTACTGCACTGAAAAAGTTATATGCTAAAAAATATAGTTTAAAACAATTCAAACTGAAATTCCAATCTGTTGATCCTGCTGTATTTCTATCTAACAAATCTGGTAATCCAGAGGTCCTTTACATATTATTCTTTTTTGCTTCAGAGCAAGTAACTTGATCTTTTTCTCTACATACATGATCTGCCAAACCTGGTTTAGTTATTCCCCTAGGTCAACCTCTTCTTGATGTTCCTTAGATTTAATCTTGTGTGAGGAATTGGCTTTTCTTTTGTTTTCTTTCCAGCAGTTAAATGGGATGCTATTTACAGTTAAAAACCACAAAGATAAAGATAATAGTCTGAAAAATAGGTGAAATGATAAAGACAAAAAAAAAATTCATTGTAGTGGCAAATGTTAGAATTACTCCGAGAAGAGGGAACAACTTTTATCACAAAAAAAAGAACGAAAAAGTCAGAAATGTTTCAAATAGTTAAAATCTTGTAGAAGGAAAATCAGTAAAGGAGATCTATGGCTCTTGAGCAGAACAAAAATTCTTACGTTGTCAATGGCAGCCGATCATAGAATCTGTAAAAACAACTTTTGAACATGGTGCTTCCTTAAGAAGAGATCATTTTTCCGACGTTTTTATTTGCTTGTGCGCCAGTAGAAATGGGCAGCAAATAATGGGCAGCAAAAACTCATTTGCAGTTAATCTTTCTGGTCGGATTGCGAATAGCATTCAAGAAGACAAGGCTTGACCAGAGGTCATCCTTCTGTCCAGATCCATCCGGAAACATTGCAGTAAATAAAACAAATCATTGAGCAATTGTTATCATTGGATCATTCTGGCTATGAGTATTTTATGCATTGCCAGGGAGTTTTGTGCACATACATTGGGAATTTATGCAGTTTTATGAATGTGTTTATTATGCGTTAAGACATGAGAATGTGTGAGTATTTTAGTAATCTATGTGTGCCTTTACTGGTTGGCATGTATATATATATATATATATATATGAGAAAGAGAAAGAGAGAGACCTACAGATATAAATATAATATATGTATGTGTATTTGTTTACAGCAATATATTCACATTTTATGAATGAATACAACCATTGCATATGTCAAGAACAAGAATCAGTTGTGCAGCCTTGATCTACCTTCCCAACTATTTAGAAAAGACCCTACTGTACATGCATAAAGGTATTTTCTTGAGTAGCTTGTACTTAATTACACAACCATATATATGTATATATATATATATATATATATATATATATAAAGAGAGAGAGAGAGAGAGAGAATGGTAGAGGTAAAATGAATATATTTGCTTACATCAATATACGTGGTGCATTCAATAAGTTTCCAGACCTTTTTTGTAAAGGCATTTAAAATTGTTGTAGATTCTTAAAAATTCAGTATGTTATTGCTATACATCTTATGAGATGACTGACCAATTTTTAGGATTTCACATTCAAATGAACAGCTACAGCAGCAAAGCCTGATTGTCACAGCTGGTGAATTTCAAAATTGCAATCTGGACATGAGGAAGAACAATATGCAATAAAATTCTGTTTTAAACTTGATAAAAATCCCACAGAAACGTATGGAATGCTTCAGACTGCTTTTGGAGCATCTTGTATGAATCGAGCATCAGCTTTTGAGTGGCATAAGAGATTCAAGGAAGGCAGGGAGTCTGTGAGGCATGATGAGAGGTGTGGGAAGAGTAAGGAAGTCAATACACCAGAGTTGATTGGCCAAACGGTTAGGGTTAGGGTTAGGGTTACTATGTTGAGGTTTTAAAGGAGTTCAGGAAGAGATTCCTTGGGAAGAGGCCAGCACTCTTCAAATCAGGTCAGTGGCATTTCCACCAGGACAATGCACCAGTCCACAACTCCATCCTTGTCACAGACTATTTAACCAAGATGGGCATGAAGACAGTTCCTCATCCTCCCTATAGTCCAGACCTTGCTCCCTGTGACTTTTGTTTATTCCCTAAGCTCAGAGGCTGTCGTTATGAGACAATTGAGAAGATGAAAGAGGCCGTGACGAAGGTCACTGACATGCTCACACAAGAGGACTTCCATTGGGCCTTCCAGAGGTTGTTGGAACGGTACAACAAGTGCATTGCAGCCAGAGGAGATTACTTTGAAGGGGACTAGAGTTTCATGTGTGTACTATCAATAAAAGTGCCCATACAAAAAAGTCTGGAAACTTATTTAATCATCCTCTTACTTAAACTTTATGAAAGTATGTTGCCATTGAATATCTCAAGAATCAGTGATGTATCCTTGATCTGACTTGGTGAGAAATCAGAAAGGACCTCACTGCCCATGCATAAAAGGATATCTTTGGGTACCAAATAACTTATTTATCCAACCCTTCCACCACAAGCAGGATGTAACACAAGGTCAATTTTTAAGTGGAGTTCAGCTGGTTTGAAATCAGATTTGGCTTCTCTAAAATGGGTTGCCATAACAAGATTTAAGAGCACAGTCAACCCTACTATCTACCCATATCTGAGAAGAGAAGAGATAGATTTATGCTTTTTCCAAGCTTGAAGTTAAATAAAGCCTTGGCCAATATTTGAATGAATCCATTTCATATGAGGATAACCATTATGGTCACCTCCATTCCACTGATATTCTCATGTTTAATTGCACAATTAAAAGTGAGATCCCATTAAGTGAGCTTATGTACTGTGTGACTGTTATATCAACTCTGACTGAATTAGTAGAACCTTCCAATCAAATGCACTTGGGTTGTTTTTGTAAATATTTATTTATCAAAAACATCAAAACTTTCATTCTCTCTAATGATTGCATAATGATACACATATATTAAAGTAGTTAAGGCATTTTCCTAGTTCATTTAGTATATATATATATATATATATATATATATATATATATATGTGTGTGTGTGTGTGTGTGTGTGTGTCCCTAATCTGTCAGTATTTCTTTTGATATAACTTATAATATAGTGGATATAAGTTTTTAAACTATATATACATAGAACTTTTCATTCATTGTCTTTATTATATATACAGTAGGATAACAAATAGAAAAAACATATATACCATAGCATTGTATATTATTTTATTATAGAAATGTATGGCATATAATTTTACTATAGAAATAGATTCCTTGTTATTTCATCTAGGAAATTCATGGCATATTATTTTATTACAGAGGTCCATTGCACATTATTTTATCATAGAAATGCATTACACATTATTTACAACAAAAATGCATCATATATTATTCAATTATGAAAATAGATTGCATATTATTTTTCCCAATCTGTAACCATGTCAGTACTACTGTAAGGTTGTACCACTTTAAAACATGAAAAACAAGGAAAAAAACCTAAATGGAAACTAAACAAGGATGCTATGTGCTATTTTGAATAAATCTTGAAAGCAGCACCCTACAAAACAGCAGCTGTATGGCTACTTACCTCCCATCATACAAAATATCCAAGTAAGATGAACAAAATATGCTGGACAAAGCTGGAAAAGTAAGTACCAACTCATGAGTAATGATCTCTTAGGAATGGATACACTAGTATTGATCAACCAGTAAACATTAACATTCACAGCTTCTGTGCAAATTGTAGATGCCATTCAGAGGACTTAGCAAGAGCTACATCTGATAGCAATGACTGAAAGAGAGTGAAAGGAATCCATGCTGTTAGCATGACTTGATTATGATGATAGAGAAATGGATGGTATTGTATTTCTCTATAGAAATGCATTTCATATTATTTTACTATAAAAATGGATTGAATATTATTTGACCATAGAAATGGATTGTATATTATTGTAGAAGTGGATTGCATTTTATTTCATAAATAGGTTCAGCAAATTTTGGAGATAAAGGAAAGGATGAATAATAATCACAACTGTGCAAGAATATTGGTTGCATTTAAACACTGAATACATAAGTTTGAACTTTTTTATAGTTGATTAGTGACTTTACTGATAGCCAGCCATTAAATTTTATTGCATACTAAATTATTCACATCAGTTTTTTTTTTCATCTTTGCTGATTTCATTATATTTTGAACCTTTCAACCCAATTCATGGGTAGGATTTATAAGAAAATATATCCAAACATTAATTCCCTATAATTATAACATATAAAAAGTTACACAGCTAATTCTTCTTATAATGGAACATGAACCAAGGTTGTATTTCAAGTGTATTGACATCATTTGAAACTGGCATGATATCAATCCATCACATCACCATGTAATTTCTGCTTGTAGAAAAATATCTTATGATTAATCCTTAAATCTATCATTTGTTTATTTTAGTCTGTTAGGGTGAGTCAAACATTTTGCTATATTTTGGCATATGTTAGTTTGGGGCATGTATATCACATGACTGAAACAGTACAAACTAAGGAAGTTAGATGCTGTGGTTAAACGTATCATGTAGTTGATGTACCAATACATTGTGTATTGCTTCACTCTGTGTCATGTTTGAAAGCCACACAGATGAACATGCAACATAGTCAAATTTGGGAACTTATTCTTAATGAGATTGAATTGGACCATAATGTTACAGAAGACCAAAAACATTTTTTAAGTAAAAGGTGAAGGGGGAATTGATCCCAGTACAATAACCAGATTGTTCAAGAAATTTTGCTTGGGTTGCCAGAAACTTGACAGTCAGGTAGGCTTAAAAGTGTGGATTTTGAGACCATACTCCAAGTCATACAGGTAAATCCAGGAAGTAAACAATGAATAGTATCAAGTGAGCTTGACATCTTCTAGTCTAGTATGGTCAGTGACCTTCACAAACTCAGCAAAAACAATCTAAGCTGCCATTTATACATTACCAAAATATTGCAGAAGCTTTGACTCAGCCAAGTAAATTTGATTTTACTAAGTTTCAGCATTGTGGACATTGTATATTTAAAATCAGATGAAAAAGTAATAATTTCTGTAAAGCACATACATGCAAATACATACACAGCAGAAGCGCTATCCCGAAAACTCCAAGTGGAAGGAAACTTGGGTCATTTGGTAGGTGCCGCAATATATGAATACTTGTTTATAAAAATTGGTATGTTGAAGAGTGAAAGTGTTGTAGCATGGATTAGAAAGGGGGTCTATGAGGGTAAAATACTAGCACAGCACATATATACATATATCTATATTATTACTTTATTTAAAAGTGAAAGTATCTTTAAAAAGAGTACTTAATCTCTACAATAGACTATGTATAAACATTAAAATCAAACTATTCATTTCATTGAGTGTATACATCATATTCAAAGCATAGATCTATTAACTTCCATCTGATGAAGGTCATTTTGTAGAACTGGAATAAATTTATAATGGAACCGCTGAATTGAATTTTTTCGCTCTGCATGTGAGTTTCCATATATTTGATAGCCATTGACATTGAGCACTCAACTGGAGATTCCAATTCACCTTGGATTACTACTTGACAGTCTAAACCTTGGACTATTTTCCTCAGATTATACATACATTATATGTATATATTTACTACTTTTAAGTTTGAGCTGATTTCTATTTTTCACTCCATATATTTAAAAGCTCTGATAACTGTCTTTTGTATTTTTAATGTTAGGGGGTCTGTTATTATCGGGGATGGAGATTAAACCATTATCTCTGTATATACCTATGGTATTCAAATTTTTGATTCTGCCTAGTGTATCTAAAACTTATACACTGACTAGGTCCACAATTTGAGTGGAATCAAATGACCCCATGGTGTCATATAAGTTATCAATCCCCATTTTTACCCAAGTGGTGTCATTATTAATCAATACAGATTTCCTACATATCAATATAATGTCTAATTCATCCTGAGTTATATCAGTATAATTCTTAGTTAAATTAATATTGTGTAATAGCAATTTTCCTGATTTATTGATGGGTAAAAATCTATGATATTGAATAGTATAAAAGTAGTGTTTTTCCCGTATTTGATATTTTTTAACCATCTTATGATGTCTACTGAGTTCTTCCACTGCATATATTTTGAATTATCTGAGATTTTAATCACAATATTTTGTATTATACTTTTGGATAATAATCCTAATTGCGTTTTTTTTTTCAGGTTAATCTACCTTGCCTGTTTATTATTTTCAAAGTTCTTTTTATGATCTTTCAAAAGTATATATACAATTTTTTTCTATTTTGTTTACCAAGTTTATTTTTGATATTGAGTTTATTTGTGAAATTATATGTATCTCTATTAATTTGATAATCAGTGTTATCATCATCTAATTTATATTTCTTTATTATCTTATTATGTAGTATTTTCATATATAGTGATGGATCTATCTTATATTGGTTTCTAGATTTGTCAGTTTTGAACCACATCTTATTTGATTTAATAATGTCAACCAAAAACTTTTAAAGTTTTTCTAAAATTTGTCATTATTACTTTTAGATTTGATTTTTTTACTTTATTCAATTAAGTCTTAACTCACTATTAATACCTTCCATATTTTTTTTAAATCAATAGTAATTTAAATTATAAATAACAAGTTCTCTAAAATTAAAAATAAAAAAGAAAGCATAAACATTATATTTATTAACATATAATGATGTTTCCAATGAATAAAATTATATATTTTTTCTTCTCACTGGAAGCAAGGTAAGGGTGTCTACATTGTATTCTAAGTATAAATGTATTAAATTAAATTCCATTTGATGAAAGTCATTTTTGTAGACCTGAAATAAATTCATAATGAAACGACTGAATTTTTTTTGGTTAAATTTATAAAATATACACACACACACGCACACACACACACACACACACACACACACACACACACACACACACACACACACACCTAACTTGGTCTGAGAAACTAAGAATCCCCAAGTGTTGTTCATTCTATGTCTACACTATCTTTAGATCTTCATACTCTATCACCAACACTGAGCACTCTTAATTCATAAATATAGCAAACTATATATATATTATCCAAAGCCAAGTCAGCTGATGGTTGGAATGATTCTGTTTTAGGATTTTCTTTTTCCAAAATCCATGTAATTCAAAATCCAATAGAGAGAGCTCAATCTAGAATAATAATAAATTGAAATACAGAGCAAATCTTAATAGTACCTGGTATAATTTTTAGTTTTACATTATTAATATGACTGATTATATTGAATAAAATAAAAATATTGGTATGACAATTTTTTTAGTTTTTTTTAGATAAAACAGTATTAATATACAAGATAATATTTTATAATTTAATTTTGTTAAGGTTATTAATACACATGTAAGTTGTTTATGGTAGATAATTTTCTCACCCAAAATTCATTTATTCTTTTATCAATTCATTTATTTCATTTGGGTTAAGAAGTTTATCATAATATTGATTACTTAAAATGAGGTGAAATTGCATGAAATTTGTCAACCAGACAAGAAAAACAAATGGTTTGGTTTTTATATATATATTAAAAAAAATGGGGTTAAGGAAATAGGGTGTCTGTATTTTTTTGGAATTTTTCAAAATTTTCATTAAAAATTTCTTATCAGCTCTTTCTCTGAAGATGCAGATCTAATATCTAAAAAAAAGGGTCTGTTAAAATAAATATTATCACAAACAAATATGAGTGAATTTTAATGATTTTTCTTTTATATATCATAAACAGATGAGAAAAAAAACATCTGATGAATCAAAAAGTGTTCAAATGCTGATCAGCAGAGCAGTATAAAAACTAAAAGTAATTAAAAACTCACCTTCTTACTATTGTTTTATTACTATAAATTTCTATAGAAGATACAACCATAAGATGAAAGTTTATTTCAAATAAAGTTTCATCTGAAGATTGTGTCTTCTATTCTATAAAGGATACATGAAACCTTTTATGATAAAACAATAGTAATAAAGTGAGATTTTAATCACTCTTAGAATATATGTATATATATATATATATATATATATATATATATATATAGTGGGGGTAAGAGTGATTATTTTTCTTAATATTGTTACAGAATACATCTCTCAATATCTGATCTTGTTGAAGAACATATGATTTTTAATTTTTCATAGAAATTGCTTAAACACACACACATACACACACACACACACAAATATTATAAAATAGATCTCCAAGTGTGATGAACAAAATTCTTTTTTAAAAAATCATTTGCAGAATCTGTTATTCATTTTCTTTACTTAAGAATTTTTTTTTTTTTGCTTTAATTTATGATTTTATTCTTTTTAGATGTACACATTCTTCATAGTTTCTACATATTTTTTTTTTTCTTGTGGTTAAAGAACATTGATGCCAGTTGTCCATCTTTGAATAAAAGAGACCCTAAAACTCCTCACCAACACATCAGGATGTTTTGCTATGACTTCTGTGTTGGGGACCCAAAATGTTGCCTTAAAAGATTCTTTATGTTTCCAAAAAAAAAAATAAAGGGAGAGGGGATCGACCTGACTCCCTAAAAGTGCCAGGCAGAACACAGCACCCTCAAAGTTGGCAAGGCGTGAAGACATTCATAAGGAAAGAGTTTAATAGTAACGACATCAACAACAGCACCAATAAAGAAAACAAAAAATAAAAAGAACAAAATCATCACACAAAGTTTTTGGTCAATATTACCAGTTTTTGTATTGAATTGGAAATTTGCAAAAGAAAATAATGAAAAGAAGAATTCTAGTAAAAGATGTTTCCATTGAATTTTGCCAGGTATTGACTGGGAATATTTATTCAAGAATTTCTTTGGACTTGCATTCCTTCTCTTCACATTTTTTTAAATAAAATAAACACACAAATAAACCAGATATGTTTCCTGTCCACTTACACTGAATAACATGGCAACTGGCCTGTCAATCTTTATGTTTATTATTGTATATATATATATATATATATATATACATATATATATATATATATATATATATATATATATATATATCTGATATGTCCAAAAAGAATGTTTGGTATATGCTCCAACACATAAAACATATGGTTTATATATTAAACTAGATGATGCAAGCTACAAAAGAAAAACATTGCAATTTAAAAATTTTTTAAATATTTTTTGTTTGAAATAAGGAAGTAGAGTTGATAAATCATTCAAGTTCTATGATTCTAAGATGACTAACAAACAATGGAAAAACATTAAATATCTTGATATCCATATAGTAAGTGGCTTATTCTGCCCAGGAAAATTCATAACTCTTTTCTCTTAATGGTTCAGTCGTCTACAGTGAATGGATAAATAAAAAGGTAAAAGGTAAAAAGAGTTGTGTAGGAGGCAAAAAATTAAACTATTGTTTCATATGGATTGAATATGGAAAATATAGAAAGAAAATCTTCATTTTTTTAAGGCTTAAGATAATACCAAGCATCCCTTAGCAAATTTTGTGAGGAGACAATGTTTATGAGATTATATGATGATATTTAAGCCATGTGTGTGAGCATCATGAGCATATCACAAAGTGACCAAGCTATCTGCAGGGTCGACATGTGGTGAATTTGTTACTTAAAAATAAGAACAAAAATACCAAGTATTTTTTTCAAACTAAATCAAATAGAGAATGAACACTTAGATATCAAATGATTATAATTTTGTAGGTAATGGAATCAGCAAGATAAATTTAAAGCCTGGATAAGACTGTTTGCATTTCACTTCATGCTAATGCAGTTGAGAAAGGCATGAACCCATCTCTCCTCCGACCAGTTATAGGTAAATAGTAGGACAGATTGGGTACTCTAGCCTTGGTAAGGCAACCAGTTTTGGAGAAGGAAAACTTTGAATTCAAACCAGCCATTTAATACATAAATCAAATACTGAGAAAGATCATACCTCATGCACATATTGTACTCTTTGTCAAAATCAGCATTGTCTTCTACTTTAATTTTCCATCAATATATTTTAGATATATTTTATTTATAAATTTTGAATTAGCTTCAATGATGGAAATTATTCATTCAATTTGTAAACAGCTTTTTCATACTTTAGAAAAAGTGTTTGTCTCTTTTTAGCAGTGGACTCATTTGATATCCTGGTTTGTGCTCTGTTATATTTTTGGTCTAAACAATAATGAAAGATCAAAGTGCAAATATCATTTTCCTGGGTTTAATTGATCTTATGATTAGTCGATCACTGACAGCATGTGATAAAAAAAAATGTCTTGACAAAGGTGTAAATGGCCCTTTCTTGGCTTGAGCCCAAGCTAAGTGATTATAGAACCAATATTTTTCCCATCTGAGCCATGCTCCAAGTGCCATGCCCTGGGAAACCAATTCAACTGTAGGGTTAATCCACAACAGGGGTGGTGATATCATAGCACTACTGGATGACTGAACTTTTTCCTAAAGATACTGGCCAGGGTGGACAGGTTCCTAGAAGAATGGTCATATCTTCACATCACTAAGTAGGAGGAAGACCTTGGCAACTGATGAGCTGTGCCAAGCTTTCTTGTCTAAGATATACCACATGATGACTGTAGTAAATTAAATAAAAAAAGGGAGGCAACAATACAGCAAGTAATTTAAAGTTCTTCCTATTTGCAGTGAGAAACAAATAAGATCCAAAGCATAATTTAGCGTTTTTCCTCCTAGACTTCGAAACTTTAGGTTGGACCTTAACATGTCTAAATACTCCAAACGTCTTAGGACGGCAAATGTACATAAATATCAGTGTGAGAACAAAAAACATACAGTTGCTACTCAATAGACTTGAATGGCCAAGCAAGAAAATATATGGTGAACAATTACTCACGTGAAAACCAGTGCAGCAGGAGAAGAAATGTGTTTTCAGTTCGACAACTTCTACATCACGAGGTTACCGTGACTCCCACTTCTCTGTCTCTGCATCTTCTCCTCTTCACCTCTCGAACCTAAAAGGAAAAAATCAGTGCCCTGAGAAGGCTCATTGTGCAGGCATCATGAGATTATTGCACCATCATGTTTTACTAGCAAGATTCACTACGAGCATAAACACAATAACAATGACCAAATCTGAGATAGCAGGTGATCATCAAAGAATCATTAATGGTGCCTGTACAACACCTCTTCCACCTGATGTTTAAGAACAGATGATAATGATGAAGCCATCAAATATGATTCACAACAACCAAATTATTGAGTGTATTTCTAGTTTTCCTCTGACCTTCTAAAATGATGGATAAAATAAGATTTCCCTAATGTTATTGCTTCAAAATGCAGGAAATTATCCAATTAAGAAATTCTCTTTGATTAATCTGTTTCTATTTCAACTGATATCTTTAATACCAAGTGCTTGAAAAGTGACACAGCTGGTGCAGGGGTTTAAATTGACCATTTCATGGACATTTGGCTTAAACATTACAAATTTGTCAAAACATAGGATTAACCATATTATGTTTACATGTAAGTAGGCCAGAATTTCACCAGAAATCTATTTATAACCTCTAACTAACCCAAAGTAGAAATAATTTAAAATCTGTTAGACTTTTAACACATGCAAAAGTACAAAAAAATGTTTATATATAAAAATCGACCATGAAGGAATATCAATTACACATGGCATCATCAAACGAAATGAGATGAATACACACAGTTTGACTTAGATTTTTGCTTCGAACAAAGGAATTATTCATGTCATATACCTGATATTTATTTTGCAAATCAACTTTGATGACAAAATATTAGCAATTTAAAGAAAATTTTTATCATTAATGTTTTTCAAATGCCTGAGACAGAACAAAATGAAATTACTTTAAAAACATAGATAAGATGTAAGTCCTCATTTTAGAATAATGTTTACCTCATTGTTTTCATGATAGTTCCAGATATGGAGAAAATATTTTGATGTTTTTTAACCAAAAAAAAAACTTTTTTGAGGGCAGTTTCTTTAAAATCTAGCTATAAAAAGTAAAATTTAACTGTAATAGTCATAAAAATTTGTCACAAAACCAAAAAGTCCAAAAAATCAAAATAATTCTGAAAATCATAAAAGGATTTTTGTCTTAGATTTGCAGTTAAAGTAAGTAAAGTTGGCAACCTTGGTCGAGGGTCACTCGAAAGCTCCTTTTTCAATAGCTACCACACCAAGATGTAGGGGAGGGTGCTACTCCTTTCCCTGGATTATTCTACTTTACCCTTGAAACGTACCTTATAATGCTGAGTGTTAAGGAAGGCAGTATCAAGTACCACTTTTTGAGTATTTGGTATGACTCGACCTGAGATTGAACCCCAGTCTCCTAGGCCATTGGTGAAAACTCTACCACTAAGTCAATGGGCTGGTCATAAATTAGCATATACCTAAGCTAAAAAGCCATTTTAAAGACAGCACCACAACTTTGATGATAAATTTGTATGCACAAATTTTACCATCAATTTTTTGTTAAAACTCAATTTCAAAACACAAACTTTTCAGCCAAAAAAATGATAGAAACAAAATTTTAAAGATAAGTGTTTGCACAAAACTGCAAGATTAAAAGACAATTTACTTATCTTGTTACAATAACAATCTTTAAAAATAGCTGATGTCTGGCCTTAGCCCACAGTGAATCAGTCAACTAAAGACTAAAGAAATAAACATAATAAAATTAGAAATTAATTCTCACTTTTCTATCATAACAAATATAAGGGGTGCCTTGTATATAATGCCTTCTATTCATTTTCCCCAAAACAACAATGTTTAGAGAAGTACAATAACACTGTCGGATAGAGCAAGTTTTCTACTATAAAACACAATTTTTCCACATTACCATAGGCAATGAATTTTCACTTGTGATAAACCAAAGTCTGTATGTTGTGTGTGTAAGAATCTTTTCAACAGCAGTAATGTTAGTGTTATAATCAGAAAAATGTTTTCTACACTCCATCTTTCATAGGCCCAATTCATACAAATAAGCCAATCATGGTGATCTTCCTTTTATGGTTAGATAGCAATGATACATTACCCAACACCTAAATGTTCTTACATCAACTGCTTGGTTTTTATAAATGTTCAACAATCATCAATGAATATCACTTAATGTATTTTCTCTTCATGGAGAAATTCAAAGGTACAGTTCTGTATTCATGTCAGATGCCATTTTGCCAGACAGTCACTCAGCTGCTATTTCTAACAAAGAAAAAAATATAGGTTATTGATAGAAAGGTTCAGCCATACACCCAACATACACCTCTGACATTGTGAGATAATATAATAATATAGGTGGCACTACTTTCAGACTGATGGCAGCATATATACACTTGTTCATTGTTGGAAAAAATGTATTGCCAGTAATGATAAATGGGTAGAAAAATAGAATTCTGTTGCTGAAAACTTTCTCTATCCAATGGTGCTATGATACTTCCTGTATCTGCTATAGTTTCTATGGAAATAAATGTATTCTTTTAGGAGCATCCATCATAAATGATATAATGTTTCAAATGAAAAAAGATATCATGAATTAATTTTATACATAGAGTAGCAATATCTCATCTCCTGAAAGTGATGTCAACCTATGAATAGGTTTAGTATGGAATGCTATTTACAGGTTAATTACCATGAGGAAATCTGATCTCTCTTATTATGGGAATAATAAGATGGGAATTCTTCTAAGCAGTGATCATATCAGTATTAATGTATAGTTACACCATTTAATCTTTAAGAAAATGCCAGCAAGGTGGGAACTACACAAAAGTGATACATGCTGTTTTGAACAAATCCAACAAAATAATAGGTGTACGGCCACTTACCTCCCACTACACAAACCATCTAAGTAAGACAAAAAAGACATATGAGCATGGCTGGAGAGGAAAGGAAAAACCCATGAATTAAGTTCAACACAAAGACACATGCATGACCAGAAAAACATATACTGACCAACTCAGTGTGGACACTGATAGAGGGCTCAAAGGGTTAAATTATTTCATGGATCAAAGTACTTTGTATATTTGCATTTCATTGGAATTCTGTAAGATTTATAAAAATGTTCATTGTAAGAAGTGTTCTGAGTATGACACTAAATTGTGTCCAATGATCAAGCTGATGCTTCATAGCAATTATTCCCAGGTCCACTCTAACTTTGAATATCAAGTTGATGCTTCATTGCAATTATTCCCAGGTCCACTCTAACTTTGAATGGTAATACCTGTTAAAGACTAATCAATGTGTCAAATAAATCAGTTAGAAAATTATTTGCATCAGATAGGAATACATGAAACTATAATTGCGTGAACACAAATGATTATAGATAAAAAAAAAAGGCAAGAAAAGTTGCAATGAAACATTGAAATATATGATGGTAACCAACAGAATTTCTTATTACTCTTGTAGAGTGCTTCTTATTTTTCTTGAGGAATATTTCTTTATTGTGAGCTTCAATCTGACTTTTAATTTCAATCTAATCATCATGAAAAGAATTTATGATAGATTGATAACAATACTTAACACAATGTTCAAATACTACACTCCAAGACAGACATGCTAGGAAGTAGCACTTTAATCCTAAACAAATTACACAGTTACTACACTTTGATCTGAAAGAGAAAAGCTGACCCATGTGTAAATAATCCTGACGTTTTTTATAGGAACTATACTAATGTCTACGCATTATTTTAATATTTTTTGTGTGCAACACTTGTCACAAAGCATACATATACTACAAGAGTGAGTCAAAAGTTTTGCACTATTTTAGCCTGTGCTATGTTGGACTGAGGCAGTTCAATTCAAGGGAGGTACCTACAATTGTTGGTAGGATTATAGCAGATAGTGCATTGACATGTTGTGCCTTGTTTCACTCTCTGAAAGCCACGCAGATGAATGTACAATGTAGTCTAATTCAGGAACTGATGTATAAAGAGTTTGAATCAGGTCATAATGCTGTAGAAACAAACAAAAACATTTATTGTGGGAAATGTGAAGTCAAAGTTGATCACGGTAACCAGATGGCTCAAGAAATTTTACTCAGGTAGCAAGAACGTTGACAATAAGTGCAAGGCCAGGAAGGCCAAAAAGCATGGATTCTGAGGCAATGTTCCTGTCCTGAAGGCAAATCAGGCAAGTAGCACTTGGAGAGTGTAGGGCTGAGCTTAGCATCTCACAGTCTAGTGTGGATTGTCACTTTTACTCTGGTTCCAAGGACTTTGACAAACAGGCAAGGCCATAAAAGCCTAAAAACATGGATTCTGAGGCCATGTTCCAGCCATAGAGGCAAATCTGGCACATAGCATTTGGAGAGTGTCAGCTGAGTTCAGCATCTCACAGTCCAGTGTGATTCATCACCTTTATGATCTCATCAAAAGCATCCAAAACTGCTGAAGTGTACCTTATGTTACCAGAATATTGCAAAACTTTTGACTCATCTTAGTACAATCTAATCTAAAGTTGATGTTCTGATTCCTATGTAAATAATCCAATCATTTTTTATTGGAATGATTCAAGTAAATAAATTAAAAGTTATGATGTTGGATTTAGGAATATTTTTCAGATTAATATTTTGCTCATTTAATTTATGTTTTCTTTCTCATTTAATAATGTTTTTTTTTATTATCCATTTTTTTTTTAAATTTTTGTTTCATTTGATAGTTATATTTTCTCCTCAACACCCTTCACCAAACAATTCAGTTTTGGCTCAAAATAATGTTTTATTATTCTGTTGGGTTCCTGATAATCTCTGGAGCCAAAATTGGTTCACCTTTGATCTTTTACATATTTTTTCTGGTGACAGTATGTCTATGTTTGGCAACAGAAGATAAAAGTCTGAAAATCCATCTGTGTTAAAACTGTAGAAGGGGAATAAAATTATATCCTGATACATACACCTTCATTCAAGTGAATATAAATTTGTGAGTTGATACTTTAATGTACATGTTGTGGGAATATGAATCCATATCGAGGATTTTTTTTTATTTGCATGACAATTGGGCCAGAAGTACATAATGTAGATAGAGATATACAAAATTTTATAAGAATTTTATATTTAAACTCAAATTACAAATACATGATGTATTCTTGTGTATATACAAATATGTCATTTTTAATAGAATTTTATATGTAAACATTATTATAAATATTTAAATGAACTGAAAACTAAGCATTTCCCTAAATCTGTACTTGTGCATGGGAGGAATTCAGCCAAAACATTTGATCTTGATATCCATTCTGACAATGGTGGAAAAGTTAGATAAATAAAAACCTACATGAAGTTTTAAGCTAGTAACACCTATGTTTAGGTGAGGACTTAAAAGTTAATAAATGTTATTAAGAGCTACATGTTTATTGCCTCCAGGTGGCCATTGCTCATGTTACAAAATATATTTATTTACCAAACTCCTCCACTATAAGCATGATGTGACACAAGGTCAATTTTTAAACAAAATAAAGATGGTTTGAATTAAGACTTTTCCTTCTCCTGGATTGATAACCTAAACAAGACTAAATAAAATAGTTTGTTCTAATATTTATCCATAGCAAGGAGGAAAACCTATGAATGCTAATGCCTCCCTATAGGCATTAGCACAAAGTAAAATGCAAATAGTCTCATCTGGGACTTTAATGTGCTTCACCAATTCCATTTCCAATGACAATATGTAATATTGTTAGGGATTTTAATCAATCATTTTAGCTTTTAGTGATAAATTGTATACTGGCTAAAACTTTGAATTCATAGTTGTAGGTTTTTGATTTGTAAAGGTCAGGACTTGTGGAGACCTTGTTATGCTTACACATGTCACTCTGTCAAAATAAAGAATTGACAGGTTTGTTTTAGAACTAGCTGTAAGCAAAATATATATTAAAATAAACATTTACATACATTTCAGCTGATACTAGCAATGAAGTGTCACAAAAAGTTTTAGTGATTATATGTGATGAACAGATTAGTTATGAGAATAATCAGAAGAAAGCATATTAGAAAATTTCAAAGACGCAGTTTGAGTTGGAGGTGATCAGTCGGAGGAGTCAAGTGTTTCAGTTGGTCACAATCAGTGACAGAGCTGGGACAGACAGCGAGGAGAGGTGGAGAAGAAATGTCTAAGTCTGTGGTTATGTATTGAGTCTTGCATAATAACTACATCTCTGTCTTTATTTTCATCTCCCACTCTTTGTTCTATCTCTTGATCTAATAGGCTCAAGTAATTCCTTTAATCTATCGCTCTCATTTTGGTGACAACTTTAACAGGAGGAGCAATAAATTTTTGTATTGCATGCATGACAACTTTCACTATGGTGCTGTGGCATTAAAAATTAACTTTACACAAAACACTCCCATCGACAAAATGTAAAACTAGTACGATAATTTTAAGTCTTGATTTTCAACTAACAAAAAAAAGACATGGTAAAAGGGTCATAACTTTAATTTCTATCTTGAAAATTTTTACTTCAAAACCTACTTTATTTAAAGATTTAATTTAACTCATTAGATGGATATGAAATAAGAGTCTAGTTTAACATTATACTTATATTGTAGATTAAACTCTTGTTAAAACTTTTAAAATTTTGTAAGTTCTAAAAACTATGGTCATAAAAAAAACTTTCTGGAGTCCTGTTAATAACTTCAGGACATTTGCTGGCCAAATTTCAAACTGTTCTTGAGTTATGTGATAACAGATGGATAAAAGGTAAAACATATTGAGATGGTAATATAAAGAACATAGTTATAGTAATATATATGTATATGTATATTATTCAGTCCAGTTAAACCGGAGCCAGGAATAATCCCGTCAGGACAAAAAAATCATTCAACTATGAACATTTAAATTTTCCTGGTAAATAGCTCAATGTAACTGACATCACAGAGCAATAATTTCTTTAAGAAAAACAAAAACCGGTCACATTAGGATTATAAATTTATTTCCATCCTGTTATGTGTATTGATATGAATCAATAACACCAAAAATAACAAGACTTCTTCAGATTTAATGGATAAAATAATTCAGAATAGACACAGGAAGGAAGGGTGGGAGGGGGTAGAAGAGGAGTGAAGAGATTCCTCCCCATTTTGCTCACTTCCGGATTTTTGGTTTTATTACAGGTTGGAATTATCGTAAATTAAATTTTTAAAATTTTTAAATCCTAAATACATTTCAACTTAAAACTCCAGATTTAATAATAATTTAGGGAAGTACAAGATTCCTTAATAACCTCACGTAACGATACAATAATACTTATCTTAAATTAAATACAAAATTTAAAATTAAAATTTTAAATTCAAAATTTACATTTGCGCCTATTAATTCAGTTACCCTTCCATTGAAAAGTACGTACACATCACATGGTATCTTCTCATCTTTTTGTTTTATTTTATTTTATTCATTTCACCTCAAATCTCAAATTAAACCTATGTTTTGGTTAATTAAACATTATCTATGATAATTAGTTTATAGTTTAAATTTATTCCTATGTCTACATCTAGCTATTAATTCACATCGCTGATTTAATAATTTTTCAGCGTTCAGTTATTTTTGGTGTTATTGATTCATATCAATACCCATAACAGGATGGAAATAAATTTATAATCCTAATGTGACCAGTTTTTGTTTTTCTTAAAGATATATATATATATATATATATATATATATATATACATGGATATATTATAAATTACTTTAAAAGCCCAAGTTTAAGTAAGGATTTTAACAGCTGACTTTCATATAAGACTGAACTCACTTTAATGATTATCTGCGAGATCAGCCTGCTAATAATAACTTTATACTGAGACACATATCTATTTCTCAATATCTTTACTTATTGAATAATCATCATTCCTTTTCACAATTCTATCTTTTAGTTCTTTTTCAAACCTAATAATAAGGAACACATTAACCATATATATATATATATATATATATATATATATATATATATATATATATATATATATATGCCTCTATTAAAAACACATTGACATTAATCAATCTATTTGAATCCAGTTCAGAATAAAAAAAACATTCCTTCAAAACATACCGACTTGGATATCCAGATAAAAGCTGTGTGTAAAAAATATCGAAACTGTAATATGTAAAATCCTGTGTTTTATCAAAACCTGTAAATCCAAAAGTATCAAGACCAGCTTCATAATTTTTTAAAAATTGCTAGTGAGTCATCTAGGTTTCATATAAACTGCATCCCTTTGTTATATAATCTGTGTGTGTATGTGTGTGAAATATTTATACACATATATATATATATATACCACTGTTTATGACTGAGCATCACGATTTCATAGAACTCCACAGAATACATATATTTGCACATATGAGTGTGTGTGTGTGTGTGTGTGTGTGTGTGTGTGTGTGTGTGTGTGTGTGTGTGTGTTTCTGATAGAACGAAACAGTCTGTCTGTGGATGACAATATATATATATATATATATATATATATATATATATATATGCATATATGTATGTGGGTGTTTGTGTCTCTCTCTCTCTCTCTATATATATATAACTTATTTTAGGATATATATGAGTATATACATATGCATATATATATCTATCCTGTGTATAATATATATATATAATCAGATATATATCTGCCAAATAATATTGTCAAAAATGAGTATAAACTACCTTCATGGTTGTGTTTATTCTACCAAATTTATGCCCAAACAAATCATTTTTTTATTCAGCAATGTGTCAATTTGAGGCAATTTTCCTTTAATCATCTGTTTATTTCTTGTTTTTTTCTTTCTTTTGTTACTTTTAAATCATTTATTCTTTTTTTTCTTTTTTGGTGTTTTTTCTTTAGTCTTCTTTTTTTGTTCTCTCTTTCTTGTATTTACACACTGATAAGCTAATATCATTACTTTTACATCTGATCAGCAGGCAGAAATCATTGGGAGTATTTGTTTGGTTAATGCAATTTTTCCATTTTTATATTCGCATGCAACAAGTCAGCGGCAAATGGTCAACTTGACAATAAATACACTGATAAATAAGTAGGTATTAAAATAAACCAGTTGGCCAATTCTCAACATAAAATTAATCCTTCATCACTAACCTGGGACATTTTGGAACCATAAAATAGCTACAAATATTATCAGCAGAGAAAATCATTTGGATATGAATATTAAGATGTTTTAGATAGCTTAAAAGAGATCCAACTCTATAACAGTAACATCACTTGACATTTTAAAAAAGTAATGTGTGTATATATGTTAGTGTGTGAAGTGTGGGTACATGTCTATTTGCATAGATTTATATCCACATTTATCAATGGTGGATGAATATATATATATATATATATATATATATATACACTCATAAAATGTTTGTATGAGTGTGTGTATATATATTATTGGGAAAGAGGTAACTCAAAATGTGTGAGAAGATTTTTTTAAGCATTCAATTTACATATTAAGCAGAGACAATTTAAAATTTAAGAGGTTAAAATGTTCATAAAATAAAATACTGTCCATAATTCCAAGATTTACATTGTGTTTGAAACTAAGTCATGGACAATATTTAACTTTGTAAAAATATTAATATTTCATATATACATGAGATTAACTTTTTATAAATAATAGTTTGAGATATATTCATTTTTAGCTCTATCTCTCTCTCTCTCTCTCTCTCTCTCTCTTTATATATTTATATATATATCACCATCATCATCATGTCGTGCCGCCAGCATGGATATCCCTGACCCTCTCTCGCCACTTCTCCCTATCGTTCATCGTCTCCGGCAGGTCATCAGGGTTACATTCTGTGTCTTCACATAGCTGCTGTATGTAGGTTCGAGCTGGTCGTCCTGCTTTTGCTTGGTCATATGTGGGGGTCCATTGGAGTACATCACTTACGAGCTCGTCCTTGCTTCTCCAGCAGTGTCCTGCGTGTCTGGTTCGTCTAACTTGTATAGTTTTCGTGATGGGAGGCAAGTGGTCGTATAGTTGGTGTCCCGTGGGGTGTTGTCGCCAGGACTTGTTCAATATTGCTCTCAACATTCTTGTGTAGTTGCCGTCTAGCTTCTTCTCCAGCCATTTAGTTAGCGTCCATGTAGTGCATCCATATAGCAGCATCGATACAACCGCTGCCTGGAAGAAACTACGCTTCATTTTATTGGTCAGGTCTGATTTCCATATGATCGAGAGCCTATCGATAGCTGTCCATGCTTTCGTCAGTCGGGGGGTGTAAGCATGCTTCTGTGTATATATTTACCCAACTCCTCCACCATGGGGTGAATATGATGTAGGGTCAGTCTTTAAACCAAGTACAGCTGGTTTGAATCCAGAGTTTTCCATCATAGATCAGTTGTTAGACCAAATCTAAAGAATCCAGTTTATGCAACAATTTACCAATAGCAGAGAAGAGAGAGATTCATACCTTTCCCAAGTACAATAGCACAAAGTGAAATGCAAACAAACTTGTCCAGTTGTGTGTAAAAAGGAGTAACAGCATTAAATATTCTTTTTATACTACTTAATATCATGTTGGTTGGGTTTTATATCATATCAACCCTTGTAGGTTATTTAATGCTAAATCTTATTCATACATACATAATAAATACATAAGATTTGTAAGCAAATACTTTGTAGTTAACAATTTTC
This sequence comes from Sepioteuthis lessoniana, assembly GCA_963585895.1. Classification (NCBI taxonomy): domain Eukaryota; kingdom Metazoa; phylum Mollusca; class Cephalopoda; order Myopsida; family Loliginidae; genus Sepioteuthis; species Sepioteuthis lessoniana. Next base: position 146,192,747 of record OY757905.1, on the reverse strand, counting down.
AAACAGGTCAGAGTTCATTTGTCTGCGCTCAGTTAAATGGTTTCAAGTATTGCTATGTAATACTAATTATTCAATTTAAGTCATTTGTTTGCACACAGTTAAATGGTTTCATGTATAGTAAATGATTAAATATTTCTATTTGAGCCATAAATGAGACCCTGACAAGTATTACCAGTCCAAGTCAGAGTAGAAATGGGAAAAATGGGCTTAATTAATATCAGTATTTACTGAGCTTAGCTTAATATAGCACAAATCCATTACTGTGAAGAAGCACTAGGTGAAGAACAAACTGACATTCTTGCACCAGAGTACAAATATCAGACAGCCAGTAAGGATCAAATTCATAATAGTAGCAAAAGTCTACTCCCAAATATTCACTTTTGTCCATCTACATACTTCCAGTATCATACTTCTCCAAAACATTGAGTCTATCTATATTTCTCCAATATATCATATAGACCATATTGTTCCAAAACATTCACTTGAGTCAATCTATATACCATACAGTATGTCATATAGAACACACTTTTCAAAAATTACAGCTACTTACCAATCATCACACAAACCATCCAAGAAAGATGGGCAAAACATGCCTGGCACTGCAGGAGAAGTAAGGAAGAACACATAAGCAAAGTTCTCTAATGGATTCTTACATATGAACATAAATGTAATAGTCGACCAACCAAAATTTACATTCATCAACTCTATGCTCACACTGGATGCCATCTAGAAGACTTGCCAAGAAAAAGACCAGTACGGATGATGGCAAGAGAGAGTCAAAGGAATCCAAACTATCAGCATGACTTGATGATTATGATGATGATCATACCCTCAATCTGTAATTAAGATCCCATTTTTCTGACTTATGTTGAAAACACTACCAAAACATTCTATTTTATTGATTCCATTTTGTTTAAAAAAAAAAAAAACCTTAATTTATGCCACTGAACACCAATAAAGAAAAAAAAAAGAAAGACTGTTTTATAGGCTTGGAATACACAACTAATATTTAACTAGATACAACATTTATGAGGACATTGAAAAAAATAAAAGAGTGAAAAAAAGATGAAACATAAGAAGGAGATATTTGTTACAAAAAATGAATATTTTCTTTTATAAATAATTTCAAGATTTTTTTTTTAATGAAAACTATAAATCCATAAATAGATAAATCTCAATTCAATTTGATAAATTTTAAGCTTGTCTACAATTTTTTTGTATTATTGAATTATATGAATTCATATTAGTTCAGATCAACCCACATATAATATTTCGCTGTTATTTCTAAATTGCAGTAATGGACAACAGAAGTTTCTAGGGGGTTAGTTTTTATAATATAATTCATCTCAATAGAAAAAGACAAAAAATATAGGAGAAATTTGTTTATTCTCTTAAATAAACCAATAGTAAAAGTAGACATGTTTAGGTTTTTTGCACATCTTTAAATTGAGAAGAGGATTAAAAAGAAAACTAAGTATTTTCTGAACAACCTAATATTGTAGATGAATATTATGTTTAAATTTTTTGCCATTCTATCCTAAGACAGAGTTCCTGTGGATAGTTGAATTCTAAGTAACTTTGGGAAAGAACTTTCTTTCTGACCACAAGAAAAGTCAGAGATTTATAATTATTGAAAAATTCTTGAAATGCATACACATGTGTAAACACACACACACTTATTTACATGTGCACACACACACACACACACACACACACACACACACACACACACATAAAAATTCACACATAAAACAACGAAACACAAAAAACAAAAATAAACAAGTACAAAAAAACAAAAAATGACTAGATATTTTCTTTTTTTTCTGGCTGTATTTTTGTAAATTTCTGGTCCTGTGTGAGTAGATTTTGTAAACTTTTGCCCGTCATAATAGCCACAAAGAAAAATTAGCTCAAGTGTAAACAAAACTTATGGTTCCCTGAAGGAAAAGGCAACTAAGACACAAAACAGATTTTATAAATAGTCTGAGAATAGACCAAAGGGAGAAACTTTGAAACTGGGGTAAAACAAAAAGAAAAATTTTCAGTAAAAAAAAGAAAATACTTGGAAAGGGAAAGAGGGAAGGAAGGGTATAAGTTGAATAATTTTCGTTTTGAGTAAATTTCTTTATCCCAACAAAAAAACAAATAAATAAATAAATAAATAAATAAAATATATAATCAAACACAAAGTAATAAAACAAAAAACAAATTACAACATTAACTTACTTTAAAGTTTTCATTCATTAGTCTCTCGTTATTTGTTTATTATTAATCTCTAATTATTTGTTTTATTAAGATTTTGTAAATATCAAACTCTTCCTTCCAAATACAGACAAGTGAAAAAATTAGCCAGTACCTAAAATGGAAACTTGGCTGATACATTAACAGAATCTAACTCTTACTGTCAGCCTCTCTCACTCTCTCTCTCTCTCTCTCTCTCTCTCTATATATATATATATATATATATATATAATCCTTTACTTCACATTGCCTTACTTAGCTGTTTCTAGCAGGTTTATATATCCTTTAAAAGCAAAAACATTATCATTGAACAGGAGTTTAAGGGAAGCAATATTTTTGTTTTCTAAATAATTATATTCTAAATTTTTTTTTTTATCCATAAAGGTATATATATATATATATATATATATATATATATATATGCACACACATAACTGCAACTAGTGGTGATGATCCAGCTTTAGAGATCTGGTAAGTGTGGAGTCATTTCTTTATCACCATTACTCCCAGGTCCACTTTGATCGGGTCCTATCAATAGGTCAGTTTGAAAATTATTCATATTAGATAGGAATACTTGAGACCATATAACAGTATGAAAATTATTTGTATTAAGAATAATTACTAGAAACTATAATTGTTTGCATAGGATTATAATTATCATCAATTATTTGAAATCATTGCATTTTTTTAAAAAGTCTAATTTCATCATTAATTAACCAAAAAATCCAACCAAACATCAATTCATACAACTGTTAACAGTCCACACCAATTCTGTCCTTCAATTCATAAGTACATGCAGGTTTCCAAAAATTAACCTTGTGTCACATCCTGCCCTTGTTAGAAGGCTTGAATAAAATACATACACTGGTTCCAGCATAATGTACATGGACACATGATAAACTAAATTAAAAAACTCTAAAATAAAAAATACTATAAAAAAACATCAAAACATTCAGAATATCTCTACATTCTGAAAAGAAATCATTGGAGAAGTCCTTGTGGTGCACTGGCTAATAAACTGGATTGTAATATTATTGTAAGCAAGTTCAAACAACCGTTGCAATATTACATTCACTTTTGGACTGATACACTAGAGAAAGATATAAATCCCCTTATCCTTCCAGTTATGGGTCAAATAGTACCACTACTGTTCCTCTACAAGGATGCCATTGACATTAAATAACCCATGAAGGTTGATATCCCATTAAACAAAGAACCCTAACCAAATCAAAACAAACAAGAAATCATCACTGATTTTATTAAAAAATTCCACTAGATTTTAAAGAAAAAATTTAACAAGTTGATTATACCTTTATAAGTGATTGTGAGAAGTTCTTTAGAATAGAAGCTCTACACAATTTTTACATAATATCAAAACTAACCAGAAATCTTTTAAGATGACAAAAAAAAAATCAATAAAAACGTTTTAAAAAGTTTTGTGTTTTTTGTTGAACAATACTTGAATGAAAAACTGATACCTAAATATAATAGAGCAGAAAGTTATAATAAATATGTAAACATCCGACAAATTGGTTTTCACATCTTATTTCTGTTGCATTCTGTCAGTTTATCTCTCTCTTTATATATAAATGAATTGATCTTAGCAAAGTGTGATCCAAGGTTGGATGGAAGAGAAATGCTCTGTACCAACCTTGTTCAAGTAGGGCTTGTCAAATTGTCTATACAGATCCCTGGTAGTGAATGAAATTTTGACAAGTTGAATAAAAGTATAGGGGTCCGCAGGGGGTGAACTTACAAGTTTGGATAATTTTTTCATTTGAAGTAGAAAGCACAAATTCTGCTTGTTTCCTTAAAGAAGAATTTGACTGAAATGACATTTAATCTTGAAGTAAAGTAAATATTTAAAAGAATTGGATATTACTGGATGAATGAAAAAACTATAGTAAAATATCTCAAACTTTGTGAAACTGTTGGACCCATTTTACAAGCTTTTCTAAGTTTGTAGAGAGTGAAATCTGGACTTAGCCAAGTACATTATTTACTAAGAAAACAGAGAAATACTTTGAACATAGAACATGTTGATTTAAAACTCAAACTCACAAACCTGCAACCTTATATTCATGATTACTTCAGTATTACAATTAAAAATAATTTAAGAATTAGAGGTACATTTGCATTGAGAGTTGAGAGATTCTTTTTTCATATAAATTGTATCAAACAATTGTAAATTAGTTACATTTTGTGATTTTATATTTGATTAAATTATTTGGAGGTGAATAGAATTTAAATTTGGTTACAAGTATGGAGGGATCAAGTAAAGCATTTGAGAAACTCTGCCTTAGAGAAAAGGATACGAGAATCTTTTTTTCAAATCTCGGTTTTCACTAGAGTTTGAACTCTACATAACATATTTGTATTAATGCACACAAATATGGATACATTTGTATATAGAGACAAAATATGAACAAATTTATTATGAGGTAGTACCCAAAAGTTCCAAGAAAATAATGACTTTCTCAAAGAATTAAAAATTGTTAGAACATATTCTTTAATTTAGGAGATCATAATAATACACTTTTGGTTACAGAGTAGTTGCAAATTTGTATGAGTATATTCATTCTGGGGGATTATATATATATATATATATATATATATATATATATATATATATATATATATACACACATATACATATTTGCATATATTTTTTCATATGTATACAACCATATTCTTTATAGTTTAAAAGTATTAGAACTACAAAATAAATGTAAATAAAATAATTATATGTATGCATATATATGTATAATATTATTCATAGATAAAAATATTTCAGTGCAATAACTTATAATTTAACTTGAAGCAAAAACCATGTGCAATATGGAGCTATATATCTTGATATATATATACATATATATGTATGAATTAATCACTAAACTATAGGAAAGCACACACATACATATTCATAAATCATATGAGAGGACACACACATACACACACGTGTGTGTGTGTGTGTGTGTGTGTGTGTGTGTGTGTGTGTGTGTAATTGATAATTATATAAAATGGCAAGCACAAGTGTATGTGGCCATTTCAATTGACTCTAAAGTCCATATAAAGTTTTTGTTTTAAAAACCTACCACAGAAAGCACCACAAGTCATTTTGTCATATAAAAGATCATCACCTGCAGAATAAATAACTATTTCTCATGACAACAACAAAAAGAAACTAATTCTTTTGTAATACAGCCATTATCTGTTTACATATTAACTTTAAAAAAAAAAAATGATTACCAAAACAAACATTTTCTGTGACACACTCTAGGCTCTAGATCAAACATTGCTGCTTTTTTGTTTTCTTAATTTTATCTAATTTTATAAATAATCACATTATTTGTACTCACAAAGGGAAAAATCTTTCTTTTATACTTACATGTGTGTATCTTTACTAATTTCTTAAATTTTCGGGCTTTTTTAATTATTGATTTGGATCCTGATTGAGACAGTTTGAAAACCTTGTGCCTGATTACAGGTAAATGTCACATAATGTCAACATTTTTATAAGCCAAACATTGTGATTATGACATATTTGGAAACTGCTAAAAATAAAAATTAGATATTAGAAATTACTACAGGCATTTTGTTTCTTTCTTTCTTTTTAAACCTAGCAGATGTTGTTGATATTAATTTAGAATTTTTTTGTACTTTCATTTCTATAACCAGTCATTAAGTTCAAGATAAGGTGATGAAAATCAGGACACTAATAGTAAGTTAAAGTATTTTTGGATTTTATGGATACTTCTCTGGTAGAGTGTGAGACTTCAGGTTGAGGTAGCATGAGTTTTAATCATGAGGTCTTTTAGAATTATTCTGAATTAATAATGAATATATATATATATATATATATATATATATTTTTTTTTTTGCACCATTTGATCTATATTGTCCAATATAGCAATCTCAATATTTCTTCCATCTTCTCTCTTACTCTCAATCTATCTTTCTCCTCATCTCTCTCTCTCTCTCTCTCTCTCTCTCTCTCTATATATATATATATATATATATATATATATATATATATATATATATATAATGGCTTTCACATCCCACATGATGCATTGACTGCTTACACAATTATAACAATAACTGTTACACCACTAGAATTATATATATATATATATATATATATATATATATATATATATATACACACACACACAAACATATATATTTATTTATACACACACACACACACACACACATATATATATATATATATATATATATATACACAAACATTTGTGTGTGGTTGCACAAGAATGCTACAAGCTATTTTGAACAAATTTCACAAAACAGCAGTTGTATGCCCACCTACTTCCTATCTCTAAAGCCATCCAAATAAGATGAACTAGACATGTGGGGCTCAGCAGGAGAAGCAAAAATAAATGCATAAGTGATGTTCTCCTTTGAAAGCCTTCACATAGATATGCCAGTGTTGGTTGACCAATAAGAACCTACCAAGAGCAATAGATGATAGGGACGAATGGAGAGAGAAAATCAGGGAAATCTGTGCTAGAAGTACGACTTGATGATGGCATATATATATATATATATATATATATATATATATATATATATATATATGTGGTGGGGGGAGTATGTCAGTGTATATATATATATATATATATATATATATATATATATATATATATATATATATGTATTTACTCTGCAACATCGGGTCAGTTTTTAAACAGAGTTTAACAGGTTTCAATTTAAAGTAAACACAAAAAATTTTCCATCTAAACAATAAGAATGCATTTTTACATTTTTACATGATAAAAAAGAAAATAAATTAAAAACTAAAACATTTTTTATCACTGTAACTCAACAGGTAATTAAGAATTGAATTTACATTTTTGTCATATTTTTAAAAAGTCTTTAGAAAAATAAAATTTAGATAATGTCTCAAACCGCTCACAAGTTTAAGTTTACATTTTTAAAATAATATTTTAAATGTAAGCAAAAATAATTCCTAAAATAAAAGAATATTGTGATACATGAATTCTTAGATTCTTTTAGCATTAAATTTTGTGAGAGTACAAGAACATTTGAATTAAAACTATGTCATCTTATTTTTATTTTAATTATTACCTAAAAATTGTTCTGTAACTGAGTCATAATTGTAAAAAGAAAATTTGTGAGAAACCAAAAAAAAAAAAAGAAAAAAGAAATCATGAAAATGTTTTAAATCTTTCACCAAGATAGTGATACATATGTTTATATATTATTCTAAATGTAAACTAAAAAAGAATTTAAAAAAAGAAAAGAAAACCATTTATAAAATGAAAGAACAATTTTCATTTGAATTAATAAACAAAATCTTCCAAATACAAATAAAAACATATCTTTAATTCTTAGATTACCCTTATATTTGCCTCCCTCACTAGTGTTCCTTTAGACACTTTTAGTTCACTTATGAAAGAGGTACTTCAGCTATTACACACTCACACACACACACACACACACACACACACACACACGCACGCACAAATACACATGCTCAGAAGCAGTATAAAAATAGAAATAATTATAAGGGGAATTCTTTTTGAAAAGTAAAATAAATATTTTTTTCAGACTTTTTTTATAAATGTAAAAACTGGATTGTTTGGAATTTGTTTATAGCAAAAATTATTTTATTCTCACAAAAATATTTGTTTTGAGGTTATTTCAAATGGATGTAAATCAGAGTGCCCCAGGTTTGAACAATGGTCGGTCATCAAATTTTTGGTGGTTGACAAGTGCAAACCATGCAAAATTTATAAAAGAATGTATGATGTTTAGGGAGAAGCATGTTTTAGCCAGAAAAAATGTTTACAATTAGGCTAAACATAGGTTTGCCACTCCTAGCCAGAGTAGAATAGACAATCCATGATGGGTAAACACACTAATTCTCCAGTAAAGAAAATATTTTCAGTTGCCAAATAACAATTGTATTGCATTATGTTCCTTTGTTTCTCTCTGCATTATGTTCCTTTGTTTCTCTCTTCCTATCAATTTCATGCATTTTTTGTTTAAATCAAAGCATAAAAACATAATTAATGAACAGAAGTTTCAGAGAAGCAATATATTTTCATATTCTTGCCTGATGATTGTGCTTTTTTGTTTTTTAAATTTATGTTAAGACAGATATGTACAAGATGTTATCTTTGGCATGAATACAATAACCTCATAAAAGGTGCTGCTCTCAAATGGTATCAGCAAAAGACTTTACTACATTCAATTCATGTACATAGTTCAAACATCCCAAACTTATGAGTATTGCTTAAAAAAGAATATGTCCTACACTCTCACCTAATTGCTTTATCAGCCCAAGTATAAGAAATATGTTGCTTTTAGGTATTGTCCATCTTGATAGACACCACTTCCACTATATCATGTACCTAAATGCATTTATACAAGAAAAAATGCCCACAAGCTGGACAGAAAGATTAACAAATGCAGGCTAAAAGATAGATTGATCAGCAGGGTTTTTATTAATGGAAGCAAGCTTAGATAGATAGATAGATAGATAGATAGATAGATAGATAGATAGATAGATAGAAAAAAAACTTAGATAAGAGTCTGGGACAGATAAATCGACATGAACAGATTGTGATAGATGGATTAAGAATAATCTTAGATAGATAGATAGGAATAGGTGTATATATATATATATATATATATATATATATATATATATATATATAGAGAGAGAGAGAGAGAGAGAGAGAGAGAGAGAGGAATGGAAAAGAAAAATTCTGTATAAAAAAAAAGAAAAAACTTAGATTGATAAAGAAGAAACTGAGATAAAGATAGAAATATAGATAAACATCAGCTGAAAGTGATAAAAAGATAGACAGATGAGGATAAACTAAAAGATATTTAGATAGTTCTAAAGTGAAACAGATCAAATTTTGTAAGATTGATAGAAAGAGACAGGTTGATAGAAGATGTGACAAAGGTAAGCATATAAAAGAAAAACAGCAAAATCATAATTGTTTGCAAAACAAACATAATTTTTTTGCTTTGAACAGTTTTTCTCTTTTTCTCAATATTTTTGTTATAACTTGTGCAGAATATTTTGTAGACATTTCGGAAATTAAGTAAAGTAGTGAAACCTATGGTGCTTGCATTATTGAACAAGCATTTCAGGTATTTAAGAAAATATATATTTGCATTGATTTTGCTCCATTTCATTAACTCTGAATTATTTGGTATTTTTCAGAATATTGTTTTTCTTCATTCTATTGATTGTTAATAGATATTGATCATAAAATGTATTTACTGGTTCAATAGTGATCAGATGAAAATAACACTACTGGTGTTTGTTGTTAATATGGACACACATATATGCGTATCCTCATGTATTCTCAAACAGTGACACATGTAAGCATGTATATTTATATCATCATAGATACAATTATACCACTCACTTCTCTCTCTCTCTCTCTCTCTCTATATATATATATATATTCTCAAACACCAATACAAATTTTGTAGTAGATATATATAGATACAAGCATACCTTTCTCTCTCTTTTTCTCTCTCTCTCTCTTGACATATATATATATATATATATATATATATATATATATATATATATATATATATATATACATTCTCAAACACTAATGCACATTTTAATGTAGAGATGCATGTAAGTATGTACAGTTACAGTTTTATCAATAAAATCAAAACTTTCTTGTTTCTTCTTACTCACCCCACCCCCTCTCTCTGTCTCTGTCTCTCTCTCTATATATATATATATATGAGTGTGCATGCATGTGTGTGGGATTTACTAAGCTTAGCTTAGTCTGGCACAGATGCAATCAGTGCTGTTACTAAATGGTTACCCATTTTAATATTGAACAGGCTAAACACCATTGGTTTGACAGTATGTACATGTGCATGCAGATATGTGTGTGTGTATCATACGGATCTAATGAGAATCAATCCATCAATTTTAAATATCTTTGATCCTGTTTGAACAGATTCCCTTCCATGTGGTCACTCATTCTACTTGGATGCTGGCTAGTTGTCACAATCATAATGATTGAGCAAGTAGATTTTTTTCAGGTTTCTTTAGTAAAGCAACAAATAACCAAGTCTCTCAGTTTTTACATTGAACAAAAGATGTATAACACAGTATAACATGAACACATATAACTTGTATTGCTTAGCAATAATGAATGAATCACTTAGTCTGCATCTCAAGAAAGTAGAACATTTCCACATTCGCTTGAGTACAACAAATGTTTTCTGGATTCATTACCCTAATGAGATGCTGAAGTCATTCCAAGATTTGAATTCTCACACTTTGTGTGCATGTATGTGTGTGTGTACAAATATATACATCAATATGAGATAGAAGATTGGAAAATTTGATTGACGCATTTTTCTGGTGGTCTAGCATTAGCATATGATATTCTGATGACACTAAACATCTAGTGAAACATGCCAATCTTATTTTCCAAGCTGTTTTCTTTCTCATTCAATCAGATTTCATTCAAAAATTACTCATATATAACAATACAGTTTTCATTTCAGGCTATATATATATATATATATATATATATATATATATATATATATATATATATATCTTACCAAATTGTCTATCCTTCAGTTTGTTAGTTTGTATATATCTTTCTCAACAAAAGATAATATTTTCGGTGTAAACAATAATATCTATCGTCAGGGGAGTCCCCATGGAAAATTGGCTAATGTGTTGGTCTGTGACATCATCGTGAGTTTGAACTAATACTTTTGCATTCAATTTTGAATTAATAACCTTAGGGAAAGATAGAAACCTCTTTATCCCCAAGATATGGGTTAAATAGTACTGCTACTGTTTTTCAACAAGTATGGCTTTGGCATTAAATAACTCACAAAGTCATATAATATATATATATATATATATATATATATATATATATATATATATATATATATATATATACAGGGTGGAATGCTAAAATTGTCGTCCTAAAGAAAACAAAACTACAGCTTTATTTTAAAACTTTTATTGAAAAAATCAATTCAGGTAACTTGACTATGTAGTAGAGCTGATATCTATTTAATGTAGCTGCCTTCAGCCTCAATCACCGTCTCAGTATGGATCTGGAACTGGGAGCATGGCTTTTTCACAAGTGCCGGTGGGAACTCGGCGAATACTTGGCGGATGGCGGCGATCAGGCTGGCTTTGGTATTGTGGGAGGTCATGTTGGTGATGTTCTCAATGTATGACCAAATGAAGTAATCCAGCGGGGACAGGTCGAAGGAGGAGGGGAGCCAGTGAGAGAAGGGTACAAAGTCGTAGCAATCCTTCTGAAGCCAAGCCTGGGTCTTTTTGGACTTGTGGGCTGGCGCCCGAGTCCTGCTGCCATACCCAGGGTCTGCCACAGGTCACCTAATTGTACCATGGGATCACCACACTCTTCAGCACATCCAGGTACACTTTGGTGCTGACTTTCAAGCCAACTTCAAAGATGTGAGGTGGCATGATGTGGCTTTCACTTGAAACCACACCAAAGACCATAACTGTAGCAGGAAACTTTGTTTTCATCACCCAGGGCATGTCCGTGTTATTCGTGGCAATCCAGATTTGCATTTTGAGGGTGCTGGCAATGGTCCTGTCATCATAACTTGGATCGGTAGAGAGCAAGAGTTGTACAGTGGTACATCTCCGATTTCGCTCATTGAATATTGTGTCACTTTCAGACATGATAGAAGGCTCCTATCGCTCTTGGGATTCGTACACAACTGGCCAACTAGTAGATGGTCTGCAACAAAAAAAAACATTAAATGGAAATGGAATCATGTTGTCTTTTCTAGGGTGACAATTTTATCGTTCTACCCTATATATACTTATATATATATATATATACATATATATATACATATATATATATATATATATACACACACACACATAATATAAATACACACATACTAATATATATACATATACATAAATACACACACACATATATATATATATATATATATATCTATATATATATATATATATATATATATATATACACACATATATATGTGTGTGGGGGGTGTTTGGGTGTGTAGTTGGGCAGCAGTCTTTCATTTAAGCCTGTTTGATTAAATAATAAAGACACATTTTGTCTACATAATTTTAATTTTATCAAGCTCCTTTCAAGGTTTTTGATAAGTGTCATGGTTTCAGGTTGAAATTGGTGAATGAATTTACCAAAATTGTCCAGGGCATTATCGGAACTTTCTTGGGCCATCATCAGGTGTTGCTTGCTTGTATAAAGAGTGTTTTTTAAAGAGTTTTTCTAAGATTTTTTAAAAATGTTTTTTATAACATTAAAAAATTATGTAAATGCAGAGTTGGATAAAGCGGAGCAGCTGATGAATTTATTATTTAATAAAACATGCTTTTATATATATATATATATATATATATACACAGACATATATATATATATATATATATATATACATACACAAACAATATATATATATATATATACATACACAAACAATATATATATATATATATATATATATACACACACATATATATATATATATATATATATATATATATATATATATATATATATATATATATATATGAATGTATACACATACATTATATATATATATATATATATATATACCATATAAAAGAAAAACCGATAAAATTACTCATATTTCTTGTAAGAATATTTATTTCAGCCCACCCAACATTTTAAAAAGATGTTAGATCTGCATCTTCAGACAAAGAAATAATAAGAAATTTCTAATGAAGGTTTAGAAAAACTCACAAAATTAAGGTCACGCTATCTCCCTAACCAAGATTTTATTTTATTTTTTACTTTTTATTTTTTTATTAAGTAAAGACCAGACCAGTAGTTTTTTCCTGTCTAGTTGATAACAGACATTCAATTCCTGTATCAAGATGTATCAATTTTTGACTTCTCTTTCCTTTCCATTTCTTTTTTATCTTATGGCAAATAAACTTTTAAACCCAAAGGAAGGAAATAAGTAAAACATATAGAATAAAGGAATAAATTGATTTGATAAATTATCTACTATAAACAACTTACATGGGAATTAATAACCTCTTAAATTTAAAATTATTTAGAATATCATATTAAAACTATTTTATCAAAAAAACTAAGAAAATTTTCATTTTAATACTATTCTATATAATTGATCACATTAAAAGTAGAAATAAAAATTATATCAGTTACTGTTAAGACATTATCTAAAATTATAAACAAATACAACATAAATTTAGATATCCTCAAGATTACAATTATATCAAACATATTATCATATAATATTCTAATTATTACTAAACCTCAAATCCTTAAATTTATAAATAAAATCATATCAAGTATCATAGATGATATCATATTAAGAATTATCATCACAATTAATATTACAATTACAATTATTACTACTAATTGTCGAGCATATTAACATTATAAACTAATCATCAACTTATTATTATTATTATAAATATAATCAACATCAATACCAACAAAAACTAAAACAACAGATATCAACAAGTACCACCATATGTTATTACTTAATATTATAATTAACATAAATAATTAATACCAATAATAAATCATTCTGGATAATATTAATAACTATTACTATGTACAACAAAAATATCATTCATAATATACACTCTGTAATCAAAATGAATTAATACCTAATATCACTTATAACATAATTTAAATAAATAAAAAAAAAACAGTTGTTTAGAATATAAGAATTAATTTAGATCAAACCGTAAAACATATATACTAAAATCCAAAGTGCATTTCCTATAATTGAATCTAAACACACACACACACACACACACACACACACACACACACACACACACACACACACACACACACACACATATTTAGATCTAATTAAAGCAAATATACATACAAATAGAAACATATATATATATATATATATATATATATATATATATATTAAGAAAGTTGCCTTTGTTGTTTATATACATATAAAGCCTAAAGTCATTTCACATAAGCTTATATCTATATTTTATGGTGAAATTTAAATATCAATGCATTTCTTTGATTAAGTAATTTACTGGTATTTCTATATTTTATAATACCATTTTTTTCTTTAAGAAAGAGAATACATCTACTTCAGAAATTACTTGGGATAGTTGATCTTTCATTAAATTACATCAAACTGATGGTGTAAGGCCACTACCCTTCAATATCCAGGACAATTTAGAAGAGGCAATTTGGTTGCTAAGGAAGGGTTAGAAAAAGAATGCCTATGATTATAGCATCTGCTACTAATCTCCTATAGAAATATATATATATATGTATACATATATATCAATGCTTAAATATAAATGATTATGAACATAAATTTACATATACATATATGATTGTATATATATATATAGAGAGAGAGAGATAAATACATATATATATATATATATATATATAGATGCAAATTTCATTAAACATAATAGACATTTTATGCCTACATATTCTCTTTTGGATCCGTTCGAATTCCCGTATTACTTTTATCGTATTCGGGGGGAACTGATTAAGGTATTGTCCATAGTTGTATGTATCCCTAGTACTTTCTGCCCGACTTTGGGCCATCATCAGGGGAGAATCTGTTACAAAAGTGATGTAACTTTTGTTTTAGCAAATTACTACTGTGTAAGGACGTCTTTGCTGTTGGAGATTATGGCGCTTGCTTTTAAATGTAATTCTGTAAATAGTGCCAGTAGCTAAAGACATTTAAGTACGTTAGCACTGGTTTGAAAATTAATTCTATTAAGTGCTGGTTGCAGGTTTCTAATATATAGTGCTTCGAGAATCTGAAGTTTTTGTTTATTATTTTGATGTTCGAGTATTGTTGTGTTGTCGGTGAGAATTTTTCGTAGTTGTGTTGTTGGGCATGAATGTTTTTTTAAATGCTGAGCTATTGAACTTGTGTCAGAAAGGTGCATTGTAAGTCTCCTCGACAGGGTAGTTGAGGTTAAACCAACATATATATTATTATTATCAGAGATACAATCTCCTAGGGGACATTTAAATTTATATATAACGTTGGTTTTTTGCAAAGACGTCCAACAGCAAAATGTCCATTATGTTTAATGAAATTTGCATTAACGAAGAAATGCTGCCTAAATATACATATATATATATATATATATATATATATATATATATATAAGTATCATTCAGTCCAGTTAAACCAGAGTTGGGAGTAATTCCTTCAGGACAAGAAAATCATTCAAAAACTGAACATTTAAATTTTCCTGGTAGAGAGCTCAATGTAATTAATATAACAGAGCAATACTTTCTTTAAGAAAAAAACCAAAGACCGGTTACTTTAGGATTATAAATTTATTTCCATCCTGTTTTGTGTTTCTGATGTAAACCAAAAACGCAAAGACAAATATAACAGGACTTCTTCAGATCTTATGGATGAAATAAATCAGAATAGTCATGGGGGGGGGAAAGATGGAAGAGGGTTGAAGAATTATCTCCCCCTGTTTTTTCACTTCCGTTTTTTATTTGTTTATTTATTTTATTTATTTTTATTTATCTAATTTTACTGTCGGTTGGAATTATGGTAATTTAACTTTTTTATTTATTTTATTTATTTTCTTTTTTAGTTAAGTTCGATAATTATCTTTTTTGATGATTTTTTTATATAATAACTTTTTTGTAAGGGAAATATTAATACTTATATTAATTTTGAGTCTATTTCCTCAGTTACCTATTTTTTGTCGTGTACGTATATCAGATACGTTTTTTTCCTTTGCTTTATTTTTATTTTATTTTATTTTATTTTAGTTCATTTACCTTATTTCTCAATTTATTTCTATGTTTTTTAGGGACAACTTTTATTTATGATAATTAGTCTATAGTTTAAATTTAGTCTTATGTCTACATCTTGCTATTAATTCACATCTCTTATTTAATAACTTTTCAGGCCCTGAATAAGTCATTATTTGCATCTTTTCTTCTAAGCACAGGTTACATCTACTGTCAAAACTTTTTGGAGTATTTGACTTTTTCAATATAGACTATTGGATCTCAGGGGTTAACCCTTTATTTTTCAAACTCCAGAATTGCTTAGATAGTGCTGTTTGGTGTTTTAGATGTTTGTGGGAGAAAGAATATTTGTGATTTGCGTATCTCACTTTCCATTTCACGGAGGAAATTCTGATATAAGTTTTTCTATCTATTATATTCTCTTTTGGGTAAATTATTCCTTGATATACTACATTATTTAAGTTACATAATCCATTCATAGGACAATTGTTTCGAGTTTTACAATTACATTCGTTTTTTTATACCGTTATTATTATTATTATTATTTGTTCGGTCCTGAAAGTCCTTAATTATCACTTTATTATGATTATTGATTATTTGAAAAATATTTTTTGTGCAAGAGTAACTAATTTTTAATGTTTTTCTATTAAATATTTTATGCAGTTTATTATCTGGTTTAAAATGCTTATCTATTAGCTTCAAAAAATATTTTCCAACATTTATACTAGCTAGCCTACAAAACGGGGGGTTGAACCATATAATTTTTTTTTTCTATTTTTATGCCCATTTTCCTTATTTTTTTCATTATTGCTGTCATTAGGCATATTCTCTTCTTTATAGGTAAAGTTTTCCTTATACCCGCTAGTTTTTAGAGCATCAATATATATTTTACTACTCTCACGGAATATTTTCTCATTTGCTGATAAATTTCTTGTGTGGGTGTGTGGGTGTGTGCGTGTGTTTGTGTGAGTTATAGTTCTGTATTATTGTGTGCATGTGTGGGTGGCATATAGTTTATGTGAAGGTACAAACGCAGCACATTGTTTTAACCAGATAGAAAGTCATTGGTGTATCTTATTTTTACTAGATTATTTTTTTTCTGCATGCATAGGTGAATATAGCTAAGGAATAGAACAGCATCATTGCATGTCGAAGGAAATTTCCCTTGGCAATATATATTTATTTATTATAATTATATGATAGCTCTATCGTTGATATTGAGCACACTCCGTATTATATTGCACTGGGTTCAATACAAACCCACAAAGTGATTTAGTGACAACCAACACTGGTATAATATATATATATATATATATAAAGATATGTAGGAATATATATATATATATATATATATATATATTGAATGTGTATATATATATATATAAATGTGTATATATATATATATATGTATATATATGGATGTATATAAATGTATATATATGAATGAATAAAATTATATATTCCTATTTACCAACCCCTCTGCTAGGGCAGGATATGACACAAGGTCAATTTTTAAGCGGAGTTTAACAGGTTTGAATTCAGAGTTTTCCTTCTCCTAGACTAGTTGCCTCACCAAGGCGGAAGAACCTAGTCTGCCCTACTATTTACCCATAGCTGGAGGGAGAATAATTGGATTCATACCTTAAAATCATATATTATATATATATATATATATAAACATATATATATAAATGAATATATATAAATATATATATACGAAGATCATTGAATAAGTTTCCAGAATTTTTTGGTATGGGCACTTTTATTGATAGTACACACATGAAACTCTAGTCCCCTTCAAAGTAATCTCCTCCGGCAGCAATGCACTTGTTGTACCATTCTAACAACTTCTGGAAGGCCCCATGGATGTCCTCTTATGTGAACATGTCAATGACCTTCATCACAGCATCTTTCATCTCCTCAATTGTCTCATAACGACAGCCTGTGAGCTTAGGGAATAACCAAAAGTCACAGGGGGCAAGGTCTGGACAATAGGAAGGCTGAGGAACTGTCTTGATGCCCGTCTTGGTCAAATAGTCTGTGATAAGGATGGAGTTGTGGACTTGTGCATTTTTCTGCTGGAAATGCCAATGACCCAATTTGAAGAGTGCTGGCCTCTTCCAACAGAATCTCTTCTTTAACTCCCTTAAAATCTCAACATAGTAACCCTAACCCTCACCCTAACTTTAACCGTTTGGCCAATCAACTCTGGTGTATTGACTTCCTTACTCCTACCACACCTCTCATCATCCCTCACAGACTCCCTGCCTTTGTTGAATCTCTTATGCCACTCAAAAACTGATGCTCGATTCATGCAAGATGGTCATAAAGCAGTCTGAAGCATTCCATATATTTCTGTGGTATTTTTTCCAAGTTTAAAACAGAATTTTATTGCATATCATTCTTCTAAAGTGTCCTCACATCCAGATTGCATTTTTGAAATCACCAGCTGTGACAATCAAGCTTTAGTAAGGTGTATTCCAATTCATACTGTAGCTGTTCATTTGAATGTGAAATCATAAAAATTGGTCAGTCATCTCATAAGATGTATAGCAATAACATACTGAATTGTCAAGAGTCTACAACAATTTTAAATGCCTGTACAAAAAAGTGTGGAAACTTATTAAATGCACCACATATATATATACATATAAAAATGTATTTATATATATATATATATATATATGACAAATATGTACATATATATATATATATATATATATATATATATATATATGAATATATATATTTAGAGAGAGAGACCATTTTCTGAGTTTTCCAATTTAAAAGCATGCTTTTAAATAGAAAAACTCTGTCTGAAGGAGTTCAATGAAATAAAACCGAACGAAATATCACACATCTAAATTTGAGTTCAGTGTTTGATTTATCCAACTTTCTACATGTTTCTATCTTTCTGTATTTATATACACACACACATATATATATATATATATATGAATGTATATTTAGATACATATATATATGAATGTATATATATATATATATGAAAGTGTATATATACATATATATATGTGTGTGTGTGTGTGTGTGAATGTATATATATATATATATGAATGTGTACATATATATGTATATATGAATGTATGTGTATATATATATATATATATATATATAGAGAGAGAGAGAGAGAGAGAGAGAGAGAGAGAGTGAGCGCAAAATCAATAAGCCTTTACTACAAAAACCAACTTTGTAGGAATTATAAGATTGATGAACATATATTAAAAAACTCTATCCCAAAAATTTTCTCCCTACTGAACCTAGCAAAAAAATAAACCCCCAACTTAAATACTTACAATAAGTCTTCCCCCTATAGAACTTCTGGATCGGACAAACATCTTATATAGGTTAAAATGTCCCTTGGAAAATTAAGTCTCCCAGGAAAATAATACCCATTTTGGTCATACCACCAGAACTTTTTCTAGATGGCTTACAATGCTCCTTAATGATTCTAGCTCCATAGCCTTACATCTTAAAACCCATTCTATTCCCAAATCCAAATTTTAAATAATTCTATTTGAAAACACCACTATAATAGAACATGAAATTAAAAAGCTACAACTACAAATTCTAGAAGCCCTACATATAAAAACAAAAACAATCTAGAATTATTAGAATTAATTTTGAAAATAGCGACAATGTTTTGAAATGCCTTTAGTTTTAGTTTTTTTTAATATTCAATATTTTTGGATGATATTCTATTTCTGTAGATAGCGTTCATTTTTTTTAAATTCATCAGCATCTTAGTTTTATCCAACTCTGCATTTACACAATTTTGAAATATTACAAAAAAATCTGAAAACTCTTTAAAAAAAGACTCTTTACACATGCAAACAACCCTTGATGATGGGCTAAGAAAGGTCCTTAAGTGATTGAACAATTCAAGTAAATTCAACCATCAATTTCAACCTGAAAATAAGACACTTAGCAGAAAACTTGAAAGGATCTTAATTAAATTATATAGAAAAAGTGTCTTTATTATTTGATCAAACATGCTTAAATGAAAGACAGCTGCCAAACTATATATATATATATATATATACACATAAATATATGAAAATATATATATATATATATATATATATATATATATATATATATATATGAATGTATTCATATATATGTGTGTGTGTGTGTGTGTGTGTGTGTGTGTGAGAATGTATGCACGTATATATATATTTTTACATGAATGTATGTATACATATATATGTATATACATATATATGTAAACATATATATATATATATATATATATATATACATATTGCAAGCCTCTTCGTATATTAATTGAGGTCTCGGCAGCCATTGAACAGATGTATGTAAACAATTGTAATTGTGATTCATAACCGTTTAAAATTTACTTCATAGTTAATCGCTCCTCGTGGCTGAATGGTTAGAAGCTTTGGCTTGGCGTTTGAGTCAACTGGGTTTCGATCCCAGCTACGGGAAGCTCCTGTCTAGCCACATTGATGAGTTCTGATAGAACGAAACAGATCTGTCTGTGGATGACGATATATATATATATATATACGAATGTATGCATATATATAGAGAGGAGGGAATTGTATTATTATAATAATAATAAATAAATAAGATATTGCGTAAATATTATATAATATGGATCTCATAGGTGGTATGTACGTAATAAAATAATAAAATGGTTAAATAATAGTTAGTGTGTTAAATAATAGTTATGTGTGTATTGAATCGTGTTATTGTAATGATAATAATATCATAACAATAAATAAATGAAATATAGCAAATATTATGTACTGTGGATCTCATAGGTGTTATGTGCGTAATAAAATAATAAAGGGGTTAAGTAATAGTTAGTGTATTTGTGTACAAAGATGATTATAACTTAGGGGTAGGGTGTTGTCATTGAAAAATTAAAGAAATTGATGAAGGAACTAGATGGCGGGTTTGGGTGACAGATGGAAAATTGGGGTTGTTATTTGATAGTTATATTTTTTTGTTGATGCGTAGTAAATACACTATTGTAGAGAAGTTTAGAGGGAATTTGGTAGGTAAGGTGAATGTAGAGTGTTGGCGCCTATTTTTAATGCTCGTAAAAAGTTAAAATGGTGGGGGCTTGTGAATATATTGTGTGGCGGATGTGATGGTTAGAGGAGGAAAATGGTACTAAAGGTGCTTCAGGTTTATATATATATATATATGAATGTATACATATATATGTAAACATATATATATATATATATAGGTGTTAGGCGTTATATATATATATATATATATATAGGTGTTAGGTGGCTTGTGTGTGTTTCAGGTTTTTATATATATATATATATATATATATGAATGTATACATATATATGTAAACACATATATATATATTTATAGGTGTTGGGTGGGTTGTACATATGAGTTGAAGTGTGAAAGAAGGTGTTTTTTCTCGTACCTACATTTTGAAAGGATTTCAGATTTTTTATTTCGTAGGGTGTTTTGTGATGGATAGGTGATGATGGCTAATTTTTCGTGGAGGCAAAGAAGACATTTTTTTTATGTTTTGTTGTAGGCAGGTGCTTGTTTTAGTATCTCACTGGTGATTGTGGCTAACACTCAGTATTATAAGGTATGAGTTCAAGAGTTAAGTGAAGCAATTCAGGGAAAGGAGTAACGCCGTTTCCAACACTTCAGTTTTGTAATTATAGAAGAAGGAGCTTGCAGGTCACCCTCGACTATGGTCTCCAACTTTACTTTACTTACTCTTACCCCATATTATTTTCCCGGTTTAATTTCTTGGATATGAAGGCTATAAAGTAATTACATGAAAGAAGAGAGGAAAAGAAGATATGAGGTCAAGATATCTTTTATATTTGGCCTTTATTTCTGGGTTCAACAACCATTCAGTGGTTGAGGAAATTATTCCTGAATCCAAATGAAACAGTTGTGTTTCCCAGTCAAGATGTTAAAATGTGTTAGTTGTTCTTGAGTAAATATTTCAAAATTTTGTATTTAGAGCATTAACAATATGTTAGACACTTTTGGGTCTAAATCTGGTGTTTTTCAGTTGAAGTTTTTATGTCCATTATATGGTGTCTTAGTTGTGATTCTGATAAGTCCGTTATTTGGGATTTTTAGTCATGGGTCATTGGTACAAGAGACGGCTGCAATTAGTGGAAAGGTTAGCCAACACATCATCTAAAGATGGATGCATGGTAGTGTTCACTAGTATCAATAAAGATTTAGGTCTTGTCACTCGGTTGGTCACTGCTGAAAATGAACGGGGCTTTTTCTTTCTTTTGCCGAGAGGGTTCCTTATTTTACATATGCATCACCCCTTTTCCTGTTAGGGGTTTTTGGGAGTTTCTGCATTTTTTATATCTTTTTTTGATTTAATTATAATTTTTTTCTTTCTACAATTTATATATATATATATATATATATATGAATGGATATATATATATATGTGTATATGAATGTATATATATGTGTGAAGAAAAATTGACAAGTAATCCAAATAGAAAGTAGGGATTTATAGAGAAATAAAGTCAGTCGACACTATAAAACCCCTCACATCCTGATGATGGTTCAGCCGAACCAAAACACTATAGTGTCAACTGGCTTTATTTCTCTATAAATCCCTACTTTCTATTTGGATTATTTGTTGTCAATTTTTCTTCACAAATTGTCGGATTACTATCCATTATTTTCTTCCATATATATGTGTGTAGATATATCTGATAGCACAAAAATGTAAACAAACCAAAGCTAATACATAAGTGTTATTAATCGAGAGCTGACATATGTTGTCGAAATGGCTTAGTGGTTAGGAATCATGTCTAGAGTAAATTTAGGCTGGTTTCGATTCAAGCTTGAAGTATCCAGCCTGTCTAGCAACACTAAGGAGTTCTGATCAAATGAAACAGTCTGCCTGTGGATGACAATATATATATATATATATATATATAAGTTGGCGACTGTAGTCAAGGGCGACCAGAAGGCTCCCTTTTCAATAGCTACTACACCGAGGTGTAGGGGAGGGCGCTACTCCTTTCCCAGGATTGCTCCACTTCACCTTAGCCTTGATACGTACCTTATATTGCTGAGTGTTAAGCAAGGAGGTATCAAGTACCATCTTTAAAGTCTTTGGTATGACGCGACCTTGGATTGAACCCAGGTCTCCCGGACCATTGGCGAACACTCTACTCACTCGGCCAATGAGTCACACATATATGAATATGTATATATATTTATATATATACATATACATATATGAATCTATATAAATGTATATATATATGCATATATATGAATGTATATATGTAGTGCATTCAATAAGTTTCCAGACTTTTTGTACAGGCATTTAAAATTGTTATAGACTCTTGACAATTCAGTATGTTATTGCTATACATCTTATGAGATGACTGACCAATTTTTATGATTTCATATTCAAATGAACAGCTACAGTAGGGATTGGAATACACCCTACTTAAGCCTATCACAGCTGGTGATTTCAAAAATGCAATCTGGATGTGAGGACACTTTAGAAGAATGATATGCAATAAAATTCTTTTTTAAACTTGGAAACAATGCCACAGAAACATATGGAACGCTTCAGACTGCTTTTCGGCCATCTTGCATGAAACAAGCATCAGTTTTTGAGTGGCATAAGAGATTCAACAAAGGCAGGGAGTCTGTGAGGGATGATGAGAGGTGTGGGAGAAGTAAGGAAGTCAATACACCAGAGTTGATTGGCTAAATGGTTAGGGTTAGGGTTACTATGTTAAGGTTTTAAGGGAGTTCAGAAAGAGATTCTGTCGGAAGAGGCCAGCACTCTTGAAATCGGATCAGTGGCATTTCCACCAGGACAATGCACCAGTCCACATCTCCATCCTTGTCAGAGACTATTTGACCAAGATGGGCATCAAGACAGTTCCTCAGCCTCCCTATAGTACAGATCTTGCTCCCTGCGACTTACGAGACAATTGAGGAGATGAAAGATTCTGTGACAAAGGTCATTGACATGTTCACACAAGAGGACTTCCATGGGGTCTTCCAGAAGTTGTTGGAACAGTACAACAAGTGCATTGCAGCCGGAGGCAATTATTTTGACTAGAGTTTCATTTGTGCACTATCAATAAAAATGCCCATGCAAAAAAAGTCTGGAAACTCATTTAATGATCCTCGTATATATATATATATATATATATATACATGTATATAAATGAATATTTAGTCATGAATGCATATATATACATACATATATATATATATATATATATATATATATGAACATATATATATGAATGTATACATATATTTATAAATGTATATATATATATATATGACTGTATATTTCTTTTATATGATCCAAGGATAAAATTCAAGGTGTAGAAGTATCCAATATGAGTGCTCAATACTAACAGTTATTGATGTATAATTAATTTGGGATTAACAATATATGAATGTATATATATATATATATATATATATATATATTGGAATGTATATATACACATATATATAAATGTATGTATATTTAAATATATATATATATATACATACATTAATGTATATATACATGAAAATATATATATATATATATATATATATATATATATATATATATATATACATATATATGTGTGTGTATGTATGCATATATATATATATATATATATATATATATATATATATAAAATTAACTTAAATCGGTTATCAGAAATCTTCTACTAAAGTTTCACCTTATCGGATCATAAGGAAGTCTAATTCCGAGTCGGGGTTAGACTTCCTGATGATCCGATAAGGTGAAACTTTAGTAGAAGATTTCCGACGACCGATTTAAGTTAATTTTATAATTGGCTCCACTCGTGTTGAGCACTCTTGTAATTGTAGTATTGCAGTGTTCGCAGAAGGTTTTAGTTTTCTTTTGACCAACTGACTGCATATCCCTTGATTTTTTTCAAGGGGTCTGTCGAAGTTGGCCTTTTCTTTCTTTTTGACCAATAATATTTTTTCTTTTTCCCCCGGGTGGTGATTCGAGATATTTTTATCTCTTGTTCCTGGAGGGTTTTTTTTCTTTTTTTCTGGTACTGTGAATGCTGGTAGATATTAGATTAGTAAATATATATATATATATATATATATATATATATATGAATGCATATATACATATATATATGAATGTATATATACTTATACATATATGAATGTATATATGTGTAGTAAGGCAGCAGTCTTTTATTTAAGTAGGTTTGATTAAATAATATAGACACATTTTGTCTATATAATTTTATTAAGTTCCTTTCATGTTTTCTGACAAGTGTCTTGGTTTCATATTGGAATTGGTGGATGAATTTACCAAAATTTTCCCGAGTCCATTAGGACCTTTTATAGGCCATCATCAGGGGTTGCTAGCATGTATAAAGGGTGTTTTTTTAAGAGTTTTGAAAGTTCTTATGTTTTTATAACATAACAAATCTACACAAATGTAGAGTTGGATAAAACTGAGTTGCTGATGAATTTAAAAAATAGAATGCTATTGATGGAAATAGAATCTTATCAAGAAAATATAGAATATTCAATATTGTTGGTTTTAAGTGTCTGTAGGATTTGCATAAATTCATCTGTTAATTCTATGTCATGTTTACTAGGTAAGTATAATGTAATAAGTCGTTTTATTATTTTTGTTAGTTCCGAAATCAGTGTAGGTATTTGTGATATAAATGGACACAGAGGATGATTAGGTTTAGGCATTTTGACAGTTCCATATAAATAACTGGGTTCATAGTCGCTGAATATTTTGGGTAATTTTGTGTTATCAGATATGGCATTATTGGCAGGGATTAGTTTATCAATTTTTGATTTAATTTAGTTGGCGGGTTTCTTTTTTAATTTTTTAAATTTGGAGTGGTGATTGAGAATGTCTTGTAATTTGGAATGATTGTCTGTTTTATCCAGTACTATGAAATCATTTATTTGGTCAGCTTATTTTATGGTGATATTGGAGTGATTGCATAATTCTTTTGCAGCATTTTTTAGTTGTTGAGTTAGTAATGTACGTTGTTTTTTATGGTATCTATCTTTAATGGTTTCAGTCTTAGGGAGATCTCAGAATTTAGGATTGATTGAGATTAACTTTTTATCTCAGAGTTTTAAAATATTTTGGTATACAATTAGTTATGGGGGTTTCATCAACCAATTACTCCCTCTATATATATGAATGAATATATATATATATGTGCGAATGTATGAATATACATATATATGTATACATGAGATATATATATACAGACACACACAGACACACACACACACACACAGAGATGAGTATATGTGAATTTTCAACAGATAGTATCTAACATAAAAACTATAATTGTGAAAATATTTTCTCATAAATTTTAAAAGTCAACTTTTCACAAGAAAAACAAAGCAAAGTAAGCAGCAATTTTATAAATTTGTCAAATCAGAAAAAAAATTTTTCTAAAAAATATGAAAAATGTAAAAAAAAAAGATATCCAATACTCATATTAGTTTAATGAGCTTTCTTGGTCCATTGTGCCCCAAGGGAATCCACCTTGCAGCATCCAAGTCCACTTCTAACACTCACCCTTACCCTCCCCAAAATCCAAGTTCTCCAAAGTCGCAAATTAACATTTCCAAATATTGATCTCTGAATCTCTTCAGACAAACAGATATCTGATACATGGAATCAATAATCAAGTGTAATCAATTGATCATTTCAAACTTTTTGTCTTCCTTTTTATTTTCATTTCTTGTTACTTTTCCTTTCTCTTCTGTAATTAATTTTTTAAAAATGTTTAATTAACTGACTTCTAAAATTTAAAACTTTAATGTTTTGTCTTGTTTTCTTCAATTTATATAATATTCAAACATCCTCTACAAATCTTATTCTACAATATCATCGAAGATATATAAAACTGAAGCAAATATTTCATACTCTGTTAGACAGATAGATAAGAAATAAACAGATAGATAGATAGATAGATAGATAGATAGATAGAAATGAATGATAATGGATAGATAAATAGATAGCTAGATAAATGAACAGGCATAGATATATATAGAGAGAAAAATGGAAAGAAAGAAAATCACTCAGAAATAAATTTACAATTGATCAATGAAAAGGTAAATAATGGTAAAAGATAAAAAATGGATCCTGACGAATGTCGGAAATATCATTGTATCTATTAAACAACAAAAATGGAAGTGAACAGGACACATTGCTAAAAGGGAGCATAAACCATAGTACAAAAGTTTAGAAGAATGATAGCCAAGGTGTAACAAGCATAATTGTAAAAGATCTAGTCAAAGATGGAGAAATGAGATAATAAAATAAAGTTTGTAGGTAAGACACAGCAGAGGCTTGCACTGTCAAAGACATAATATACATTTAAGATGACAGACTTTGGTTAACAATGATGGATGTTTGATATGAGATTTGGTTGGTTGGTTGGTTTGTTGGGTTTTATGGTATATCAACCTTTGTCAGTTATTTAATGCCGAATCCATTTTTATGTAAATAATCAGTTCCATTTAAAACAATTCAGTTTAGCACGAGTACACAGTTTAATTGGCAAAAATATTTCTATTTCAAACTATTCAGTTTATTCAAGTAGTTATATATAACAATTCAGTTTAGTGTAAGTACAGTTTCAATGTCAAAAACAGTTCAATTTCAAACAATTCAGTCTAGCAAAAGCATGTAGTTGAAATGTAAGTACAGTTTAATTGTGAAAAACATTTCTATTTATAGCAATTCAGTTTAGTTTAAACAATTCAGTTTAGTGTAAATACAGTTTCAATGTCAAAAAAAACGGTTCTATTTCAAATAATTCAGTTTAGCATAAGCACACAGTTTAAATGTAAGTACGGTCTAATTGTCAAAAACATTTCTATTTCTAGCTATTCAGTTTACTCAAACAATTCAGTTCAGCATAAGCATGCAGTTAGTTCTATTTAACCCATAGATAGGGCCCTATCAGGTGCTACCATGCCGGGCAAGAGTGGACCAGGGAGCAATGGCAATGAAGGGGTGCTCCGTATTCCCCAAAGCCTCAGCATTACTGGGACCTCACCATCAAATTGTTTAGTGTCATGTCCAGAACACTCATCGGGGGGGGGGTCGTCTTACCCCTCTGCAAAGGTGCAGTCGATGTATTCTACAGCCCCAGCTGACTGGGCAAGATATGAGATTTATCTTTTATTCTTTTATTTTTGCTTTAATGTTGATAAGATCGTTTAGAGGATAAGGATATTCTTATCTTCATACTTCACCTGAACATCCAGATGAAAACGTGGTAAGAAAATTTTATTCTGACAATTTTTCAGTGAGAGAGGGTTCGCTTCCATTGCTATCTTGACAACCAGCATTCAAGGTTCCATCTTTCAACAAGCCTTTGGTCCATTGACATTTTGAGTAAAAATACAAAATAATCCATCTTTGAGAAAGGTATGAATCTATTTGTTACCTCTTGCTCCAGCTATAAGTAACTCATAGGGCAGACCGGGTTCTTTAGCTTTGATAAGGCAATAATTGTAGGAGAAAGACAACACTGAATATAAACTAGCTGAACTATACTCCACTTAAAAATTGTCTTTGTTGGGTCTCAAAAAAAATCAAGAGCACTGACAGTAATTCAGAACCTTTGGCAAACAGTTTTATTTGCTCCTTAAGAATCATCAGGCTACTTCTTGTTCCATACAGATATGTCCAATCTTAATCAGACATTTCTTTCCAAAGCGTTTTGGAGTGGAAATGATACAGATATACAAATACAGATGAAAGTGAGGATTTGGTTTGGTTTCTTTGTTTAATGGCATATCAACCTTTGTGGGTTATTTAATGCCAAAGCTATTCTCCTTGAAGAACAGTAGTGGTACTATTTAACCCATAGCTGGGAGGATAAGGGGGTTCATACTTTTCCCAAGGGTATTTGCCCGAAAGTGAATGTAATAGTGTGACTGGAGTACAAACTCGCTTACAACAATTCTACAGTCCATCACTCTAGCCATTACACAACGAGGACACCCCCAGTGAGGATTTACTGTAATGCTAAATTGCTGACTCTTCAAAACAGTAGGCATAAATTATGACTAGATAGAATGTTTGACTGAAACCAGTAAAAACAATTGAAACATCTTCACTTTTTTAGAGTTGCTAATCATTGGCCTGATGAGTAGAGTGTTCACTAATGGTCCGGAAGACCAGGGTTCAATCTTAGGTTGAGTCATACTGAAAACTCAGAAAACGGTACTTGATGCTGCCTTGCTTAACACTCAGCATTATAAGGTAAGGATCAAGAGTAAAGTGGAGCAATTCAGGGAATGGGGTAGCACCCTCCCCTACACCTTGGTGTGGTAGCTATTGAAAAGGGAGCCTTCTGGTCACCCTCGACTAAGGTCGCCAACTTTACTTACTTTAGAGTTGCTAAAGACAAACCAATACATGAACTGTTTTCTTTTACCCAAAATCTAATTCTGATGGCAAGGATCTTGCATTAATGTTGAAAAATAGATGAATGTTGCACTGAGGGTTCATCATGATTCAGAAATTGAGCAGATGGTACTATTTACCAACCCCTCCGCTTGGGCAGGATATGACACAAGGTCAATTTTTAAGTGGAGTTTAACAGGTTTGAATTCACAGTTTTCCTTCTCCTAGACTAGTTACCTAACCAAGGCTGAAGAACCTAGTCTGTCCTACTATTTACCCATAGCTGGAGGGAGAATAATTGGATTCATACCTTTCCCAAGGGTATTAGTGCTATGTGAAATGCAATCAGTATCGTCCAGGATTTGAACTAGTATCGCAGTGTTCATTTCCTACGGCGATAACGACTACACCACGGGCACCTCCATAAATTGAGCAGATGGTAAGAAAGATTCTAGTTGATGTGAAAACAATACTACATTGTAATTTTTTCAAAAATTACACTTTATTTGTCTCTAATCATTTGTTTACACACAGTTTTATGTTATCAAGTATTCCTATTTAATACAAATAATTCAAGCAATTATATGGTTTCAAGTGACTATTCCCATTTACAAATAATAATCATTTGTTTGTATGTAGTTAGAGTTGCAAGTATTTCTAACTCTAAAAGTTAGCACACAGTATGTTTTCAAGTGTTTCAAGCAATTATATTTTTTCCTCAAAAAATCCACTGAGATGTTTGCCACAGAATAGCATTTTGAGAATTTCTAACCATGTTTATTAACAGAACCAAAGAAATTTGTTGTTATATTTAAACTTTAACACATTGATTGAATTATGCCTACTTCAAATATGAACTTGGACATCTTGATGTTTTGGCCCTTTGGGTGCTGACTGACCACTCACTATGCTGCTGACTATGAGCTAAAATTTCTATTAAATTCGAAGTTCTGTATAAATTACTATTAATAATAACTGCATTTGAATAGATCGTTCTTTTGTTTTTACTGGTAGCATATACTTCCAAGTGGGTACGTGCCAGTGAGTTCATGTGTGTGTACAAAGTGAGAAAGATTTTATTTGTTACACACATTTGTCTCTGTCACTCTGTTTGTCTTTCTCTGCTGACAAAAAAGTAAAAATTCTCAAGAACGATGGTAATGAAAAAGGTGTCACTTGGTCTCTGGTAAGAATCAAACCAGAGACATGAGTTACACAAAAAATCCTCGTCTTTATTTCAGTTGTTATATGTTCTCTCTGGACCAGTTCCAAGAATGAAGACAGGCATGCTTTTGGCAAATTGATGGCAGGAAAGATTCACTCTTTCGTTTATAAATCATTACCTAACCTCAATAGTAGAAGTCACTCAAGCCCCAAATTGAAGAAATTAGGAAAGGACTTTTCAAAATTACTCTAGTTGATGATGAGGCTGATGATATCTTTATGAAATCTTTTTATAAAATTTCCAAGAATATCTTAACTTTAAGTTTTGAATTCAAATGATACCCTAGTTAATTCAAAATATCTCTTGGAATATTTTTATAAAACCCAAGTTATAAAGGTGTGTTAAAAAAGTATCGAGACTGAAGCTGCATTTACCCAGATAGAAATAAACACTGAAAAAAACATTAAATTTTCTTCAAAATGATCTGCTTGTCACTCAACACACTTTTTCCAGTGAATTTCCTACTGAATAACGTGAATGGTCCATTTTTGTAATGGATTTCTTGGCCAGGAACTCACAAATAACTTAGACATCATGGTGGAGAATCCACTTGTCTAGACAGAGTTTGGGTCTTTTCTTCCAAACAGATTCCTGTGACCTTTTCAGCACTTCCAAATAAATATATTTATTGACAGTTTGTCCTTGAACTCAAAAATTGTCCCCACCTGATGAAAGAAACAAAATCATGGTTTTGAACAGTAAACAAGATATTCAAACTTTGTTCAGTCAAGGTAAATTATATACCAAGACAGAAATGGACAATGAATGAAATATCAATTTTATTCAAAGGAATCCTTTTGGCATTCCGCAAAATTTTTTCAGCAAGTTTGCCACTCATCAAAGGACTTTTAAAACTTTTCTTTTCATATATTATGAAACTGTACTGCAATATTTCTTTTAATATCCTCCATATGTTCAAACCCTACTCTTGAGATGAATTTTCAGTTTAGCCAACAAGACAAAGTAATGGCAATAAAAGAGTGATACCATATTTTCAAGAGCACTAGAATGGGAACCTCACAACCAGATTACATGTAGAGTCAGGAACAGAACACATTATATGTGATCATATATTCAGAAAGTATCAAGACTAAGGATCTATTTATCAAGACAAAAAAAAAAATGAACAATAAATAAAATTTCAAAATAGTCCTCTTAACATTCAATAGATTTATTCCAGAGAGTTTCCCCTTTAATCAAACCACTTTTGAAATTCCACTTTCATATGGTGTGAAAATAAACCATTTTATTAAACAAGAGAAAATCACCCAGAACTACATCTGGTAAGTAAGGAGGCAGTTTCCCATTCAAAATCCTGTATTTCACCAAAAAATTAATTAAAATTATTGATACTGGCGTCATAATTTTTTTCAAATTGGTACTGAATCATCAAGACAGCGATTTCATATCATGACTTTATTAAATAAGTTGCTCAGCTACACAAACATCTAAATTTAAATTTGATATTTTATAAAATTTAAAATTTCAGTCGTTATATTTTTTATTAGATTTCCTATAGAGAAAATTTCAAGGGATAAATTAAAATAAAATACCCCAGTTATGGATAAACAAGAGGATGAAAATTATGCTTGAATTGGTTTTAAAATGTGTACTTTTATATTGTTTTTATCTAATTAATTCAGTCAACAAATCTTTAACTTAGAAGAAAATTGTCAAGCAATACACATATATAAAACAGTTCAAGGTATTTAAATATGATAGTCACTAACAAAAAATAAAAGATATCTCATGTTTCATTGTTGAGACAATAGCAATTTCTAAATCTTAATTTATTGATCTCTATATCATTTCAATTTTTAAAATCTATTTTCTTAATGTAATACATCTCAGTTATATATTCAAAAAGTTATAATTTGAAATCATGATCCAATTCCAAGAGCAGGTCTTTTATTTCTTTATATTTTATACATGAAAATTATAAAATGAAATTTTTTTTTTTAATCAAATGATTTTTATTGAATTGAATAACAGCTAAAATTTAATATTCAGCAATGTTTTAGTTATATAAAAAGTATTCTTTATTTTTTTTCTCATCAGTTCTCAAAAAAAATAATCCTTTAAATCTGTGTCAAATCATTCAGACTCTATTTTTACTATTTACTGATAAATTTTCCCTTCCCTATTTTAATGAATTACATTGTAAAAATTTTAATGACTAACATACTTTTCATTTAGGAGGATGTCTTGGTTAAAACTTATTTAAAAAGATGTTTGATAAATCAACATACTTTTAGATAGCCCTCTGCTATCTTTTTCAACCAATAGCTGTGATCATCTCTGACCCCCATGCTGTAATACATTGATGACGGTCCATGTCATTTCTTTCTGTGGGTTTTACACTGTTTTGTTCTGAGGAATAAACATCTTTTGAAAAGAATAAATAACCAGCTGCTTCTATGTACACATTTATCTTTATTCATTTCATCTAGATTAATGACCCAGTCTAGAGCAGTGGACCACAGATGGGAAATTATGTCATATCACTTCAACTAATCTTGACTGACTAATTAATTAGTTCAACTATTTTCTCAGTGTCCTCTGATCATGATTTCTCAAACTAATCATGGCCATGGATTCAAATTGCCAGACCAAATGACCCAATCATGGCCATGGACCCAAATTGCCTGATCAAATGACCCAATCATGGCCATGGATCCTAATTGCTTGATCAAATGACCCAATCATGGCCATGGATCCAAATTGCCAGATCAAATGACTCAATCATGACCATGGATCCAAATTGCCAGATCAAATGACCCTATCATGGCCATGGATCCTAATTGCCTGATCAAATGACCCAATCATGGCCATGGATCCAAATTGCCAGATCAAATGATCCAATGATGACTATGGATACAAATTGCCTGATCAAATGACCCAATCATGGCCATGGATTCAAATTGCCTGATCAAATGACCCATTCATAACTATGGATACAAATTGCCTGATCAAATGACCCAATCATGGCCATGGATCCAAATTGCCTGATCAAATGACCCAATCATGGCCATGGATCCAAATTGCCTGATCAAATGACCCAATCATGGCCATGGATTTAAATAACCACCAAGATAACCATACACCATTCAAACCAATTGACATTCTAATGGTATTTTTCCAGTTATTCTAATCGTTATAACTTAATTTGAATGCTACACAACCTGTCACTAATAGATTTCACCCATCTAATTAGTAACCTTTTCTGAGGATGTCTGGATTAAAACCTTGATTTAAAAGGAGTTTGATAAGTTTACACATTTTTAAAGGATGTTTTCATTAAAATAATGATTTCAATAATTTCAATTAAATACTGAGTTCCACCACAAATCATTTCTAAACATTCTAATCTTTGCTAAGTCATTGGAGTTTAGAATACACTAAACGCGTCCTCTGCACAGAGAGAGTAAGACCTCTCCACAAAAAGTGAGGTGTCTTGACTATGACAGTAAACTACATCAGGTGGTGAAGCTTGTTTTGGAGCTCTCGGAAGGGTAGAGCACCTCTTTATTGCCATTACTCACACTCTCCTACCTATTAGAGTCCTATCTATTAAACAAAGAGATTTGTTTGAAATTATTAGTATTAGATAAGAATACTTGAAACCATATAACTGAGTACAAACAAATGACTATTACAGACAAATTTTTTAAAAAGTTCAATTTTAAAAAAAATTGTAATGGAATCTAAAAATATGAATAGTTATGATTATTATCATGATCACCATCATCATCATCATCATCATGTCGCATTGCTAGCAAAGATTTCCTTTACTCTTTCTCACTAATCATCTCTATCTTCCATTGCTTCTGGTAGGTCTTCAAGATTACATCCTTTGTCCGCACAGAGCTGTTTTAGATAAGTTCTTGTTGGTCGGCCAATACTTGCATGTCTGCATGAAAGGGTCCATAGGAGAATGTCACTTATAAGTTTGTCCTTACTTCTTCAGCAGTGTCCCACATGTCATGTTCATCTTATTTGGATTGTTTTACAGATGAGAGGTAGCTGGCTATACAGCTGATGTTTTATGGGATGAGGCTTCCAGGATTTATTCAATATGACTCATAGCATTCTTGTGCAGTTCCCATCAAGCTTTCACTCTATACGCTTAGTCAGCATCCATGTGGTGCATCCATATAGTAGAACTGACACACCACTGCTTCTTGGAAGAAATTGCGTTTTATTTTATCGGATAGGTCAGACTTCTATATGATTGGTAACCTAATGATGGCAGTTCATTTGTTAATCACATATTGAGGTCATTTTTGGTAGATGTGATGCTGCTTTCGAGGTACGTGAATTTGTCCATTAATTTCAGAGAATCACCATTTAGTGTAGAAATGTCTCCTATTTGTTTAAAACACCGATTGAACAGTCTGGAGCAGACAGCAGGTGGCATTGGCCACCAGTTATGATTATAGTCACTTAAAAATAAATCAATTTCAGCATTAAATCAACCATAAGGAATTGATATGCCATTAAATAAACCAAACCTAGCTTAAACTAAACATCCAAGTCTCAAAAGTGAATAACAAAAAATTCCATTTTTTAAATTTTTAACTTAATTCTTTCTTTTCTAAAAATGTTATCACTTAAAATATATCAATGATCATTTTATGGTTAATAAGTAGGTAAAGTACATTACGTAATCTTTCTCTCTCTCTCTCTCTCTCTCTCTCTCTCTCTCTCTTTTTCTTTTTTTTTTTCTCTTGATATAATTTTATATACTTCAGTTTTTTTTCTTTGCACCACTTCATGTTCTTTTTTTCAAATATTTGCCTTGCTTTCTTGAGTTTATATAATTTGGAAAGATTTCTGCCAACTGATGTTCCTTACATTTTCAACTGATGAAAATAACAATTGCCACCATTTTGAAAATATATATAAACAGAACTAACAATCAACAAGTAAATGATCCACTATGATAAAAACTATGTACAAAACTTGTTGTCTTTGCTCATATATAAGTAAATTCTTTATAAATTACACCATGTCAGTAGGGCTTTGAATATGATAACAGTATTCCCTTGCAGAAAGTTAAGAGCCGCCCACCCCTAAAAAGAGGTATCCTCAGGATCACACTTAACTGCATCTGATGGTATGCGTTTACCCAACCTCTCTGCATGAGCAAGATGTGATACAAATTATTTTTTAAGCAGAGTGTAATAGGTTCTAATTCAACTTTTCTTCTCCTAGACTGGTTACCATACGAAGGTTTAAGAGCCTAGTCAGTCCAACAGTTCACTCATAGCTGGAGGAAGAATAGATTGATGCATACCTTTCCCAAGGGTATTTTTGTGCTATGCAAAATGCAAATGGCCATGTCCAGATGACAGCTGTTACACCACTAGTGACTCCACTAAAACTGCGTCAGATGGTGAGGCTCCTATACAGGAAATCAAAGTAGTGTTGTGTATCCCTTCATAGTCATTACTCCCAAGTCCACACTATCCAAGAATAGTGGTACCTCTTAGGGTTTCATCTATAGGTCAAATGGATGTGTGCAAATTATTTGTATTAGATAGAAATACTTGTTATATAATCCTGTGTGCAAAAAGCTCTCAAGAAACTACATAAGAAATGTAAATATAAATGTATAATGTATGCAATTCCCTAACCTCTAGGCATAAAATTACCCTAGACAGGTTGAAATGCTGTTGAAATCAATCAATTAATCATTAATAATCTCATAGAGTCTCACCTAGCCTGGGTCAACTCCTAACTTTGAATGAGCCTCATTTCAAATACCTGCTTTACAAGAACATATAAACAAATGCAATTTGCTTCACTGAATATCCACCAAGGAATGTATTTGAAATAATTCTGTTTCTATCCCAGAGGCTGGACAGAGGAAAATAAGCTTTGTTGATAAATGTCTCAAGCAAGTATAAGAGACTCTCATGCCATTGTAATTTGTATTTTCCAGTATATTGGAATTGATTTTGAGCAATGTTATTGTTAGCAACTTGGTTTTATTCACATTGGCACAAAGCCATGTAAACTTTGGGCAAGTCTTTTATTTAGAGCATCTTATAGAATGATTATTAGTGTTAATATTAGTTGTGTCAACAAAATGCTATGCATATAAAGAGTGTCAACCTTGGGCTATACTTGCTCACCCGGACATCTACAAGGGTTCACAACACTGAACTGCTTGTAAACAGTGCAATATCTTCAAGGCATTAAATGTGATACTTTATTATATTTTTTGTATGAATGGAGATTCTTTGATTCCTTTTTGTTAAGTGTAAAGGTCACAGAGTAACACATTAACTAAAATCATCTGTTCTCTAAGTTTTTTTTTATTATGAGTGTTTTTTCAAACTATAATATTTTTGCTTCATTATTACAGTGTGTCATCTGAAGCTTGTTTCATGGATAGCATAATCTAAAGAGTATATATATATATATATAGCTCTAGGTTGGTATATAGATCATCATCATCATCATCATCATCATCATCAAGTTCAGCTGATAACATGGGGTCCTTTAACTCTCTCACACTATCTATCCATATTGTTAATCACTCCAGAAAGGTCCTCTGGACAACATCCAGTGTCCATACAGAGCTAATGTATGTAAGACATTGTTGGTCAGCCAGCAGTGCTGTGTTAATGTTTAGGAGTCTATAGGAGTACATCACATTAGAGTGTGTCCTTACTTCTCCAGCAGTGCCCAGAATGTTTTGAGATAGAAGGCAGGTAGCAGTACAGCTACTGTTTTGTGGAATGCTGCTTCAAGGATTAGTTCAAAACAGCATGTAGCATTCTTGTGTAGTTCCTATCTAGCTTTTTCTCTAAGCATTTCATTAGAGCCCAGTTGGTGCATCCACACAGTAGTACTGACATGGCTACAACTTGGAAGAAATCCTGTTTTATTTTATCAGAAAGATTGGATTTCCATCTGATCCACAACTTGTCATCTTCCCTATGTGTATGTTGACATTTCTTTGAGGAGATGAGATATTGTTGCCAAGGTATGTGAACTAGTCTACTGATTTCAAAGGCTTGCTACTTAAAGTGAAGATGGCTTCATCTTGTATAAAACACATGAATTCTGTTTCCTTTGTGTTCATGTAGCGGCCAATGAATTCTGCTCCTTGTGACATCCAATGCATGTCCGTGTGAAGGGGTCTATTGGAGAATGTCGCTTATGGGTTTGTCCTTACTTCTCCAGTAGTGTCCTGCATGTCATGTTAATCTTATTTGAATTGTTTTAGAGATGGGAGGTAGGTGGCTGCACAGTTGTTGTTTTGTGGGATGTTGCTTCCAGGATTTATTCAATATGACTCATAGCATTCGTGTGCGATTCTCGTCTAGCTTTTTCTCTATATGCTTAGTCAGCATCCTTGTGGTGCATCCATAGAGTAGAATCAATATGATTGCTGCTTGGAAGAAATTGTATTTTATTTTATCAGATAGGTCTGTCTTCCATATGATCAATAACCTATTGATAGTGGTCCATGCCTTTGCTAATTGAATATTGATGTCATTTTCACTAGATGTGATGCTGCTTTCGAGGTATGTGAATTTGATTTCAGAGAGCCACCATTCAGTGTGGAGATGTCTCCTTTTTGATAAAACATGTGCACTCCATTTTGCCTGCATTGATATGGAAGCTAATGCCACCTACTGCCTGCTTTAGACTATGCAGCTGAAATTTAGCTTAGGTAGGTGCATTTGCTAGAAGCACCATGTCATCCACATAGAATGCGTCCATAATAGTTTGCATAGGATAGCATCTACTTCTTGATTTTTTTTTACTTTCATTAGATCTATCGACATTCGAAGTACGTAGTCTAGGCAGATTATGAACAGATATGGAGCTAATGAATCCCCTTGTAGAACACCAGCAACAATGTCAAAGAAGTCTGTGTCTCCATCTGGTGAGCAAATTTTTACTTTGATGTTTTTATATATTATCACAATGGCTGTGACAGTTTCTTTGGGGAGACCATAGGCTAGAAGTATTTGCTCAATTTTCCCCTCTGTCTATGGAGTCAAATACCTTGGAGAAATCTACAAGTAAGAGTGTCACCTTGAGGTTTTTGCACAAACTCCTTCTAAAATTTGACAGATGGTTAGAATCTGTGATTTTATGGATCGGTTTCTCTAAAAACCATTTTGATTCTTCCAAAGAATTTTCTGGTTTTATGCAGTTGAGTAGCAGAGCAATATAAATCTTTGCCACTATGGAAGTCAAGGTTATACCCCAGTAGTTCTCGGCGATTCCGAAGTCGCCTTTTTTGGAGAAAGGGAAGATGCAGCCTTTTGGCCATCTCGGTCATGTTCTGGTCATATATAGCATTGCAATATTGGAGCAGTAGGTCATTGAATTTCCTTGTCTTCCATAATTCTAGTGGTATTTTATCGTCTGGCAGCTTTCCTGTTTTTAATTTCTTTTAGAACTATGTTGAGTTCTTCTTTAATAATAATGATAATATAATAATAATAATGTATAGTTATAGGTAATTATAAAATATAATTAAATATATTATACATATAGCTATAGGTAATCTAAAAATACCAAGACCTCCATTATATCATTGATTCTATTATTGTACTAGAAGACCTGTGAACCTGTTAAATTCTTGTTGCAGTTCAGTTCATCATGGGAGTGATGCGAATATGTTGGAAAAAAAGGATTCTATTAAGCATTTCAGAGTTATTTCCCTTATTTTGTTTTTTGTCGAGTTATATATGTGTGTGTGAGTGTGTGTGTGTGTGTTAGGATAGTGTAGAATCAAAGTCACTGGCGTGTTAATTTAAATTGGATCTCAAAACTATTGGAATTGCTTGCAGAATTTAGAAAATGGAAGGAATTAAAATAAAATTTAACTGTACAGCCTATAACTGGTTTAAGCCTTTTAATGATAGTGACCCATCACTTGAAATAAACATAGACTACCATCAGTTGTCAATAATGATGGTTTAAAACCAAAGGAAGAGAAGAACCTGCCCATTAGCACTCAAAAAAAATTCAGAAGAGCTAAGATCATTGAAAGATACAAAATGGAGAGTATGTCATAAGATAAAAACAATCTAAGGTAGAGGAAGTATAAATTGAATGTATATAAGTAAAGATGTCTCAGATTATCATTAGACGCAAGGAAGTCTAAAGTTATTCTCTTCATGTTGCCAAGCTCACCTTGGTTGCTATACACATAATATTTTGACTGTTGTATTCTCTGGCCTTTTTTAAGTGCTTTTTGTCATACTCAGTAACCTTCTGGAAATTCCAAACTTATCTTATTTGACTCATAGGGATAGACTGTTCTAATTCAGCCTTCCATGCCTTGTGGGTATCTAAAATCAGCCACTTTTACCTTTTTCACAGCTACTAAAGCACCTTCTGTGTTTCATTTTATCGGTCAGGTCTGCTTCCAAGCAGCGATTGTGTCAATACTGCTGTATGGATGCACTACATGGACACTAACTAAAAGGCTGGAGAAAAGGCTTGACAGCAACTACACAAGAATACTGCGAGCAATATTGAACAGGTCCTGGAGGCAGCACCCCACAAAGCAGCAGCTGTACGGCCACCTACCACCCATCACGAAAACTATCCATCTGCCGAAAGCAATGAACGATAGGGAGATGTGGTGAGAGAGGGTCAGGGATATCCGTGCTGATGGTACAACAAGATGATGATGAAAGCACCTTCCGTGCATGGGAGTATCTGGAGTATCTGTGAAAAATACAAAAAGTGCCTGATGCTAGATACCTCAAGTTATGGATGAGGAAATGAAAACAGTCTAACCCTACCTCTCCATGATTCCAATAAATGGTTAAGTTGGGAATTCCTAAAGGTTACAGAGTAAACAAAACTAGAGAGTATAAAGGCCAAAACATTATGAGTATAGCAGTCCGTAATGTGTAAAGAATAATGATAATATCTCATCTCAGAAGTATAGACAAATCCTAGAATTGTTTCCACAAACAAAATCAAATGATTTTCTTTTGTAATTAACCAGCTTGAATTCATATAGAAATAATTTACTAATTGGCTTGTCCTTCTAATGGCTTTTGAAACAGACAATTTATTATACAATCACCATTTTCTATGTATGAGAATATTCTTACAACTTACACATGTAAGAATGTATATCTTTCATAGAATCCAGAAATATATCATTAAGTTTATCCATTGATATATTTATAAACATGTTTACTGATATGTTTTTTTATTGTGTGTCAATGCTGTATAGTTTGGTTTGGTATGGTTTCTTTGTTTAATGCCATTTCAACCTTCATAGAGTATTTAATACCAAACCAATTCTTTAAGAAGAACAGCAGTGATACCGCTTAACCCATAGCTGGGTAGGGTGGATAAGGGCATTCAATACATTTCTCAAGAGTATTAGTTCAAAAGTGAATATAATAACAGGACTGGGGTTCAAACTTTGAGGCCGCAGTCCAGTATTTTAGCCATTATGACATGGAAACATGCCTCTGTAGAGTTTACCAATGAATAATAACTAATAATATCCATTTTGATTGTATAATGTTCCATTAAAAATAATGAAATCACAGTATCTTTGGTTTAGAAGAAAATTATGATTTTATGAAAAATTGTTATGATTGAACAAATTTATGGATGACAGTGTATATATATATATATATATATATATATATATATATATATATATAGTGAAGAGATGAGAGTAAAAACTCACAACAGAAATGTTTCATACATCAAAAAGTGCTCAAATGCTAGTCAGCAGAGCAGTATAAAAAATGAAGTAATTAAAATCTCATCTAAAAATTGTTTCATAATTTTAAGTTTCAGGTATCAATTATAGAATACAGCACACAATCATCAGTTGAATAAAGTTTCATTTTTTAATGTCCCAGAAGACTGTCAGCATGACCTTCATTACAGACAGCTTTACTCAAAACATTTTCTTTACTAGAGAGTCAGTGTTTCCTTTTTAATTCAGCCTCATAGTGGCAAAGTCATGTTTAGCTCATTTGTAAACATTTTGACAATTTAAATATACTTCTCTCTTATACATCACACATTTTTCTGTAAATTTCACATAGTTTGTACTTCTCAGCCAGCAAAAATTTGATGACAGACCTCTGTTCAAGAATGGAGCATTGTTTGATTTGACACTATTTTAAATATTTTTCTGAGGTTGAAATAATGAATTTCAAACCATGCAAAGTTTACATTTACGGAAAAAATCCGAAAAAAATGTTTTTATCAAAAATATTTGCCTTTCTTATTGAATGACCCTTATATATATATATATATATATATATAGTAAGGAAATGATTGGAAAATAATAGACACCGATCTTCTTCCTAAATAACCAAGTCATAAGACAATGCTATTTAAATAACTAAAATTAGATATCTATTCTTGATATATGTGCATTTATGTGTGTGCGTGTGTATGTATGGTCTGGTAACTTGGTTTTATCATTGGGATGCAACTTACGAAGAATGTCTCAGGCATGGATAACCTGGCAGAGCCTATCTCTTTCTAGATCTGGTTTGAATTGAGAGTTTTCCTTTTACTCCAGTTGCTATATCATGAAGTCAGTCTGACCTACTATTTACTAATAATAAGAAAAAGAATAGTAGGATTCATACTATTCCTGAAGGTATTAGCTCAATGTGAAATGGAAACAGCCTCATTCAAGTTTTAAATTTGGTTAACCCAGTCTACATCTGATATCCATTACACCACAAGTATCTCCATTCTATGAGAGTGAACCAAAAGGTTTATTGGATTTAATCCTATCTGGTGTTGATGTGTTTTTCCATATATAGGATCCAATAACTGAGACACGTCTGTAAGAATTATGTGGACTGCAAAGGGGATGATGTTAAAAAATAAACCTCGTTTGGTCATATTTCATCAGAGTAGCCCATAGGTTAGCCTATGAACTTTTCTTTTGACCTTTGTGTGTGTGTATATATATATATATATATAAGATAGATCACGATAAAACTTTCTAACATCTAACTTTTCTTTCAAATGTATATGCATGAGGGCATATATGAATATGTACATGTATTTCATGAATACCTATGACTTACTATGACTGTGACATGCATTGGTCAATAATATATATATATGTGTGTGTGTGTGTGTGTGTGCATTTATAAACGTGTGATATGGATTAAAAAAATTATATATATATATATATATATATATATATATATATATATATATATATTGAAAAAATGCACCAATTCATTTGAAAATTACTCTACATATGTACATATCCATTTTTATATACATTTATTAAAACATGTATGGTTGATCATAAAGGTACATGCATACATCCTAACAAATATACTTATATAAGAATAAATCTGCATAGGAGTTGAAACAGATTGGCTTATATAGAAAGTGAAGCATATATATATATATATATATGCATCTACATACATACATTCAAATTAATATGTGTTCATAACTATAGATCCATAAATGCATGTGCATATATATATTCAAGTATTATTTACATCTGTATATATATATATATATATGTGTGTGTGTGTGTGTGTGTGTGTGTGTGTGTGTGTGTGTGAATGTACATGCATTCATGCAATATGTCACAATTGCACTCTGGCCAAGATAGACGTGGGAATGAAAACATATGCAGTGCTCAGACCAAACGTCAGTTTTTTGCTTTCCTTATTTTCCCATTTTTTTTTATCTTTATAGAAGAATGAATGTCTTTAATTGACACATCGTGCTCACAAAGACCATACTGAGTGATGGGTGGAAACAGGGCGGGTAAACGAGGATGAAAATCGATGAGCATTCGTTTGAGAATTCAAAGATTCTTTTTAATGCAGAACGTAAATGGCGAAATTGTGGAAGACTCTCTATTCAGAGCATTTCCACATGTCATATTTTTTTAAGAGTGCACATTTGGTGTTTCATGCAGCGGTTGTGTTTTTATTTGGACCTTGTGTTACTGTGTTAATGAATGAGGGAATGAATGAGAGGTGAGAGTAATGAAGAAATGAAAAAGTATGGAAGAAGAGGCAGTAGATGGTAATGAAGAAGATTAGGTATAAGAAAAGTTGAATAAATATGCATAAAAAAAGGGAATAAAAAAAAAGAAAAAGAGTGAAAACAACAATAAAAAAGAAGACAAGAGAAGAAATGAAAATATAAAAATCAAAAATGAATAAGGGGAGAAATGAAATGAAGAAATGAAAAAGTATTGAACAAGAGACAATAGATGATCATGA
The DNA here is from genome assembly GCA_963585895.1 of Sepioteuthis lessoniana. Lineage (NCBI taxonomy): Eukaryota > Metazoa > Mollusca > Cephalopoda > Myopsida > Loliginidae > Sepioteuthis > Sepioteuthis lessoniana. The sequence goes on along the minus strand of OY757905.1, from coordinate 146,148,788 downwards.
AGAAGAGGAAAGAAAAAAGAAAGGAAAGAGGAGTTGAAAATATGCATGATGAAAGAAACTTGAAAACAGTGAATAAAAACAGTAAAAATAAAAAAGTGAAGAAAAATGAATAAAGGTAATAGAAAAAGAAAAAAGAAAATCACTATGTAGGTAGAAAGGAAGGAATATAAAGATTGAAAAAAAGAAAAAGAGGAAATCAGTGGACTGAAGGAGAATAAGAAAGAAAGAAAGAAAGAAAGAAAAGAGAGACTAGAGAAAAAGAACAATAAAAAACAATACAATGAAGAAGGGTATAAGAGATTGGGGAAAAGAAAATTGATAGAAAGAAAGAAATGAGAATGAGGAGAAGAAAATGAGAAGAGAAAGAGATTAAAGAAAATTGAAAGGTTAAAAAGAATAAAAGAGTAATATATTGATAAAATAGGAAATGGAAAAAGAAAGAAAAGACAAAAAGAAGATAAAATGATATAAAAAAGGATAAAGAAGTAAGCAATAAGAAAAGTAATAAAAACATTAGACAGAATAAAAAAGAGAGAGTTTAAGATAGGGAGAAAGAGAAAAGAAAGATTGAGGGATCTATGAATAGAGGAAGAAACAGGTAAAAAGACAAGCAAGAAGTAGAAAAAGAAGACAAACAAGCAAGCAAGCAAGAAGAAGCAAGCAAGTCAACAAAGAAGAGATAAAAAGAAGCAATAAAAGAGGAGGAGGATAAAAATAGAGAACACATCAAGAGAGCCACAAAATGAGATAGGAAAAAAACATAATGATAAAAAAAAAGATGGTGGATGCACATGTAAAAAATAACAAGAAACTAGAAAATGATGTGTAGAAGAAATGTTTTTTTGGCAATTCAGAAAGAGAAACTAAAGCCAATGGCATCAACCTCTTCATCTATATCAAAGATTCCTCTTCATTTCTTTCTTTACATCTTCTCATAGCAATAAACATATTGATGTCTTTATTACTGTCAATACTTTGCAATCTTTATTTTACAAAAACAGACAAAAAATATATATAAATCATCATGGTAAGAATTATCAACACAATTATTTTTAGTATTAATGGTTTTTGGTGATTCTTGAGAATCAAAATATTACAAAGATATTTTCCCATCTTTTTAGCAAGACACAAATTTTCAGAAGCAAAAACATTTGCTGGTCCATTTTCACAAAATTAAGAAGCACTAGAACAACAACAACTATGATAATAAAGATAACACAAATAATGTTGACCTTTATTATTGTTTTTTTTTTATTGTTGTGTATTTTGGTCTTGTTATGCTTTTCTACGATTGAAAAAAGAAATTTTTGTCTCTTTCTTAATTCATTCTTTTTGTTAAATCTCTTTTATTCATGCCATATTTTTAAAAAAATGTTTATAATAATATTTTATAATAATTTCCCTTTTGAAAGATTGTTTACTTTTCATTTGATCTTGTTATCATTGTTGTTGCTGTTTTAGCTCTGAAATCTTTTTAAAGCTTTTTACAGAAAAAGAAAAAACAAAAAGAAAAGAATGTTAACCCTTTTGCTTGAACTGGGGCCCATTTTAACCTTTTCCAATGTGTTAAAAAATACTTCATTTGTCTTTTCTTTCTGTTTGCTTCTGGGTAACAGTCTTAAGTGAAGTGGATAAGAGGCTGATCAACGAGTGTTTTGCAGTCACATTAATGCAATGAAAGATGTTTGCAGTTATCCACAGATAAAAAAAAAACAAAAAACAGAAAAATTTAAAACAAGATACCAAGAGATTCTTTCATTTAGCTTATTTTCAATGGAGGCTTTCTAAATGTATCATAAATGTAATTTTATTCTCTTTCTTATAATTTTTAAAAAGAACCTTTTGTCGAGATTTGAATTTTTTTAAGATTAACCATTTAAAAAATTTGACCAAATTCTCTTAGATTTTTCTTCCAACAATCCTTTATTATTTCCCTGGATCTTTTCAGGGATATCCATAGGCAAATAGTATCAATCCAAACCTTTAACATGTTTTTCATCTTATGCATCAACTAGAAAATTGCCCTGTCAACAGTGCTTAGAATACACTTTATTCTCTTCAGAGAGGTAAGACTTCCCCTCAAAAAAGGGGTCTTGGGTATGACACTAAACTGCATCTGGCAGTGAAACTCAAGTTTTGGAATGTGAAGTCACCTCTTCATTGTTATTACTTCCATGTCTACCCAGCCCCAAAGTGATAGTACACATTAGGGTCCTATCTATGGGTCAAATAAATCAGGTGAAAAATTATTCATATTTAATAGAACTGTGAGCTAAAAAAGAAAAAGAAAAAAACTCTTAAGAAATAACTACACAAAAAATGTAAATATGAACATATAATAAATGGGATTCTTTAATCTCTAGGCATAAAATAACCCAAGAGAAGTTGACACACCATCAAAATCAATCAGTCAACCAAGAAAAAGATTATCAGTAGAAGAAATATTAGTAATAATCAATAATAATTAAGAATAATTAATCTCAGAAATTTTTGAATTAGCTTTGAATAACTTAGGAGTTCATCTTTACAGTCTAAATCTTTAGACAACTGCCTTGTAAGTTCCTGAGGATAGTCAATGTGAATCAGTCTTATTGGAAGATTATCCTTTATTTCTAATATATGATCTGAAGTTGTGATAAAAAGCAAGTGGAATTAAAATAAAAGAAATTAATAGCGACTATATCAGCAACATTCAAAAACTACTCAAACTCACAGAAAATTTCCAAATTTACATTATCACCACAAAATATTCAGTATTGAAATTGGTAGCATAAATCCACCTTTTTAAACTCTGTACCACCAGAGTATGCAGGTTCAAATATACTCCGCCATGACCAGACATGCAGACAAGTACTATCGTCTGTATCCTGTATATGCCAGAGTATGGGAAACAACATAATACTTCAAATTATGAATAATTTCTTGAAGACAGAGATAGCAGACATCTTTGAGACAGATTTTTCCCCAGATGTGAAAGTAGGAATAATCACAATCAGTAGATAAAAAGACATGCACATGCATATATATATATATATATATATATATATATATATATATATATATAAACTATGAAATAAAATAAAACCCACATTTTTTATATAAACAAAAAAAAAATCAGTTGAATTCAATAGACTTCAGATAAGTCGATACAAGTTAACCTGAAGATCATTTATGTGAAACTCAGAGTAGTGAATTTTTACCCTATTTTATTTTATATTTTGAAATATGATATTGCTCAGCATTTTTGAACATAGAGCACTTATTAACAATTATCTTAATGGTAAATTCTAATTCTGATTATATATATGTATATTCTGAAAAAGATTCAGAGAGAAAAAAGTAGAAACTAAACTTTACACATATAGAGAAAGACATAAACACAGAAAAAAAGTCGGAGTCAATTGAATTTTATGCAACATTAACAATCACTGAACAGTTCTCCAACAAATACAATGATCCAGAAAAGGCTACTAATAAACCTTATGGTATATCAACTATAAACACATAGACAAAATCAAACACACACATACACACTCAGAGAAGAAAGCAGAAGGCAGTTGAATATTAAAACACTACAACACTCAACAGAGCTAAACTGTGAACATGCAGAGGAAAGCTTTCCCAATAAATACAAGCACACACAATGACCCAGAGTAGATTACTAACAAATCTTATGACATATCAACTATATACACACAGAGACAACAAACATACACACCAAGAGAAGAAAATAGAAGGCTGTTAAATTTTAAAGCACAATAACATTGAACAGAACTAAACTATACAGATACAGAGAAAAACTTCCCCAACACACATACACAATGACCCAGAGTAGACAACCAATAAACTTTATGGCATATCACATATCAAAAATTAATAAGAGGAAAAGAAGTACACCCACAAAAACACACAGAAAACACTCTTGTAACAAGAAAAAGAAGAAAAAGAAAAAAGAGAAAGAGAGAAAGAACACATGCAGAAACAAAAATCTATCACAGAACTGAAAAAGGCAAGCAAACCCATCAAAGAAGTTGCCATTATATAAACCAAAAACAAAAACACCAAAATCATTAAAGGCTCTCTGATGACAGCAAGAAGCTAGAAACACTTATAAAAGCAAAATAAATAATTAAAAACATAAATCTCTTTGTGGACCTATTTATTTAAATATATATATATATACACACACACACACACAGTGAGGTATATTCAGCAAATAACAAAACTGAAAAAGTATTTACCAATACAGAAATGAGCTGATAATTAAACATTTATTTTCAATAGAATAATCTCCAAAGAATTCAGCCGATTTATTCCAGTGAATTTTTCATTGCTTGAAGCACCTCTAAATCTCATATCATACAAAACATTTGTTTTAATGTTCTCCAAAACTACAAGTTTTACAGATAAATTTTCAGTTTAGAAAAGAAGAGAAAGTTGCAAGTTTCTAAGTCTGGTGAATATGAAGAATGATGCACTTGCACAATCCTGTGTTTTGCAAAAAAAATGCTGATCCAAAAGAAATGAGAATTGGCTCTGATTCATCTTGACATCATCACTTTATTATTCATTCTGATCAGCTGTGGTCACATCGGCATTTAAATTTAAAATTTAAAAAAATTAAAGATCCAAACTAAATATCTTTTGATCACACCTCATATATATATATATATATATATATATATATATATATATCCTGTGTATATATTTATATATATAGTATCCCACATAAACTATTATGCATGCAGATTACACATATGATCTAGCATATCTCACAAATCCACCAACACAAGTCAAATATTTGTTGCATAGCATAGAAGGCACAGCAAGAGGCATTGGCTTCTACATGAAGTCAGATAAAACAGATTCCATTTGTGACATCTCCACATTAAATGCCATGCCTCTGAAATCAGTAAACCATTTCCTATATTTTGATAGCAATATACATGAAGGAAAGGTGTAGACTGTTATTGACAAGTTATCAACTATATGGAAATCTAATCTCTTTGATAAAATAAAACTATAATTTTTCCAAATTGTAGGCATGTCAGTACTATCGCATGGCTGCATCACCAAGATTTTAGCAAAGCTCTTGCAGAAAAGCTAAATGGGAACTATGCAAGGCTATGGTTTGCTGTTTTGCATAAATTCTGGAAACAGCACTTAATAAAACAATAGTTGTACAGCCTCTTGCATCCTATCTCACAAACAATCCAAGATATATATATATATATATATATATATATATATATATATATATATATAATTTTTGTTGTAGGGCCAAAGAGAGAATAAAAATATTTTAGAATGAGTAGGTCCACAGAGATTTGATTTTTTTTAGAATTTATTTATTTTGTTCTTACATACATGTATGTTTCCAGCTTGTTGCTTTCATGAGAGAATACATATGGCACAAGGCCTTGTTAATGGAGCACTCAATGAGACTTGAACTCACTAGTGTTTGAAGTTTGAATGATTTTCAGTTGGTGATAAAGAGGTCATCCTCTCTTTTTCTTACAGTGTGTTTACCTAAGTCTGCTTTATCCCTCATTGATATTTGATATGTTTCTTGATTTTTTTGTCTTAGACAAGACAGAGTGGTTGGAGTGGTTTCATGTTTTATTCAACTTTGGTTTAAATTTATCTATAAAATTCTTTTCTTTTATTTGAAGTATCTTGAGGTCATAGTTTTGACATATTGGCATTATTTTAAATTTACCTCGACTACATTGGTATAGGTGTTTTGATACGTTTAATTTTCTGTTTTCTTCTATTTTGATATAACTTGTGTGTAGTGATGTCCTTGTATTAAGGGCCTGTACTGACTCTATGAATATTTCTTTGCATTTGCTATATTCAATTATGTAGACTACGTTTTTTGAGTTGTACCTGAAGTCTTAATTTATTTCAAATTTGGTTTCCAGGTTTTTAAATGTGTAGGATTTGCCTTCTATAATTATATCACATATTTTGCATCGTTTATTATAGCATTTGGTAACCCCTTGTGTTGTGTTTTCTCCGAATTTAGAAGAGGTGAGTGTTCTTTTAAGATTTTTGGGTTTTCTCTGGCTTTAAATGATTTTTGTTGTATATAGTATTTCCTTGATTTTGTCATTGCTTTTAATTCTTCAAGATTTTTCATTATTTCTGTGAATAGTTCAATGTATGATTGGGGTTTCTCGTTGTTGCGTTTTTTCAGGTTCCTTAATTCTTTTTGTGGTATTTTTTCTGCTAATTCCAACTCTTTATTTATTAGTGTTGTATCCTCTCTGGTTTAGGGCTGTGTGTAGTTCTTTAAAGCGAGTTTTTTTTTAGGCTTTTATCCATGATTATTATATGTATTCTATGTGCTAGAGTGTAAGGGATGGATTTTATACAGTTTTTGGGATGATGGCTTTTGAAGTGGAGGTATTGTTGGGTGTCTGTTGGTTTGTGGTAGATATCTCTGATGATTTGGTCATTTATGTTTTTTATAAGAATGTCCAAAAATGGTAGTTCTTTTGAGCTGTGTTCCATAGTAAATTTTATTTTGGGGTGTTGATTTTGTAGTAGGTTGTGTAATTCGTTGATGTCTCCCCATGGGCATTTCCAGAATATGAAGCAATCATCCAAATATCTTTTCCATGATTTAATGAATTCTTCTTTTATGTCTTTGCTTTGTTTTTACCTATTATTTCATATAGGTTTTCTTCTAAATACACTAGGGTTAGGGTAGCATATGTTGGTGTCATTTTAGTTCTCATAACTGTTCCTTGGGTCTGGATATAGTTACTGTTATTGAATCATAAACACTACAAGAATTTTACTTATATATATATATATATATATATATATTGTGGCATTTAAACAAAGACTGGGTAGCAGGAAAACACAAACTTCCACTGAAATTGGTTCCTACTGATAGCTAACGCAGAAACCAGAACAACACTTCACTCAGGTCTCCATTCCCTGTACACCCCAAACAACAGTACTCACATTCTCTCTTTTACCTTTAGAACACAGGTTTAGTTTTTATGAGTCTCAAAGACCAACAAACTTGAAACCAAAAGTCATTTTTTTTTTATCCTTCTTCGGTCTCAGGCATGAGCAGTCAACATCAATTTTTAAGTGAAATTTAACAGATTTGAATTCAGAGTTTTCCTTTTCCTAGACCAGTTGCCATAGCAAGGTTAAAGAATCCAATCTGCCCAATTATTTACTTATAGTTGGAGAGAGAATAACTGGATTCATACCTTTCCCAAGGGTTTTAGCAGTTTGTGAAATGCAAACAGCTTTGTCCTGGATTTCCTACAAAGGCATGTGCTCCACGTTTACTAATATATATGATGATAAACTTTCCCAATGATTTTGACAAATGAGGACTCAACATCTATCATCAGTTCTGATGCTTGTGTTTTGAATGAGATTTCAAATTAGCTCAAGTTGTCTGAGCTATAACAACAGGAAAGGCAATGGCTGAGTTTGCATCTATGATGTCACAGAATTCACCAGAATGAGTCTGAAGACATCAGTGGCCTCCCATATGGAGTCAAGCTCCTGTTTTTTTAATTCAGGGTTATCTTTCTCATAGATTAGTTTCCTATTAAGGCTTGAGAGCCCAATATACCCTACTATTTTACTCATAACCAGATTAAGATGAGATGGATCCATCCCTTTGCCAAAGATATTGATTAAAATGGAATTCTCAGATGCAATTTAAACTCAGCTAGCCAATTCAGTTTGTTAAATAACAGATTGGCCAAATATTTTAGTTGGCATGAATCACAGATTATTAAAAAAGAAACCATTGTACTCAGAGCTAGGTTGTTGTGTCTAGCTGAGTTTGACTGACAAATGGTAAACTCTGGGGTCAGTTAAGAGCTAGGTCTGCTTTGGGGAATTTTAAAGTCATGTGATGACAAATTTGGAAGTTGGGATTAGATTTTCACTTTCCAGTTAGTAAGCTCAAAGTAGCTGAGACTCATGGATGATTAAAGTGGGACATTGTATTTTCCATCAATGTTGAAAGGATTGACTCCTGGTTGCACGGCTGATAATGTAAAAGACATCTAAAATTGAATAAAGGAATACATGTACACAAGAAGAAATGTCTTTGCATTTATTCTTCTCTGCAAAGATGTTGAGAAGATGGAACAGTGAGGAGTTTAAGAACATGAAAAGTAAAAGATGACTATCCAACACATTTTTCTCAACTGATACTTTCTCATCAGAGACCACTAAAGCCATTCAGAACAAAATGTGTCAATCCAAAAGAACATTTTAAATATTAAAATATTCATTTCCATAAGTTTTATCCAGTATTTAGTTGAACAGATTTTACCAACTCAAATCAAGACACTGAAACATAGAATTCATAATTTCTGCTGCTATGGTCTATTTGTTGAGCAAAATTTAATTAAGTTGGAATTAAGAGAATGATTTGCTGTCAGTTTTGAAAGACTCATAAACAAGCCTTAGAAAATACATTTGACATAGCTTATAATTAAAAATCAAAGCCAGCCTAGTGTATAGAAATACTGGTTCCACTTAATCCCTGAGCAAAAGAACAAACTATCTTAGGGAGCAATCATTTATGCCAGTCAAAAATACATAAATATACTGCAATTATTTGAGTATAAGATACACTATTTTTCCAGATTTTCAGCCCAAAAGTTAGGGGTAGATATTATACGTAAGAACAAGATAATTAACTTTTATGCCTCCCCATATTCAAGATAGAAAGACCAAAAGTAAGTGATATCTATAATCCAAATAGCCCAGTTGGCTGGGGCTGTAGAATATGCTGACTGTATCTTTGCAGAGAGTAAGACCCTCAAATAAATGTCCTGGTTATGTCCTGGTTATGACATTGAACCATCAAATGGTGAGGCTCAAGTCCAGGAAATTTGAGGAATGTGGAGTACCACTTCATTACCATTACTCCCATGTCAACTCTGATCCGGAGTGGTAGTACCTGTTTGGGTCTTATCTATGGGTCAAATAGAAATATTTAATCATTTACTAAACTTGTAACCATTTAACTGTGTGCAAACAATACTTGAAGACATCTAATTAAGAATTGTTTTATAGGGAAATGATTAAAAATTGTTTCAAACTTATCTTTAATTGTGAAATTTTTTTTCAATTTCTTTTTAGACTTGATTTATTTTTCATGGCATTAAATTTAGTTTATAAAATGAACTGAAATCTTCATTTACTGTTCCTGAAAACTAATTCTTAACAATAATCATGCAAGAATATAAAAATAGATGCAACATTAGAATGCATGTGCCATTGAAAGGTCTTATAATGAATGTGATCATAACGAGAGTTTTATGCATACAACAACCAAGAGAAATATACCAAGTTCAATCCCTGGAAAGAGTACTGATTGTGAAAAAAAGGAATTAGAACAGCATAATCCTGTAAGAGAAGTAAAGACATTTCTTACAATTTGCTTGAGAAGGTAATAATAATAAATACAACACAACACTCCAGTCAGGTGTTAGCTCCCAAGAGATTATTTTCATTTTCCTCATACTATTGTGGAACTGGTACTTCTATTTTCTTAAAACTCCAAAAGCAAATTCTAACAATTATATTTTATAGTCCCAAACATTTGTCAAATACAATGCATATTTGATGAATACTGAAGAACACTGAAACCCAAAAACTTTATTACAAGCAACCAAGATCAAAATTATAAAAGATGTCATGCTCTAATAATTCTATACATGTACTGAAATATGTCAATTCAATTTTCCATATTGTTTTCTTTTCCCTTATATCACTGAATCCACTTCTCATAGCATTATAACAGATGCATGTCATACATCTTGGAGATATAAAGGAAGTTTATAATGAATCTGGATGCTAACAAAATGCTTGAAGAATAAGCTAGATGTGAACAATTCAAGGAAGTTGCAATGTGTTTTAATGAAATCCTGGAAGCAGCACCCTACAAAACAGCAGTTGTATAACCACTTACTATAATCTCACAAACCATCCAAAATGACCAAGACATTCTGAATATAGGTGGAAAGTAAGAACAAACCCATCCATGACATTCTTCTATAAATTTCTAGACATGCACATACCAATGTTGGCTAACCAGCAAAAATTTACATTCATCAGCTCTGTGTGGACACTAGATGGCATCTAGAGAACTTATCAAGATGGACACACTAGTATTGGCCAACCAGAAAAAAAAACTTACATTTTTCAGCTCTGTGCAAACACTAGATGCTATCTAGAGGACTTATCAAGAGTAATGGATGATAGGGATGGATGGCGAGAGAGAGAGAGAGAGTCAATAGAATCTATGCTGTTGACACACCTTGATGATGATGATGTAAAAATGTAATAAGCTACTATCATGTCAGAGTCAGCCTCCAGACGTGGGACTGGAGAAAATAAAAAAAATATTCAGAAAAAAATTCTACAAAAAAGGATTTATTTTTATTTCTAAAATGAATCCTTGCAAATCATTATTAATTTTAACTCATATGGTCTCCTTTCATTCTGAAATCTTATTTGTTTATTATCAGAGTCCACTTGGTTATTATTTCTACAACAGCAAATACACATATTTAAGATAATAAATGATAAGTACTCACAGACTCAAATTCCTGCCCCCTTAATGCTTCAGGGCAATTTGGTTATTCATACAAACTGCTTTATGATTATGATACTGCATATTCCAAAATCATGCCTCTAAATCCATCTTTTACTTTGTCTCTTGATAAATCATCACTATATTATATGTAAACAGAATAAAAAATAATTAAAATTAAAAGACGAAAAATAATGTTTGCCAAAATAAAATAAGATCTGCTTCATATTTTCATTGTCAAATGGACAAATTGATTAAATAAAGATGAAACAGAGTTTTAAAATCTGCTATTGGCTTATCCACTAGATTTTCATTTATCAGTATTTATTAAGCTTTTGTTTAGTTTGGTATAAAGACAGAAGTAAAGGGGCATCCACTGAGAATCAAAGTCACTAACAATGATTTACTAACATTACACTATGTGAGGCACCCAAATTTAATTTGTACAACAACCAGGAATTGTTGAAATCAGTAGATAATGGCTCTAGTTATCATGTCTTTATCTTGATTGACTGATTGGTTTTAACAGCATATCAACCAGTCGAGGATTATTTTATTCCTAGGGGTTAGAGAATCATGTACATTACATGTTTTATTGACATTTTTTGTATCATTGTTTCTTTAGAGTTTTTTTTTTACATATGATATCAAGTATTCCAATCTTGTACAAAAAATTTGCACACATTTGTTGAATTTCAAGTATTTTTATCCAATACTAATAATTTATACCAATTATAGTGTTTTAAGTAACTATTTTGATTAAATAATAATGATTTGTTTGCACATATTTAAATGGTTTCAAGTGATTAATAATAATAATCCTAGGCAACCCATTCTAACTTCAAGTAACTTGTCTTAATATAAACAATCTGAATGGTGTGAAATGGCATCAAGTATTCTTATCGAATAGAAATAATTTTCTAACAGATTTAACCCATAGATGAGAGCCTAACAGGTACAGATGCAGTTTAGTGTTAGACTCAGGATACCCCTTTTCATGTGTATGTGTGTGTGTGGAGTGGGATTACCCCATTGCAGTGAATACAGTCAGTGTATTTGAAGTCCCATTGACAGGATAATCTCTCCCTGTTGGTTATAAAATGGAAAACTTTTAGGAACAATACCAGATTTGCACACAAAGAATAAAAACAACAAAGTTTCCATTTAAGATTACTAGAAGATTACAAGATGTAAGTTCCATTTAGTCAGGTTTGGTTGGTTTGCTTTCTTTGTTTAATGGTATATCAACTTTTGTGGGTTATTTAATGCTAAGGATAGTAGTAATACTGGAATAAGTAAGTAAAGTTGGCGACCATAGTTGAGGGTGACCCGAAGGCTCCCTTTTCAATAGCTATTACACCGAGGTGTAGGGGAGGGCACTACTCTTTTCCCTGAATTACTTCACTTTACCCTTGATATGTACCTTATAATGCTGAGTTTAAAGCAAGGTGGTATCAAGTACCATTTTTAAAGTCTTTGGTATGACATGACGTGGAATTGAACCCAGGTCTCACGGACCATAGGTGAACACTCTACCCACTAGACCAATGAGCCAGTCTAATACTCCTTATGGGTTATTTAGTGCTAAAATTTGATTAAATTCTAAATTTCAGATTATAACAGAAGAAGAAGAAGAAGAAGAAGAAGAAGAAGAAGAAGAAGAAGAAGAAGAAGAAGAAGAGAGGATGATCAGAAAGGTTTGATTTATTCTTTAACAGCATATGAACTCCTTATGGCATATTTTATGTTAAAAATTGCACATTTTTTTGTTTATAATCATTTTTTTTGTTTCATGCCATGAGGTTAGGGAATCATGTTCATTGTACATTTATGTTTATATTTTTTGTACAGTTGTTTCTTAAGAGTATTTTCCTGTCAAATTTAATATGATATCAAGTATTTCTATTTAATACAAATAATTTGCACACAGTTGTATAGTTTCAAGCATTTGTATCCAATACAAATACTTTATACACAATTATTTGCTTTCAAGTAATTATTTCTATTTAATCATAATCATTTGTTTGCACAGATTTATGAGGCTTCAACTAACTAATTCCTAAGAAACAATTATAGCTTTTATTTGTCTAGAATTATTTGCTTGCATGTAGTTACATCAAATATTTTGATCAAATATTAATAATTCAAGCAACAAATAAGTAATCCTTTGTAAACAATCACAGCTCAAAGCAACAGTTCTTACAACAAACAATTTTTACATTTATCAAGTTTCAAGTATTCCTATACGATACAAAGTATTTTCAAACAGATCAAGTAAATTAATGCTATCATAAATATATTAATTTCATCTGCTAAAATATGTCTGCAGTTATAGCTATTCTTATAAAATTTATAGCATATCAATGTTCTTTTCATAAAGATATATATATCCTCACCTCCTCATTATAGTCTTATTACAATTAGTTTCATATATTTCTCATCTGATGATGATATTTTTTTGTAAAAATACACAAATCTAATAGTAATGAGACAGTCATAAGGAAGTAAGTAGACATTTATTACAATTTTTTCCTGCTCAACTGGCCAGTATTTGAGCACTATTCTGATTTACGAAAAGACATTTTTTGAATGAATTGTTTATTTCATTGTGTGTGTGTGTGTGTGTGTGTGTGTGTGTGTGTTAAAGAAGTGTCTGGATTTTCTATTTTAATTCTGAAATATGAAAAAATTTGACAAATCAGTTTCTTCATTTTATTTTATGTCATAAATGATTCTATATCAAGGACATAAAAAATCCTTTACTTTTTTTTTTTTGCTTGGTATTTTGTTCTTCATTTTTTTAAATTTCGATTTTTCTCTTAGTTTTCATAACTTCAACAAGAAGCATTCATGGACTGCTAACATAAAAATACAGGCACTTTGGAAAAAAGGGACACAGCAAAAGGAATGAAGAACAAAAAAAGGGGCCCTGTTGGTTAACAAAGGAATGAAAAAGAACCCCAGAATTGAAAAAGAAAGGGTTGGGAAGTTCTATTGAGGACTTCTCTTTTTGCAAACAGTTCCAGACAATGTGTCAAAATGGCTTATTCAGTTTCTCAAGGGCTTTAAATACCGACAGGCATGAAGAATTATCAGCATGAATGATGCAAGGCAAGTTAAGGCGTTGTCCTTTATTTTCTGTGACAACAATTCTTTCATTCATTTGTTCTTTCTTCCAAGCATACAGTGCCAAGAAAGAGTGAATAGTCACTTGCAAGATTTTAGTATTGGGTTGTGGGTGCTCATTGTGTTACGCAGCATTGTGTGAAAGTCATGTCTATTAACAGAAATATCTTTTATCATTCTGATTGGTTGTTGAGGTGATTTTTGTTTGTTAATTTTTTTTCCTGTTTAGTTTTATTTTTTGTAATAAAAGCAAGGTTAATGGCTTGTTTTGGTTCTCCCTTATCTGAATTTAAATTTCACTTCTGTTCATCCTTCTAAATTTTGTTGTAACGAGCCTCCTCAATTAAGTACTCAAAATAGAATTACAGAAATTTTTTTAAATATTTGTGAGGGTGAGTCAGAAGTTTTGCAATATTTTGCTAACATGATGCACAATTCTGCGGCTCTGGACACTTTTGCTAAGGATATGAATCTGACAAAGCACACTGGACTGTGAGATGCTGAGCTCACCTGATACTCTCCAAGTGCTGCTTACTAGATTTGCTTCAATGGATAGGAGCACTGTCTTAGAATCCAGTCTTAGGTCTACTCGACCTTGCCTGATCATCTAGGTTTTTGCAACCCAAGCAAAATTTTTGCAACTATCTGGTTACTGTGATCAACTGTATGTTCACCTTTTGCACAACAAATGTTTGGGGTTGCTACGATGGTGTTATGGCTCAATTTGAACTCATAAAACAGAAGTTTTCCTATTAGACGATGTTGTTCATTCATCTGTGAAGCTTTCAAGTCACACATACAATAAAGTAATGCACAACGTGCCAGCACACCTACTACCATGAGTACCTTCTATAACTTGAACTGTTTTGTTCACATGATATATGTCCTGCAAACTAGCATGTATAAAATATTGCAAAATTTATGGCTCACCCTACAGTTTTGGTATGTTGAAAATCTTTTAAAAATCTTTTTTCTAAAGTTGAATCCAGTTTTGTAATGAGGAGCTAGTTTAATAAAGAATGAAAAGGGAAATTCTGCTATATCAAAAGATTTTTTTCACTTTTTGTTTAGTAAATTGTTTATATATTTTTATCCAATACAAATAATTTGCACACAATTATATGGTTTCCAGCATTCCAACCTTCTATTAATTATTTATACACAATTTTTATATGGTTTCAAGCATTTATAGAGTTTGAAGTAACAGCTAATAATAATCCATAGTAAACAATTATGGATTCAAGTAACTATTCTTAGTACAAATAATTTGCACACAGTTATATGATATAGAAGTATTCCTATCAAATACAAATAATTTTTAAGAAGATCTATTTAACCATGAGATCCTAACAGGTACTATCTAATAATCAAATTTCAACACTGAGTAAGTTGATATGCCATTAAACAAATAAACCAAACAAAACCTTGATCCATTTTAAATGATTGATTTTAACAGCCTATCTACCTGTCTAATGTTATTTTATCTCTAGAGGTTAGGGAATTAGTTATTGTACATTTATATCTACATTTTTGTTTTAGTTGTTTCAAAAATATTTTTTTGCATGCAATTATATGATATCAGTGATTCCTATCTAATGCAAATAATTTGCACATAGTTGTATGGTTTCAAGTATTCCTTTCTAATACAAATAATTTGCATACAGTTATATGGTATCAAGTATTCCTATCTAATACAAATAATTTGCACACAGTTATATGGTATCAAGTATTTCTATCTAATACAAATAATTTGCACACAGTTATATGGTATCAAGTATTCCTATCTAATACAAATAATTTGCACACATTTACATGGTTTCAAGTATTCCTATCTAATACAAATAATTTGTAAATAGCTGTATTGTTTCAAGTGTTCCTATCAATTACTACTAATCAAAATACAATTATATGGTTTCGAGTAATTATTTATAATAGTCATTTGTTTGCCCGCATTAATATGGTTTCAGTTAAAAATCCTTCATAAAAAATTATAACTTCAAGAAACTATTTCAAATACAAACAATTTACATGAAGTTGTATGGCATAAAGTGTTCCTATCGAATATTTTCTTAAACAAATCTATTTGACCCAAACAGGTATTACTGCTCCATGTCAGAGTGAACCTACAAGTAATGACAATGAAGAGATACTCAACACTCCCCAGAGGTAAATATCTCATTACCAGATGTGGTTCAAAGTCCCACCCAGAACAGAAAAATAATGCTAGACTGTGACATCATAGTAAGTT
This sequence comes from Sepioteuthis lessoniana, assembly GCA_963585895.1. Taxonomy (NCBI): domain Eukaryota; kingdom Metazoa; phylum Mollusca; class Cephalopoda; order Myopsida; family Loliginidae; genus Sepioteuthis; species Sepioteuthis lessoniana. The sequence goes on along the minus strand of OY757905.1, from coordinate 146,132,823 downwards.
CAAACTCCAGTCACACCATTATGTTCACTTTCAGATTATTATCCTTGGGAAAGGTATGAACCCCATTATTACTCCCCAGCAATATCCTTTTATAAGGATGACTTTGGCATTAAATAATCCACAAAGGTTGATATGTCATTAAACAAAGAAACCCAAGCAGTTGAATTGTAGAGCAACATAAAATCTGGAATTAAAGTAACAATTAATGTTTTTATAACCTTACATTCTTCTAATCATATCCTGTTTTTATATATATTCTGAAAATATATCAAATAGACTAAAGGAAAAATAAATTTTTAGTTTATTCTAAAATATAAAAGAGAAAGGGACAGTCTTGTTTGATTTAAAATTTGAATGAAAACACATCATGAAAAATAAAACTAAAAATTAATTTTACTACCTCTGTCCCATAATAATTGTCATAGTTACATATAAATTTTATATACTAGATGAAATTATCCAACCCCTGTGCCACTAGTAGTGATAAGTTTCCAGACTTTTTTCGTATGGGCACTTTTATTGATAGTACACACATGAAACTCTAGTCCCCTGCGAAGTAACCTCCTCCAGCTGCAATGCACTTGTTGTACCATTCCAACAACTTCTGGAAGGCCTCATGGAAGTCCTCTTGTGCAAGTATGTCAATGACCTTCATCACAGCATCTTTCATCTCCTCAATTGTCTCATAACAACAGCCTCTAAGCTTAGGGAATAACCAAAAGTCACAGGGAACAAGGTCTGGAAAATAGGGATAGTGAGGAACTGTCTTGATGCCCATCTTGCTCAAATAGTCTGTGATAAGGATGGAGCTGAGGACTGGTGTATTATTCTGGGGGAAATGCCACTGAGCCGATTTGAAGAGTGCTGGCCTCTTCCCAAGGAGTCTCTTCCTGAACTCCCTTAAAACCTCAACATAGTAACCCTAACCCTAAACCTTTGGCCAATCAATTCTGGTGTATTGACTTCCTTACTCCTCCTACACCTCTCATCATCCCTCACAGACTCCCTGCCTTCCTTGAATCTCTTATGCCACTCAAAAACTGATGCTTGATTCATGCAAGACGCTCCAAAAGCATTCTGAAGCATTCCATATGTTTCTATGGCATTTTTTCCAAGTTTAAAACAGAATTTTATTGCATATCATTCTTCTAAAGTGTCATATTGCATTTTTGAAATTCACCAGCTGTGACAATCAGGCTTTAGTAGGGTGTATTCCAATTGCTGCTGTAACTGTTCATTTGAACCTGAAATCATAAAAATTGGTCAGTCATCTCATAAGATGTATAGTAATAACATAGTGAATTTTCAAGAGTCTACGACAATTTTAAATGCCCATACGAAAAAAAAGTCTTGAAACTTATCGCATGCACCTCGTACAACTGGTTAGATTTGAAAATTTTCCTTTTAGATTGATAAAGTACCTACTCTCTTATTATTTATCAATAGCTGAAAGGAGAAGAGAAGATTTCATGTTTTTCTGAAGGGCATTAACACAATGCCCTTCACAAGTTCCATTTCTAAAGAAGATAACCATTATACTATGTACATTTCTCTATTTGTTAAATGTAACAACCATTATGGGACAGAAACAATATTTTATTCAAAGGAATCCCAAACATTCAGAAAAAGATATATTTCTACAAATATTCCAGAATTAAGGAAAGAATCTTGTTCACTCAAACATTTAAAATAAAATATTGCTTTAAAATTGACAGAATTTAAGAATCTACTTTTCCTGGTTTTGATCACAATCTTTTTAACCAATCATTGAGAATCATCAATAAGCATAGAGAAAAGTATATTCGATGGCATTGAAAATAAAGAACAGTCTTGTTCTCTTAAATGCTCTAATGAAATATCACATGCTTATTGATAATCCTAAAATAGTCATGGTTACTTAAATGGAATTATATCACAAAATATTCACTCATAACTTGAAAATTTTGTTAAAGTATTGTTTTTGGCAGTAGAAACAGTGTTTTGCAATTAATGCTTTTGGTATTGTTGTTCTTCAAATTGATATTAGTTTATCTGTGAAAATTATTTTTATACAAGTTTATCTATGTTTTCAAAATTGATGATGTATATAAAACATGTGTTTTACTAAGTCCTTATTATTATATTATAATAAGGTTTTAATAAGCCCTGTTTTAAATATATACATTTTAAAGTTAAATAAAATTTTACAATATCTTTTTTGCTCTTTCATCTATGCTTTTGTATCATTAGTGTGAACATGTTGAAATATTCTTATTCTTTAATCAAAGGCAATATTGAAAAACAAATGTACAAATACATATGATGTTTTAGTATAGAAGAGAGGGAGAGGAAGAGAAAGACAAAGAGACTAATCTCATAACCTGGTTTGGTTGTGGGGGTGCTACTTTTATAGTATGTCATGGGCAGGAAAAGCTTGGTGGAGCTCATCTCTCTCCAGATCTGGTTTGAATTCAGTTTTCCTTCTCCAAGATCAGTTAACATATCAAGGTTAAAAAGCACAGTCTACCCTACTATTTAACCATAGGTATTAGAGCTTCTCAAGAGTATTAGAGATATGCAAAATGCAAACAGCTTCATTCAAGATTTGACCTCAGGTTGGCAAGTCCTTTCCCAATTATGATAACCATTATGTCACAAGGAGAGTATTACTGACAAAAAATGAATATACAAATGCATATGGTGTCTGAGGTTGTGCCCTCAAAATTCAAGGGAGATAACTTAACATGCGAAAGGTTGCATTCATTTTTAAACCTATTAGGAATTTAACAGGAAAAAAACAAAACAAATAAAACAATATGCACAGTAATTTATTATAAAGAATTGCTCTGGCAAAATGGGTGTTGAGACAAATGATTGTATTAGTGTTTTCATTATAAAAGAACTAATTTCAGGTATTAAGGACAAAAAATATGTGAATAGAATGAATATATGAATACAAATTCAGTTACTACTGTTCAAGAAGATGATCTGTATGGTTTAAAGTATTTCTATCTAATGCTAATAATTATATGCTTTCAAGGAACTATTTCTATTTAATAATAGTCATTCGTTTATACATAATCATATGATTTCAAGTAACAAATTATAATCCTTAGTAAACAATTATTGCTTCAAGTAACTATTCTTAATAGAAATAATTTACAGTTATATGGCATCAAGTAATCATGTTAAATAGAAATAAGATTTTAACAGATTTATTTGACTGATGTAACTTCAACAGGTACTTCTACTCTGGGTCAGAGTGGAATTGGAAGTAATGGCAATGAAGTGGTATTCCACACTTGCAAAGTTTCCAAAACTGGAGCCTCATCACCAGATGCTGTTTAGTCTCATACTCTGCATATTCTTTTTTGGGTGGGTCTGACTATTTTTAAACAGCTCTACTTGATCCATAGATGGGATCCAATCAAGTACTATGAATACCAATCAGAGTGAACCTGGTAGTAATGCTAAGGAAGAGTTATTCCATATTCCCCAGAACTCTAAAACTGAAGCCTCACCATCAGATCTAATTTTGTGCCATACCCAGTACAACATTTTTTTGATGGGTGAGGTCTTACTTCTCTGCAGAGGATAAATTCAGTATACTCAAAGCCCCACACAGATTTTTGGTATTACAGACAAAAAATAAATATACAAATAAAATAAAAATGCAAACGCTCACCCTAAAAAAAGAGAAAATTAATTGATAGGTCATAAAGACAAAAAGAGAAGGAGAAAAGACAGAGAGAGAGGGGGGAACAAAGAAACAATGCAACAACTCCCATCTAGATTATTGCTTAAAATCCAGAAAGTTCCTTTTTTTTTTCCTCGTAAAGTAGTTGAATGTTGAATTAACTGCAGGCATAAGATCTTCCCACTTTCTCTCACCTCTTAGAATAATACGAAATTCAGGGACATTTTTTTTCTTTGGAAAATTCAGTTCTTAGACAAGAAAAAGAAAAGTAAAAAAAAAAAGAAGAAAAAATTACAAAGAATAAAGAGAAAAAAAAGAGGGGAAAAATAAACATCTGCATACAATGGCATCTTAACTAGACAATCTGACATGATGGACTGTTTGGAAAATACAGCCAGTGAGAAAATCATCTAATAGCTGTCAACTGTTCTGTAAAGCACTGACATGGATTATGGGAAAGAAACTACAATAGAATCTCAGCCATCATCTGAAGAAGGAAAAGAAGCAGTTGAAACACTCCTCAAGGTAGACAGCCATGAACAGACTTTTGGATACAATACTGTGATAGTTTATGTCATGTGGGTTCTGCATGACTATTGTCTCAGGTAGTGACTCCTTGGACCCAGTGCTAACAGGGCACAATTATTTCAATGTTCAGCTAAAATAACAATAAAACAATATTTCCTACTCCACCCATAGAATGCCACATTGTATCAAATTTGTCCCATAACCTATTGCCCTTCATTGTCCAATCAGATTTTGCCATTTTATATTTTTTTCTTTAAAAAAAAAAAAAGCAAAAAGAGGTTAGCACATCATTTCTCAATTGTACACAATCTCTGTTCATGAAAATATTTTGGGGATTTTAGAGAACTCTTTTTCTAACTCTTACCCTAGCACAATAAACTACATGTGTAGTAAAAATAACAACAGCAATGCTTGACTTTCCCAACCTCTGCATCAGCCAATCCTTGTATTTCCATTGTACAATCCTATATCTTTCCTTATATTTTTAGTTGTAAAGAAGCCTGTTTCATTTGCAGAACTGTTTGACTCAATTGTCCAAAAACAATTCTTCTAAATATACTTTAGGCTTCTGTACTGATGTTTCAAAATTCTTGTATTTGGAAACATATGTTTGTAGATAAAGTTTCCTTTATGACATTAGGTTTTTGTCTTAGTTTCTCAAGGGCATGGAAACTTCTCTGTGGAGACAGAGAGGTAAGCTATATATTTTATAAAACATGGATACAAGAAGTCTTTAGGGACGTACCAACACTTATGTGGGGTATACAGTAGCAAACATAATTTTTATAAACAAGAGATGATATAAATAATAGGCAATTAAATAATAACATATTATTATTGATTTTTCTTATTTCTGTACCACTTTGAATAAAGAAGAGGTTATTGTCAGAAAAGATGAATTTTTATTTTTGCAGTAATGAGGAAAAGAAAAGTTAAAAGTTAACTGGGAGAATTCACAGTTAAAAATTTTTAATATGATTTAAGATCCAATTTTAATATAACTGAAGTTTTAATTGACCAGTGTTAAATTTAGGAAAGACAAAAGAACTTGAATGCAGAGTATGTTTTTTCAGTTGGAAGGTCTTATTTTGGAGTGCATTTAACATCCACACATCTAGTAGCAAAAGGGTTAAGATATAAACTATATGATATTAAAAAATTAATATCACTGACTGCCATTTTGCTTTTGCCCAATTCTGTACATGGAAAAATTTATAGTCAACAAGACTAAATTTGATACAAAGCTATCTTACAAAGTATATGAATAAAAATAAGGTTTAGGGACACATGAACACTTATATGGGTTATAGAGTTCCAAGCAAAGATCTTATATAAAGGCTATGTATTTATCCAATCTCTCTGTAAAAGGCAGGATGTGACACAAGGTCAATTTTTATGAGGAGTAGTATGATTTAAATTCACAGTTTTCCTTCTCATAAACTGATTACCAAACTAAACCTAAAGATTCCAGTCTGCCCTACTTATATACAGGGTAGGACATAAGTAACAGGGAAGTCAAACAGTTCTTATCACTTCTGTCACAGTTATTAGCATTATTTTATTGCTTGTAGGTTTTTCAGAGCAGTTTTAGCTGCTGGTTTCTCAGTAAAATCTGAGTTGTTGCAAGTCTGCTTAAATATCTAAGACTTGTCTAAGTATTCTAAATAATTTTACCAGTGCAGAGGTCAATATGGTTTTAAATATTCCTCTGATATCCATTTCCCCAGTCTCTTTTTAAGGCTTTGTTGACAGTTCCAAATATACCAACTCCAACTGATATCCATTTCCCCAGCCTCTTTTTCAGGCTTTCTTGACAGTTCCAAATGTACCAACCCCAACTGATATCCATTTCTCCAGTCTCTTTTTCAGGCTTTCTTGACAGTTCCAAATGAACCAAATCCAACTGATATCCATTTCCCCAACCTCTTTTTCAGGCTTTGTTGACAGTTCCAAACGATCTAACTCCAACTCCTTATGCAATAGATGACAACTTCTTTTCTTGTTAATCAACACAAGGCCTGGTCTTCTGGCCAGGATTTTGTTGTCTGTTTGTATTTCAAAGTTGCAGAGAATTTTATACATCTCATTTTCTAGGAATAATTCTGGTTTCTGCATATTTCATTTATCAGCATTGGTATAATTTTTGTCTTCTCTACAAGTGAATCAATATTTAATGATATGTTTTGACTGAAATACATTCTGCTAAAATCCCAGTATCTTTAGTTCGTAAGTTCTTTATAAAAAAATGGTTGGGATGAAGCTATTTATAGATGTCTATATGTGTATAAATATATATATATATATATATATATATATATATATATATATATATATATAACCAAAGAAATAGTTTCCTCATAAAACATACAAACAGCCAAAAGAAGACAGCGAGAAAAGGGCCGGCTTAGAGTAGAGCAAAGGCTTCTTCAGAAGCGACTTAAAGAAATGACAAATGAGCGTGAGTTTGTGAAGAAGCAATTATCTGAAATTAAGGAAAAGATCCTTGTCATTGTAAGAGCAGAAAACACAAAGAAGCATCAACAAAAGAAACGAAAAGCTAGGCGCAATTTAAAAAAAAAACCTGTTTAAATTCACCAAGAAATTGTTTGAGGGAGAGAAAAACAGGCTCCTTAATCTACCGAAAGAGGACTTAGAAGCACACCTTCAGGAAAAATATACTGACCCACTCACCAACACTCCATTGAGGCGTCTTAATGAACCCAATCGCCCACAACCCCTCGGAAGAAAAGTTTGACGATTCACCTTTGAAATTAAAGACTCCGTTAGAAAAGCTCGAGCTAAGAGCTCACAAGGGATTAACAGCATTTCATATAAGCTCTACAAAAGATGCCCTAAATATTAGCACTACTTTGGAAGCTTTTACGAGAAGCTTATACAAAGAAATTTATTGCGGAGGATTGGGGATTAGCCGATGGAATCCACATACCAGATGAAAAAGACTCCAGAAAAATAGAACAGTTTCGACCAATTTCATTACTCAACATAGATGGTAAGATCTTTTTTTGGTGTCATTGCAAAGAGGATGACGAGATTTGTGATAAACAATGGGTATGTCAATACATCAATCCAAAAGGCTGGAGTTCCCGACTTTCCAGGTTGTATTGAACATACCACTATGTTGTGGGATCAAATAAAAATGGCAAAAAATAATAAAACCAAACTCCACATCATTTGGATAGATCTAGAAAATGCATATGGCTCAGTAAGACACCAACTACTTAAGAAAGCAATGAAGTTCTTTTGGATTCCAGAGGACATTAAAAACCTCATATCAACGTAATTTAAACATACTTATGTAAGGTTTTCTAATAATAAATATTCAACTAACAGGCAAAAGTTGAATATTGGCATCATGGTGGGTTGTGTTATCTCTCCACTACTTTTCGTATTGGTAATGGAGATGATATTACATAGTGCCGATGTCAACACCAATCAAATAACCAGTCCATCTATGAAGGCTTTCATGGATGATGTAACTCTAATTGCAGAATCTAGATCACACATAGAACAACTGGTAACCTGCCTCCAAGAGCTCTTTAAATCGGCTGCTATGAAAATAAAGCCTTCAAAGTACCGAAGTTTATCGTTGCTGAAAGGAAACTCCAAAGAAATAAAGTTTTCTGTCAGTGGAAATGAAATCCCTACGATCCGCGAAAAAAGAGTTAAGAGTCTCAGTCACTGCCACTCCCTACCACTTACTGATCGACATCATTGGCAGAACCTAAGAAAACAGCTACAAGATGGTTTATGTTCCATCGATAAATTTGACCTCATGAACAAAGATAAAATATGGTGTATTTATTTTGGATTAATTCCTAAATTAGCATGGCCATTGCAAATATATGAGGTATCACTTACACAAGTTGAAACAATGGATTGATTAATTAGTAAATTTATAAAAAAATGGTTGGGAGTACCTAACTCCTTAACAAACGTGGTACTATATAGTTCATCAACAAAACTAAAACTTCCAATGTTGTCACTTGTTGAGGAATATAAATAAAGAAAAGCATGACTCTTCCAAATGTTGCCTGACTCTTGTGACTTACTGGTGAAGAAAACCCAGCCTTCTGTGATAACCGGTCAGAAATGGAAGGCAAAAATAGCTGTTGAGAATGCAGAATTGGCCCTCAGGATGAAAGAAATAATTGGCATTGTGGCAAATGGAAAAGCAGGTCTAAATCCACAGCATTGGTGGTCCAAAGAATCCACAGCAAACAGAAGAAAAATGGTGTCGGAAGAAATTCATCATCTTAAGGAAGTTATGCGTTTTGCTACAGCTGTAGGATAAAGGAAACAGGGTGCATGGACTAGGTGGGAGAATGCAAAAGACAGAGCTGTCACATGGAGAGACCTCAAGCACATGGAACCAAAGAAATTAAGTTTCCTCATAAAAGCAGTCTACAACGTCTTATCAACACCAGTCCATCTTCATGCTTGGGGGTTAACTACATCCAACCAATGCAGAGCATGTGGGAAAACTGCGAGCCTCAAACATATTCTCACTGGATATGAGTACGCTCTAAGAAGCTATACTTTGAAACATAACAAAGTCCTGGAAATTTTTCCTGAGGTTTTAAAAACATGTTGTGAGATTGCCAATAAAGCTCTAAATATTATCAACAACAGAGCAATTCAGTTCGTTAAAGAAGGGAATATTTCAAAAACTGCACGTGAAAATATGGGTAAACCATCATTGCTTGAGAGCTGCACAGACTGGCACATTGCAACTGATTTAAAACATAACTTCATATTTCCTACGGAAATAGCATTAATGACAAAGCGTCCAGATATTGTCATTTGGTCTGTTAAAGCAAAAAAAGTTTTCGTTATTGAGTTAACGGTCCCTTTTGAAGAAAATTTCAACTGGGCACATCAGTGTAAGTTGGGAAAATATGAAGATTAGCGAGAACAATGTATCAGAAATGGCTGGATAACAAATGTATTTCTAATCAAAGTCAGATACAGAGGTTTTATTGCCAACTCAACCTCTGTTTTCTTGACTAATCTTGGACTTCTTCCATCAGACAAGAGGAAATACATGGAAAACATCCAAGATTAGGCTCCAACTGCATCAGCATGGATCTGGCAATCCCATAGAGTGACAACAATCTGACAAAGTCTTGTGGTGTTGTGAGATACTGCCAGGGTGCTCTGGGCTAGTGGTAATGATGCTTCGGCCCCAAAACCATGCCCGAACCCAGAGTCATCATCTGATGAAGGCTTTGTTAGAAGCAATGCTGTTGTATAAATATCAGTTATTATATGATACCTCCTATATATATAGTGAAATAAACAAATTATTCTAAAAAATTTTTTTTTCAAATAAGGGGACTTTTTAATACAAACCAGTAGAACAGGACACTAAAATCTAAAATGAATAAATGTCTTTTCATCTTCTTATGACAATCCCATTACAATTAGTTCCATGTATTTTCACTTAAAAATACAATCATCAGATGAGACACTGATCGTTGCATATCTTGTCAATTATATATTCTTGTAAAAATACGAGACTACTAGTAATAAGACTGTCATGACTATATATATATATATATATATATATATATCAGAGGAGAAACTGGAAATAAAGCAAACAGTATTAAAGTGTAGAGAAAGAAAAAAAAAAAGGTCTTCATAGGATGAATCTATTCATAGAATTATTTGCCAAGATTAAATGCTTCAATCTTTAGACCTTCATCAGGACATGGGAATTATTAAATGCTTCAAAAAACGATGAGAAAGTTAGAAAACATTCAATTTCTATTTGTAACATTCTCTTTCAAATTTCTTATGTAATTGACCTTTGAAAATTTATTCAAAAGGAAAAAAACAATCCATATCACATCAGTCTATCTATCTCTTTTAATATTTATATCATTTTGTTCTTATCTACGCCCTATAAACACATTCCATAACCTATCTGTCTTTTTCAATGTTAACCTTTTCTTTAATCTCTGTGTAATTCAACTATCTAAGTCGATATAAACAATGAAGCCAAATTATTTTTAATTAAAGATTTTGTAACTTTTTGTTTGATAGGTGCTGAAAAGTTACAAAATCCCTTATTTAAATAATTTGGCTTTGTATTTTATATATACTTAGATAAACAGGTAGTTAAACAGAGATAAAAGAAGTAAACATTAATAAAGACATATTTTATGGAATGTGTTTATAAGAGGTAGATATGAACAAAATAATATCAATATTAATAGAGATTGAATAGATTGATGGATTTTTCTTCTTTTTTTTTCTTAATAAATTTTGGAACCCTAACTACATTATAGAAATTTGCAACTGAATGCTAACAATGGAAATGGAATGTTTTTAAATTTTCTCATCTTTTTTAATAATTCACACACCCTGATAAAGGTTTACGAACTGAAACATTTAATATTGGCAAATAATTCTATAATAAAATCATCCTCAGAAGACTCTGTTTTTTTCATTTCAGTACATATATATATATATATATATATATATATATATATATATATATATCAGACATCAACAAGTATTGATATAATATAGATTTAAAAAGATATAAGGTCTTGAAAGTAAAGTTAAAAATATAAGACAATTTGAAAAGGAGAAAAAAGAATATTTAGTTTTATATCAAATTTCAAAAAACTATGCATTGAAAAAGAAATGTAAAACCACTTCCTATTCAGATGCAGTCACTGGTTACAAATCTGTAAAGAAAGAGATACACAATCATGAAATCTCAAAATAATTTTGATGAGCTTGAATCAGAAATACTCAAGACTATCAAATTTGTGTATTTTTTCACATTCTAGTTGTTTAACCTTACAAGAAAAACCTCTTTTAGATTTAAAAAAAAAAAAAAACAGAGAGAAGAAAAATACTGCTCATTTAAAAAAAAAATGAATTTGTCTTTTTGGCAGTGGAATTTTTTTTGTGCTCTGTGAATTTAGCTTTAGGATTTAACATTTTTCTGTAAAAATGGTACATTTTTTTTACTGCAAATATATACTCTGACAAAAAGTAGAAAACAAGAACATGTGTGTTTACAGATATAGTTTTACGGTTTACATGCTAAATGTCAGAAAGTTTTGCTAATTGTTAAGTCCATTAATATATCTGGAATTATTGTGGAATTTCAGTTCCTAATGTAAATGAAGTTAAAAAAGAAGATACCCTCCTGTCAAAGGATTCAAAAATTATGGTGAATTAACAAAAGATATTTTTGAAAATATTTTAACAGGGGAAAAACAAATGCCTGCTTTGGTTTTTATTAATAGGATATTGACCAATTATTTTGGGAAATATGAAAAGCTTTAGTGGAACTCAAAATATTTAGTGGGGATTGTAGGAAAATAGAAGATATTATGAGAAGAAGAAGAAGAAGAAGAAGAAGAAGAAGAAGAAGAAGAAGAAGAAGAAGAAGAAGAAGAAGAAGAAGAAGAAGAAGAAGAATGATATAAAAACACAAAATAAGGGAAATTGAAAACAGTCATATAACTTATTGAAACAAGTACCACCACCACCAACAACAACAACACTTCCTATCTATCTATCTATCTATCAATCTCATCATAGAACAACAGTAATTAAAAATAACAATTATTTGTCTAAATTTCAGAGATGTAGCTGAATAATTTAGAGCATTTGAACTATTGCCTTCATTTGAATTATTACATCCAGCAAGACACATAGCATAACAGATATAAGTGTTTAGTTAAGTGAAATTATCTGGAGGTTGCAGGTTCAATCCTAAGTACAGGTAAAAATTAACACTTGGATCTGGTTATGGTTAACAGAATTAGAATAACCTACTCCATTAGATGGATTGGATAAAAGGATTTGGATTGAAGTTTAGCTGAGTTTGATAAGAAACACATGAAGAAGCCCAAAGGATACATTGACTGAAACATTGTGAATATAACAATAAAGATGAAGACAATAATCTGAATACTCTAAATGATAAAAAAAATAACATATATCATAATGGCCATATTTTGGTAAGCATATTATTATAACAGAGCAACAATAAGGTGTCTTCACAACAAATTTAAGATCCAATGAAGAATAGTGCAGCTGCATTCAAAAAGGCTCTATTTCTAAAGAATAAAGAAATTTCCCCTCCAATCTTCTTAATAATAATAATAATAATAATAATGATAATAGTCTAAGGGTTATTTTTGAGTTCACTTCATTCATAATAATTTCTTAAGGGTGATAACTATAAAGTGAAAATTCTTGAGTACTTACCCTTTTTTCTCTTTGCAATTATTACATGAATTCTACAAATATGTGGAGATTCATTTTAGAGCTTAATGACTGCTAAAAGTAATCAATGAGGGAGTAGTAGTAGTAGTAGTAGTAGTAGTAGTAGTAGTAGTAGTAGTAGTAGTAGTAGTAATAAAAAAAACAGAAGCCAAAAACAGAAATAACAATAGAGCTAACTTATCAGGAAAATAACGGAAAAATCTAGGGAAACAAAAATAGGAACAAAAAATAACTTTATGGATACTTCAAGTGATCATCTAAGGAAACTGCACATAAAATACCTGGAAAATAGAAGGTGAAGGGGATACCAGAAGAGGGAAACTGAATCTCTATTAAGAGCAACACAAAATAATGCCTAATAAAGACTAATTATATTAAAGCAAAAATTGATAATACACTGAAGAAAAGCAAGTTTAGGTTATGTGGCAAGAGAGGTGAAACAGTTATCATACAATAGACAAATGCAGCAAACTCGTACAAAAGGGATACAAGAGTAGGTATGACTGGGTAGGAAAGGTGACCCATTGGGAATTGTACAAGAGATTAAAAACTGACCATGCTGACAAATAGTACATGTGTTATGTTTTGACCTGTTGACCCGGCCAAAAATGCCATTCAAAGTAATGCACCGGAAGGAGGTGACACATTCTGGTGGCAGTTATGAGAGGAAATGGCGTGGGCGGAAATTGGCTGATGAAATGGGACGAGGTAAAAAAGATCCCATTATACTCTCATAGACTGACGCACCGGAAGAGAGTGACCTCTGAACTGGATGACAGTTATTTCCGCTCGATGACAATCACACAGGCCATTCCAAAGAAAGCGGAAGTGACACATCCCGGTCCCCAGATATCGGAAGTAGTCGTGGAGGCGTGTCCATATCAGCGCGTGGGAGTTTGAAGGTAATATAAAGCTGACGAGTTGAGTTCCGGTCAGTTGAGTTCAACGAGCCAGTGGAGACAGGCGAGTAGAGTTGAGGTGGTAGACGAGATGTAGTAAGGAAAGCCAGTGCTCCGGTTGAGCAACCATGGAGAACGAGAAAAACACAACGCTGACGGCCATAACTTTGGGGTCAAAATATTTCAGTAATGTTCGGTCTCCAGCTCACGCGCAAACTTTGAACAACCCTTTCGAAACTTACAAATGAGAGGTAAAATATTTTATAAAGAAGTCTTCCTGCGTCTTTCTGTGTGCGTCGTTTAGTCCTGCGACTTTATCATTGTGCGTCTGTTTAATTATTTATGGTGTCGTTGTGATACTGCATGAACATGTATATGTGTATATAAGCATATTTATTATGTGAGTATATAACACATGCATAAAAAACAAAAATAAAAATAAAAAAGAAGAAATATATATATTTTGATAGTACACTGTTCAACTAGAAATAATAAAACTAAGTATCTTTGGTTTAACAGATAATTAACTTTTTTATAAAAGACAATTGTAGAGATGTACTTATGGATGATACAGTATGATTCCATCAACAGAATTAGGTAATCTTTTTTCTTCTTCTTCAATAAAAGTCAGATCATTATTAATATCTTATTCACTTTCTTTTAATCAAAGTCAACTAATTAAAAAAGTCTATTGATTAATCATATATTCAAAACAAGCAAATTCCTGACTATATGGAGTGTTTAAAAAGTGTTTGAAACTGAAGCTTTATTTACCAAGACAGAAATGAACAAAGAATTATTTCAAAATAATCCACTTGGCATTTAACATACTTATTCCAGTAAATTTTCTACAGGTCAAAGTACCCTTGAAAATTCTTTTATGATTTACAATGAAACTGTGCTGTCATATTTCTTTTAGTGTCCTCCATGTCCTCAAATCTTATTGTTGAGATGAATTTTCAGTTTAGGAAACAAGAAATGTAAATCAAGATGGTGAGGATGGAGTGTGCTGCATTTGCATTGTCTCGTGATTTACCAAAAATGCTAATAAAAAATATTGAGAATTGACAGCAGTCTATATGTCATCACTTTATTATATGAGTTGTTCAGTTGTGCATATATCTTCATTTAAAATGAGTAGAATTTAAAGTTTCAGTCTTAATACTTTTTTTGTATTTCAATATATTTCTACGCATTTGTTTAAAATTCAGTATGAAAACAGAAGATAGTATAACAATTATTTGTACAGTAAATCAAGTCTGAATTTTGACTGACATTTAGGAAATGGATGAATACACGTTCCACTTCTACCAGAAATTTTAACGAAAATGTTTCATCTTTAGCATATCAGAATGGTTGATAGAGAAAAGAGTTGACAGCACTTAAACTCATCCTTTTTCCATAACTATTGCCCAGTAAGTTAATAACTGTAACATTTTATTAGACCCATTGCCAACTTCTTCTTCTTCTTCTTCTTCTTCTTCTTCTTCTTCTTCTTCTTCTTCTTCTTCTTCTTCTTCATCATCATCATCATCATCTCATTCAAAGTTGCAGCAATATAACTTGATAATACTAATAATGAAATTTGCTATTTTTAGCAATAAAAAGTGATCAATATCAGTTCACTCTGTCAGTGAAGCTTAGGATATGCTGACTTTGTATCCAAAAGAAGAGTAAAATCCTCTTCCCCCCAAAAAACAAGGTGTCCTGGGTATGACACTAAACTGCATCTAATAGTGAAGCTCCAGTTCTGGAGATCTGGGGAGGGTGAAGTACCACCAGATTGGCATTACTCCCAGGTCTACTCTGTCTTATAGTAATAGTATTTATTATGGTCCAATGTATGAGTTAAATAAATCTGTTTAAAAATTATTCATATTTGATAGGATTGTGTGAAAAAAAACTCTTAAGAAACGACTACACAAAAAATATAAATATGAACATACAATGAATGTGATTCTCTAACCTCTTGGCATAAAATAACTCAAGACAGGTTGTCATGCTCTCAAAATCAATCAATCAATCAATCAATATCAGGGATTGAATGCATTTCAATGTAAGTTAGGATAATTCAAACACAGTGTCAACAACAGGGCTTGGTGACTGTTAGTTTTCTGTATAAGTTATCATCATACCTATATAAGTTTGCTTTCTTTTGTTAATAGCATATCAAATTTTGTAGATAATTTAATGCCAAAGCCATCTTTGAAGAAGAACAGCAGTGATACTATTTGATGAATAGCTGGTTGGGGAGATAAGGGGGTTCATACTTTTCCCAAGGGTATTAGTTAAAAAATGAGTGTAGTAGGGAGACTGGAGTTCAAACTCACTTACTTTGAGGCCACAGTCCAGCACATAAGCCATTATGCCCCAGGGGTACCCCCTATATATATATATATACACACACACACACACACACACACACACACACACACCATTTTATATCACAATATAGAGATAGGTAGGTGAGTCATTTTTCTACATTAAACTATATACACAGACACAGACACACACACACACACATATATATATATATATATATATATATATATATATATATATGTATATATACACACTATCATATTACATCCACATTAGTAAGTATGAATATAAGATGACAATATATTTACATCTGTGAGCACCAATGACTACTTGTCCTATTGATGCTTCTATGTTGTAAAGAATACGCTCTACTGTAATATTCTGTCTGTACATTACCATATATATATATATATATGTGTGTGTGTGTGTGTGTGTGTGTGTGTGTGTGTGTGTGTGTGTGTGTGTGTGTGTGTGTGAGGGGGATATTTTTAATAGAGATCCAGGTTGTTTTGGATTTTATCTTAATCTTTTTTCCTGCCCTTCTGATTAAGGACTGGCAAGTTATCAAGATAAAAACCAAAACCAAAACAAAAAAAATTTCCCAAAAATGAAAACTGTTCTGCCTCAGTCCACTAATCAAACAATTATGTTCAACAGGTAGGAAAACAGGTGCAAAAAATATGACAGCACCAACAGAATTTCATTGTGAAGAGAAAAGAATAAAAATGAAAATGAAAATAGTGTCAACAACTCATCTGAAAACAGCGAAAAACACAAAATAAAATGTAAATAGAGAATTTTTTTCTTTAAAAAATGCAAAAATCTTAAAGGTGTAAGAAAACTACTTGGGTTAAAATTAGATTCCCAAAATCATTTTGGTAAGAAAAAAAAATTCTTTTAAAGTTGAAAACAACCAATTAAAGAAGTTGTCAGCATGATCATTAGAAATTTGCAAATTTTCTTGATGGGAACTGCTGTTGTTGACGCTGCTGCTGTTGTTTGCCTGCAGAAAACAAAATATGTTTCTTTAGAAAAAGAATGGCAAAAGGAATTGAGAATTGCCAAAATATAACCTGTGTTCAGTTTGGAAAATAATTACTCGGATGATCAAGATGAGAAAAAAGTATCATTGTGTATGTACATAAACATACACATGCAAAAAGCATCATTGGATTATGTTTGTACACAAACATACACATGTAACATGTTTAAACATATATGAAAAATACATCCATGAAACACACACACACACACACACACACACACACACACACACACACACACACACACACACACACACACACACACACACACACACACAGAGCTATAATGTACATCCACACAAATAATCATGCAGGCAAACACACATTCTCACACGTAAATACATACACTCATATACATCCATAAATACAAACTTACACTTTCATATATATACACATATAAAAGCATGTATAAACACACTCATATACATGCATATACCCAAATACATTTATATATATGCATGCATACAAATAAGTATATGTATGCACATGCATACACTTGCATATATTTACATACGTTTAAATATATAAATATATATGTATATATTTGCTGTCACTCATGCTTATATATGAACAGATATATGAGTATACAAATACTATAAGTACTAGGTCCATGACTAGACCAAAAGGATTTTATAAACACCAGTGAGTGGGATAGAAAGGGGGAGAGAGGAATAAGCTAAGAATTAAAAACATTTCCTTATTTGTAGTTGAAATATTTCACCTATTAATTAAAAAGAAAAGTATTCTTTTATTTTATAGATTGTTTTTTCTTTTCTTATTTGGTTTGCATTCAAAATAACATACAGAATACATAACCCTATTCTGCTGAAAGGTTTAAAACATTTTCCTGATTTCTTTTTTTGGTTCTCCAATAAAATTTTTATCTTTTACAGTTAGGGCTCAATTACAGAACAATTTTTAGTTAATAATTTTCAAAAAATCAGCGTAGTTTTAATCCAACTTTTATTTACTCTTTAAAAATTCAATCTTAAAAGAATCTAAAATTCATGTATTACAATATTCTTTTATTTTAAGATTTTTTTGGGGGGGGGGTGCTTACTGTTGTGGCCTGTTAGAGACCAGAAAGAAGACACGGAAGAAGAAAAAGTAAGTGGAAGAAGTGCATTGAATAAACAGAACATATGTACAAAATAAGTGTGTTATTACAGCAGATAGAAGTGTCTGTCCAAAACTGTGAGGTTTGACTGCTAAGTGAAAGTCTTGATTTGTCATTCATCCCACCGAACAGACGAGTGTGGCACAAAACCTTTTTTAGGTGGGTTTAGGTGCAGGGCTGTAACCCAGAGATACCTGACAGCTCCCAAAATGCCTTGGACCCTATCAGCATTCCCCTAAAAAGGGGTGGCTCAGGTGCCAATCGATAAACCTAGGCCCTCCAAGGAGAGTTAGAGCCTGGGGGGACAGCCCCAAGGCTCGAGGATGCCAGTTTATGCACGCCTCAACCAGAATCAGGACACACCCGACCAGATTTGCATACCAATGAACACAGCCAACCAAAGTGTGTCCAAGCTTACACTGGGAAAAAGTCTCAGTAAAATAGGGTTAGTATTTATGAAGGAGGAAGTGTTCACTATCGTGTAGGTAGGTCACTATGACACTTACATTGAAAACATATCTTAAAAATATTACCCTAAACTCATGAGTGATTTGAACAATTATTATAATTTTTAAAAAAATCTTTCTTTTTTTGAATCTGACAAAAAATTAAATTCAATTCTTCATTAACTGTTGAGTTACAGTAATAAAAAAATGTATTCATTTAATTAATTTTCTCTTTACCTAATAAAAGTGTAACAATAAAAAGAAGTTAAGAATTAAAAATGTGTCCTTTTTTTAAGTGGAAAATTTCATATATTAATTTAAATGAGAAAAATTCTTTTATTCTATAAATAGTCGATTTCATTTCATTGATTAAAATTTAATATATTTTCTTCTAAGAAATATGAAAAGTATTCATTTAAAAATCAGTTTTTAAGTTATCAATAAATAATGCTTTTGTTTATTTTTTTTATTTTTTACCCTTTAGAAATGTAATAAAAAGATAAATATTAGAATTGAAAAAATTTTCATATTACAATTACTTTTTTCTTTTATTTAATTTAAAATAGTATTTCAAAAAAGGTAGCCCTCAGTTTAAAACATTTTAAAAAATGGTAGCCCTTGGTTTGAAACATTTTAAAAAAGGTAGCCCTTGGTTTGAAACATTTTCATGACTTTTTTAGTTAAAAAAATTAAGAATTCTTTTTTGTATAATTAGAAGTAAATCATAAAACAATTTTTGAAAAAGCATTACATTTAAATTTCACCTTTGGAATAGGTGTCATATTTAAACATAGCGAGTCTAAAGAAGAACGGAAGAGATGGACATGCTTTTTGCACTTACTTAGGAAGAACTGTAAAGAATTCTACAAATCAACTGATTTTTAATCATTGAATTATATCATTTAATCAGTAAAAAATCATACACTATGTTTTGTAATTTTCCTTCTTATGAACATATTAAAGTGTATGCACAATTTTAATGCTCAATAACACCTTTTTTCTGAGTTAGAAGTCAATATGGACAGAGCAAAAACAGGCACAACTCCTTTATATATATATATATATATATATATATATAGATAGATAGATAGATAGATAAAGAGAGAGAGAGAGAGAGAGAGAGAGATGTATACACTCACACATGTACATACACAGATGTACACATAAATAGATGCATATGTTCAGCTGCACTCACCCACATAAATATATGTTTGTCAATAAAATAAAAGAATTTATTTTACAGAACAAATATTCAGTTTTTAACATAATCTTCTTCCTTGTCAATGCATTTCACCCAGCACTTTTCCAAAAATTATGTGCAGTATTATCCATTTCTTTCTGAATCATTGATATCAAGATTTTATTATTTCTATTAAAATCTTACGCCATCAAAACTAATGTCAGGAGATATCAAGATTTCATTATTTCTATTAAAATCTTATGCCATCAACACTAATATCATTAGATATCATATATTACCAAGTTCTACAGCACTGAAACTCTGACACCCGAAATAAAATTGCAACACCTCTTAACAAAAGAGAGGATTGCATAAATATATATAAGAGGTGCACTTATTTTTTTGACTGCAAACATATTCAATATTTTTATTGTTCATGTGTATCTATTCATGGGCAATACTGTAGATTGAACATTATACAGTTTAATGAACAACTGCCTAATTTTTTAAGTGAAAAATTGGTCCTAAATAGTCATTCATTACTTGTGTATATTTGATAGGTTTAATCTTTAAACCTTTCCAGACTGTCAGAATAGATAATCAACTCTCATAATATGACATGTCTGTCAAAAAGCTTAAGTCAAGAAACATTATAGTTTTCATTTAACAAAGAAATTAATTTTGTAATTAGCAATTTTGCTTTGTGATTTTTCATTGCATGAAAAGTCATCATGTGACAGCAATTATCTTTTTTCTTATTGTTTTGTTTGAATTCATTAGAATTACCATTATGCAATTCTACCAATTTATTATGATTAATTAATACTTATATTTCCAATGCATCTTACAATTTTTGGCCATTTTGTTGCATTTAGATTCCATGAAAATAATCATAACTCAATATTCAAATGTAACATTTCGACCCCCGACTGCGCCATCAGTCAAGAGATGCAACTGTGTAAATAAGCAGAACAACAGCGAAACAGATGCATCCGATTGAAGATATCGAAATATCACCTTGACCTATGGACATGGTTGAATTCGGTGCGTATGCCCACAGGAAGCAGGTGGGCGTCAAACAATTATATAACCAGGTGCCACAGACGGCTTGAAGCAGTCAGTTCAGTTCCAGTCGCAGTTGGAGATAGGATGCCCGCAGAGAGAGAACCAGCTCCAGACAGAGGGCTTGGGCCCTCAGCGACCCATGGTTGAGCAGCCCAGCCAAGATCAGGAAGAAGTGCTGCTATGGTTGCAAGAAGAACTTTGGGTCAATATGTAGCAGTCTGTCTCCGTCTCCAACTCACCTCTCACATACAACCAACATCAACCCTTTCGAGAATAAAGTGTGAGAGGTATATTTTTCTAAAGAAGTGTGTTCGTTCGTTCATTGAGGTCGTCACTATTGTTGACTATATTTCTCCTTATATTTGTATATGCATATGTATTATGTATATGTATTTGGCTATACAACAAAAATACCTAAAAAGAATGTATGTCTAAAAGTTTATAAATTGAATTTAAATTTGAATTATCTTAAAACAGATGAAAGTTAAAAAAACATTCAGTCTGTTAAAATGAGAGAATTAGAATCTTGAATTGGAATTGTTACTCTGTAGGCAAGGCTTAGAATAGGCTAACAGCATCCTCTTCAGAGGAGTACGACCCCACTCAAAAGTAGACTATGCTGACTATGTCCTCTGCAGAGGGGTAAGACCCTACCCAAAAATAGACTCACTCTGTTGGTGAGGCTTAGAATAGGGGAAAAGACTCAAAAAAAGACAGGTCCCTGGTATGACACTAAACTGCATCTGATGGTGAGACTCCAGTCCTAGAGATCAGGAAAGAATAGAGTTTCTCTTCATTGCCATTACTCCTAGGTCCACTCTGACCTAGATTGGTAGTACCTGTTAGTGTTTAAATGATAGATTAAATAGATCTATTTGAATTCAATATGATCATGTGAAAAACACCTCTTAAAAAACAACTAGACAAAAAATGTACGTATGAACATACAATGAATATGATTCCCAAATTTCTAGGCATAAAATAACCCTAGAAAAGTTAACATGCCATTAAAATCAAGCAATTAATCAATCAATCAATAGGAATCATACTTTGGGTATTACATTACTGGAATTTTGTAGAGTGCAAAACATTCTACAAGAAATCATTCATTTTATAAGTGTTCTTCTAATTTTTTTGTATTACGTATTTCGAAATTAGACTGGTCTTCTAAAAAAATTTAAAAAAGATTTCTCATGACATGTCCCTTAGCATTCAGAAGACCACTCAGAAAAAGTAAAATATTCTATTCTTTGACATCTGCAACAGTTTTTAAAGCCGATCATTCCATAAAGTTTTTAAGGCTAAAATCCTCTAATACTTACTTATATACATTTAAATCAAAATGAAATGTTTTATTTTTTATTCAACTACATGTAAAACTAATATGGTTGTTTAAGACTATAATTAAAATAATCTGTGATCAAGCCATGCTAGTGAATATATTAAATTATTCAGTGTTTGTAAAATTATCATCATGATTAAGGAATATAAGAATGAGCTGAAAAGTTCTTAAAGCAAAAATAGAATGATCTCTTTTCATTTATTTTTTGAAAGATTAAAGAAACTTGAGAACTGATGTGCTAAGTGTATTGATCTGTGGCATGAATACATGAAATAGCATATATATATATATTTACTCAATCCCAGCTCCATGGACAAAATGTGACAGAAGGTAAACTTTTCAGCAGAGTAGTGCTAATTTGAATTCAGAGTTTTTCTTCTCTTAAACTGGTTGCCATAAAAAGATTAAATAACTCAGTCTGCCCAATTATTTACCCATTATGAGGGAAAGAAGAGATGGATTCATGTCTTTCATAAGAGCATTTGTGCAAAGGGAAATGCAAACAGCTTTGTTCTGGACTTAAATTTAGTTCATCAAGTCCATTACCTAAGACAATAACAAAGCCACATACCTTGATGAGGGATATGATTGGTTGAATTAAAAACCTTTAAGTATATATATATATATACATGATGAAATATTGACCAGTGGTATCAGTGGCAACACTGACCTCTGACATCAGTAGAAAATATACAACTATCTCAGCTATAATGCAAGTCCTTTCTATTGAATTTTTAAAATCAATAATATTTTGGACACTTAAATTTTTCAAGATTTTACACACAGAAAATCTAAAGGGAGTCAAAAGTTTTGCTATATTTTGGTACATGCTTGTTTGTGGCACATATATCATGTGACCAAAGCAGTTCAAGCTGTGGGAGAGACTTGATATGGATGGTAGTTTCATGAAAATTGGTGCATTGACACATCGTACATTGTTTCACTCCATGTATGATTTGATAGCTGCACAGATGATTGTTCAATGTAATTTAATTCAGGAACTTATACTTTACAAATCTAAACTTGGCCATATCACACCACAGAGGCAACCAAAAACATTTGTTCTATGAAAGGTGGAGGAGCAGTTGTTCAAGAAATTTTGCTTGGGTTGCAAGAACCTAGACAATAAGGCAACAGAGATGCCTTACACCATGGATTCTAAAGCAATTCTCCAAGCCATAGAAGCAAATCCAGTGAGTAGCACTCAGAGAGTATCAGGCAAACTCAGAATTTCACAATCCAGTGTAGTTCATCACCTTCACGACCTTAGCAAAAGCATCTGGAGCTGCTGAATTATGCTTCACATAAGCAAAATATTGCAAACTTTTGACTCACTCTAGTATCTTGTAAAAATCATATTTTTCCCAAAGAGAAATTTCAAATTTCAAGTCTTAGAAAGGAATTTTCTCTTGTGACACTTCTGCAAAATTAATGGTCTGGAATTTTCTGTAATTAGTCCACAGGGAGAACAAGAGATGAACAATGCATTTGGGAATGAACTTCAGTCAGCCAGGCCCTGAATAAAATCTCTTTCTAAAAAAGATAAAAAGACACTGTTTTCTTGTTCAGTTATTTTTAATAGTTTCAAGCTTTGTTCTTTAAATTTTCTTCTTCTTGAAAACACATTAAAGAAAACAAAAATAAACTTAATTTTAATTAATCCTTCAGATAATTTCTAATCAATATTTCAAGTTCTGTTTAATTCTTTCAAAAAATGCTTTTCAGTTATCATACAAGTTTAAGATATATTTTTTAAGAGATCAAAAAGGTTGATAAATGAAAAGAATTGGATGCAAAGTTGGAATGATTAATGACAAAAACCCTTTTTCCTGAGATTCAACGAATATGTATTTTTACTTATTTACTTTAAATTCCTTGATTAGATATTATCTCAGGAGATATGAATGTGACACAGGTAATAGATTAATTGGTGAGACATCTATATGGATATAATTAGAAGTAAGAAAGATAATTAGAAGTGCAAAATGAAAATCTTGAGCTTAAAATGGCTTCCACAAAGGAAAAAAATGACAAGAAATAAGACTTTTTTTTATTTCTTGTGGAAGTGATTTTGAAAAATGTCTGAAATGTTTGAAAAATGGAAAATACTGAATTATTAAACTGATGAAAAGATTGATTACTCAGCTCAGATTCCCCAAACATTTGGATAATACCCTGAGAGATAAATAAGAACTGACTAAGATCAATAGGAAGATAATAGATGGATATCACCTTGATAGATTAAGAAATAGATCAGGGTGTCTACCATAATTCAATTAACTAGTGGAGTAAGTTTGATCTTTACTAGGCATCCTAGTACTATGACCATGTATCAAACTAGATGACTTATTGTCATAAGGAAATAAACTTGGTAAGCCAAATTCACATCCTAGATGAGGCTATTTGCATTCCACATCATGCTAATGCCCTTTGGAAAGACTTAATCCAATTCTTCTTCTCTCCAGTTATAGGTACAATAGTAGGATAAACTGGGTTAGATAAACTTGGTATGGCACACAGTCTAGGAGAAGTAAAAAAGCTCTGAATTCCCAAAGAATGTTGTTTGGGAGAATCTATGGTACACTGGTGAACCATTCTTCTGTTATCAGCTTATCCAAAAAGTGTGGCTGTCTCAAAACATAGGCCTTCACCACTATAAACAAATCATCTGTATGGATAGATAAACAGTTCCCATCTTAAATTGAACAGTTGGGCCTTCATACGTTGAAATCAACTATATAGTTCATTATATATATATATACACACACACACAATCCTTTAACCACAAGCAGGATGTGGCATAAGGTCAATTTTTAAGTGGAATAAAGTCGGTTTGAATTCAGAATTTTTCTTGTCATAAACTGTTTGTCTAACGAAGAAAACTTAGTCTGCCTTACAAGTTATCCATAGCTGGGGAGAGAAAAGTTAGATTCATGCCTTTCTTATGTGTATCAATGCAATGTAAAAAGCAAACAGCCTCATCAGTATTCAAACTTGGATGAGTAATTAAATTTTGTATAATGATAGCCATGACACAGCCAAAGTCTCCAACATACATATATATATATAATATGAAAACCAAAATTTCTTTAAGTATGTATTTAATATGATATTTTACTCATTTACAATATTTGTCAGTTAATGATTTGAGTAAAAAAATCTATTTTGGAAAAGAATACTGGAAAACCTAAACTATGTGATTATCATAGCAACATATCTAGGAATGTCAGTCAAATATATGTATTGTCAGGTGGAAGACAGGTCATAAATCCAGTGAGCACAAAAAAGATAGAAATTTATATAAGTATCTTTGTGTATATGTCTGTGTCTGTATATATATACATATATATTTGAACTTTTACTAGAATGACTTTGCTTTATAGACAACACCAGTAAATCCAGATAAATGAAACTATGGGTGTATATTATGGTCTATGGTGAAGCATCAGATTAAATGCATTGTCCAAGCAGATTATGTTGAAAAGTAAATATTTGTTATATGAAATAAATGTGATTTTTTCTTCATTGGGCTATGGACATATTGACAAATCTATGAGCACGGAAAAATGGAGAAAGAGGAATAGAGAAAGGGAAAGAAGCCAGAAAAGCTAAAAAAAAAAACCAAGAGAAAGAAAGAAAGAAAATCTAAAAAGAAACCTCTCATTTCTTCATTCATTATTCTGGGGTCATGTCAGCTTATTCAACCACAAGACATGTACACACTGAAAGAAAAAAAATGAAGCTCGACATAAAATACAAAAAAATGTCGCTTTTACTTTAAAACATTTTACAAAAAAAAAGAAGGGATCTGTAATAAAAGAAAATAAAAAGCATTAGAAAAACAAGAAAAAAACAAAAACAATAACAACTCCAAAACAAGGCACACTGGCTGTCTGTCTTTATTTAAATCTTACTTGTTATTTAAGAGTAAAGTTTAACACCGCACAGGCGGGTCCCTGACAAGTATTGGATGTGAAATGTTGAGATAATATGCATTGATATGTGGTTTTATTATATTTGTTCTTCAATTACTTTGACTGAATTACAGCTGCTTGAATTTGTTATATTGAGGACATTGAATTCAGACAAATATTTTTGTGGATATTTTTTGTTTATTTTTTGTATACGTTTTTTAAGGAACTTTCATTGTAATATTTTTTAAAGAATACCTTCATAAGTACTTAGTGGCATGACAGCATCCATATGTATACATACACATACAAATATTACAAGTGGATAAGAGTATCAACTTTACTGATTTCATATAAATATTTCAATGTAATTAGTTAGATGGTTTTACGGTATATCAACCCTTGTTGGATTATTTTTAGGCTATAGTCAGTTTAACAATTATTTTCAGTAGAAAAGTCTACCTTCACTATCTTTTAAAACAGATGAATACATCAAACTTAGTTACAATATGAATAAGGTTCACAATTATTTTAAACAGATAAACACTTCCTATTTGGTTGTAATATGTTTTAAAAGCTAATGTATTAACGTAGACTAAAATCTTTTTAAACATTATCTCAAAACATATATCTAACCTATAGATAGGACCCTAATATATATTAACACTCATGGTCAAAGTGGACCTGAGAGTAATAGCAATGAAGGAGTCACTTTATACTCTTTAGATCTCCAAAACTAGGACCTCATCACCAAAATGAACAATAAATAAAATTTCAAAATAGTCCTCTTAACATTCAACAGATTTATTCCAGAGAGTTTCCCATTAATCAAACCTCTTCTGAAATTCCACTTTCATATGGTGTGAAAATACACCATCTCAATGTCCTTCACAACTTCAAATCTTACCCTTTAGATGAATTTTCAGTCAAGGGAAAATGATAAAGTTATCCAGAGCTAGGTGTGGTAAATATAGAGTATTGCACCATCCTGAGTTCATCTAAAAAAATTTTGATCAACATGTATTAAGAATTGTTACTGACTCATCAAGAGAGCACTCTAAACTTCTAGACATCATCACTTTATTATATAAGTTGGTCAACTGTACATATGTCTTTAGATTTAAAATAAGCAAATTTTGAAAATCAGTCATAATACTTTTTATCATAACTAAGAAAAACAGTTTAAAATTGATCTTATGGGCAAATTTGTATGCATTGATAAAGACATGAATATATTGATAAAGACTGCAATTATAGACTTTAATTATATTATATATTATCTATACATGTCTATGTATACATATATATATATATATATATATATATATATATATATATATATATATATATATATATTAAATGGAAAAAATCTAAGCTAAAATAGAATAAAAGTCACAACTCAGTTTTCAATCCCCAGCAGAGTTAGTATTCAATATGTCTGACTTTAAAAAAGAAAAGAGTCATATGTGTTGAATACTGGTTTCACTTGAGAACCAAAAATCATGAAACTCTGAATAATGAGTTTTTATCCATTTTATATTTTTTACTCTAGAAATATATTATAATATTGCTCTGCATTTTTCTTCATTGAGCACTGTAAAGATTTGACTAATTAAAAGTGCCTTTAGCATTTGATTTTAATCCTAATTATAATTGTATATAGATAGACAGACTAATATCATATGGATAAAAATGATGGAACTTTTCATACAAATATTTGTTATACAGTTAATTTCTCTACTGTCTATTCTTTAAGAAATATTGTTTTATAAAATTTGAATCATTCAAAATCCAAAACAACCAAATCAGTAAAATTATTTTAAAAAGTTCCATACATTCCATTGATTGAAGTAAAATCATTTCAAAGAAAAATCTATTTGACTCAAAATTTGTTTTGATTTTTTTATAAATCTTAAATATATCCTCTTTCTTTTTTAATTATTTTTCTTTAATAAACTTACAGATTAGAAAATGAATATGACTTATTTAAATAATTGTGTCAATATTTAACTAAAATTTTTAAAAGCAACACATCAGAGAAATTAAAACTGTTTTAGCATAAATGATAGCTTTTCATATCATCAGTTTGAAATTTTTGTTTTCATATAATTAGTTCATTTCAGCATGACTCAATTGGGTGAACAGACAAACAAAATTAATGATAATGACTTTTATTTATATATATATGACCAAAAGGGATGGATGGCAAGAGATTGTCAATTGAATCCATACTATTGGCATACCTTGGTGGTTTATGTGGGTGTGTATATATAGAAACAAATCCATTAGTAAATACTACAAATATTTTTCACTCGATCTATACTTAAAAATCTCTCTCTCTCTCTCTCTCTCTCTCTCTCTCTCTCTCTCTGCACACACACATACATACATACTGACACACACATAAGGTGCACATGGTTTAATGGTTATAATCATTGGAAATTGATTTAGCAAGCCAAGTTAAAATCCAAGATGAGGGTGTTAGTATTTCACTTGATATAATTGCTCTTGTAAAAGGCATGAATCCAATTCTTCTCTCCTGCCATAGTTATGGGTGTAATAATAGAGCAATGAAATTGCAATAGGTCAGTAATCAAAAGTAAAATTTGATAGATATAACACTGTATTTATTTTTGGACTGCTACATGTTCATATTTTTAGTGAAAGAATTTCAATGCTGAAAAATCTGGTCATAAATAATAAATGATAATATCCATTCTAACTTTATAATGTAATATTAGAAATGATAAAATCCAAGTATCTTTGTTTTAGAAGAAAATTAACATTCTATAAGGAAATATTGCTGGGGTACTTATTTATCTATAAATACCTACTTTTTAAAAAATTTTTCTTAACTATAAACATAGATGTTATTTTTTAAATCATTTTGAAAATGAAAACTTGACAAAATTTTTTAAATAACATACAGAGATGGGTTTTTTTAGATAAAAATGATATTAATTTTTAAAAAGGAAAAATTTTATCAAAATTTTCTTAATTACATACATAGACGTTATTTTTAGAAATTTTAAATAATTTCTTAATCCTCATATGAGTTCAAAATTTTTTTCAAATCCACAGCAAACACATTAACTCTTGTAGAAAAAATGAAAAAGATAAATTTTTTGAACCCTAATTGTGTCACATACATTTTGAAACAGAACTCTATTAAGGATAATGGAACCCGAAGAATTTTCAATTTCTTTTTTTGTTTCATTTTTTCATCTGAAAATAATTTTTTAGATAAGAAAACATCACATTATAACATAGCCCTGAAAATGTTTTTAAAAAAAATGAAACATTAAACATTGGTATATTATTCATACACAAAGAAATACAACTTCTGAATACCTTGTTTTTTATATATATATATATATATA
Organism: Sepioteuthis lessoniana; assembly: GCA_963585895.1. Taxonomy (NCBI): domain Eukaryota; kingdom Metazoa; phylum Mollusca; class Cephalopoda; order Myopsida; family Loliginidae; genus Sepioteuthis; species Sepioteuthis lessoniana. The sequence continues at coordinate 146,103,643 of OY757905.1, read as the reverse complement.
TATATATATGTGTGTGTGTGTGTGTGTGTGTGTGTGTGTGTGTGTGTGTGTGTGTGTGTGTGTGTGTGTGTGTGTGTGTGTGTGTGAAGGGTATATCTCCAAATTTGGCATATTTACTAAATATCATAGAGCATGGAATGTATTGAAATACTTGTAACTGTTAAGATAAATCCTCTTTGTTTAGTAACTGCTTAGAATAATGTCTGCTAGGTGGCACTGGTGAGTTTTATGAGTAAGGAATCGAATTATTACCCTTTCATAATTGAGGGATTTACATAAGCGTAGTCCTGGTATGATTGGCTAATTGCTAAACTTGAATTACTCTACCACCACACTGATATATAAGAGTCACAGAAGAGGAAAGAAGGGTAAAATATTTTGCAAGGGAGAGGCCATTTATACAAGAACAGTCACTAAGAGGAATAGACATTATCAGTAACTTAAAAATTTTTAGGGGTGTACTTATTTATGATTATATATATATGTGTGTGTGTGTGTATGTGTGGATGCACACACACACACACACACACACACACACACACACACACACACACACACACACACACAGTGAGAAATGTGTTGCTACACAAAAACATGGTAAATTTGAAGATTTTATCTAATCTGTGAATCGATAAAAATACTCAGCATTTCTAATATGTCACCAGATACTTCACAATTCTTTCAAAACCACTTAACCAAGAACTGAAGAACCTCAAAATCTCATTTTTTTTAGTTTCTTTGAGAAAGGGATTTTATACCTGTAATTCACCAAACTTTTTAGTAGCACCTTGTATTAACATATCACATCTCATCAGCTCTTTTCTCATTATGCTGTAGGAATTAGGCTTTTCCCAGTCTGTAAGAGATAGAAATTCTTGGTAGGGGGTCTGAATTAAGAGTGGTTTTACTCCTAGATCTGTTGCCCTACTAAAGCTAGAAAACTCTGTCTGTCTACTATTTCTCCATAGCTAGCGGGGTGGGAAGAAGAGATGGATCTAGGAATTTCCAAAGGGTATGAGCATGAAGTGAAATGCTAACAACCTTTGCCAGAATTTGAACTCAGATTTCTGTTTCCATTTTCTTTGATAATATTCATTGCCCCCACACATCTTCTTTCATATTAATATCATATAAGACTGATGACAAATACTGCATTGATACATACTGATATTATCATGTAGACATATATACTTATATATATATATATATATAGGTATACTTAGAAGTGTGTGTGTGTGTGTGTGTGTGTGTGTGTGTGTGTGTGTGTGTGTGTGCGCGCTAATGTAAATGTTTATTGGTATGTTTATATATACATTAAACCCATATACAAACATACTCACACTTCCATCCATTGCAACTGATTCAAGTATTATTATTTCCTATTCAAAACCCCACATATTGAGTTAACCCTTTTTCTTCTATAGACGATATGGGTCAGTTTCAATATCTCTGAAGTGAAGATCTCACAAGAGACAAAGCAACTATACATTTACACTATTCATCAGGAAGACAAAAGTTCTCATACCAATATTCAAATAAGTGAATGAAGTTGACTGGTCACCCTTCTATTCCAATCAAGATAAATTCTGTTGCTTGATTATTCACTGATGTGAAGACATAAATGGCACAGACAGTGTGTTTGCATGAATGAAGGAATTTTACACTTGGATATTATCTTCAGCAATAATAGCATCAATGCGGGTCTTATTTCAATTTTTTTTTTTTTTTTTCAATATATTTACTTGGCTCAGAGTATATTTACTAGTTTATAGTAAGAGGGATTTTTCTTTTTTTCTTGCAAATTTTGCACTTTCATAGCTTTTCAGTTTTTATGAGTTTTTTCTATTTTGTCAAATACTGTTAGAAAAGAAATATTCACACACACACACACACACACACACACACACACACACACACACACACACACACACACACACACACACACAATTAAAAATTCATTTGTAAAATTATTTTAAATCACTAAAACATAGTGCCCTGTGCACAAAAATGCTGAGCAATATTTCAACTATAGAATAGAATAAAAAAGGGTAAAAACTCTGAGTTTTATGTGGCCAATCTTCAGGTGAGCAGGATTCAACACTTTGTATAAGTAAATATATGGTCGCCAACTATACTTTTTACTTTTATATAAATAAAAAGTGAAGTTGGCGACTGTAGTCGAGGGCAACCTGAAGGCTCCCTTTTCATTAGTTACTACACCAAGGTGTAGGCGAGAGTGCTACTTCTTACTCTGGATTGTTCCACTTTACCTTTGATCCCAACCTTTGAGGCATCAAGTACCATTTTTTGAGTCTTTGGTATGATGTGACCTGGAAATGAACCCCGGTCTCCTGACCCAATAGGTCAATGGACCAATTTACATAAATATATATATATATATATATATATATATATATATCATAAGTAATAAAAACATGATGAGTGTTTGCCCACTCGGTTGGGGCTGTAGAATACACTGACTGCTTTTCTGCATAGGGGTAAGACCCCCCCAACAAATGTTCTGGATATGACACTAAACAATCTGATGGTGAGGTTCCAGCAATGCTGGAGCTTTGGGGAATACGGAGTACCCCTTTATTGCCATCACTCCCAGGTCCACTATGGCCCGGAGTGGTAGCACCTATAGGTTAAATAGAACTAACAGCATACTTATGCTAAACTGAATTGTTTGATTAAACTGAATAGCTTGAAATAGAAATGCTTTTGACAATTAAACCGTACTTACACTGAAACTGCATGCTTATGCTAAACTGAATTATTTGAAATAGAACTGTTTTTGACATTGAAACTGTATTTACACTAAAATGAATTGTTTAACATAGAACTGTTTTGAAATGTAACTGTGTGTAAGCAAAATCTGTACTTATTCTAAACTGAATTAGCTGAATTAGAACTGCTTGACTAAGCTAAATAGCTAGAAATAGAAATGTTTTCACAATTAAACTGCACTTACATTTAAACTGCATGCTTATGCTAAACTGAATTATTTGAAATTGAACTGTTTTTGACATTGAAACTGTACTTTCACTAAACTGAATTGTTATATATAACTGCTTGAATAGTTTGAAATAGAAATGTTTTTGACAATTAAACTGTGTACTCATGATAAACTGAATTGTTTTGAATAGAACTGATTATTTACATAAAAATGGATTTGGCATTAAATAACCTACAAAGGTTGATATGCCATAAAATCCAACCAACCAAACCAAACCATGATGAGTGTATACACTGCATGAAACTTTAAGTAATAGACTTTTGGTGTTCAAAATTATATTTTTTAGGTCTTATAACAACTCAGCAATATTAGCATCAAGCACTTTTTTTATGCAAAACTTTCCCATTTGCATTTATCATATACATATATATATATATATATATATATATATATATATATATATATATATATATAATACTTATACACTCAGTGTATTCTAGTCAGTTGAACAGCATTAGAACCACTGATTTTTTATCCAATAATCAGCTGGTGGGAATAACTAAAGAAAGTAAGTGTTTTTTTTAAAAAAAGATATGAAAAGAAAACTCTAATTTGAATGAGGGGAGTTAACTTAATCAAACAGACCATCACATGAGATATTTTGTAGAGTTCAGTTACATTTAATTTGAGTCATAAGCTGAAAGTATAAATGTATAAAATAAATATACAGATGCAATTTTTTATAACCTTAGTTTAGTCTGGCACAAGGACACAGATCCCTCTTCCTACCTCAAGAATGGTCTGAGAAACTAATTTGTTAATCATTGCATAATGGTAAGATACACAAAACTGGCCTATAACATTAGTAATGTTTTACCAGAATACTTTCTTAAATATTACTCAATGGTGAAAGTAAACTGAATAATTTTAGATGAGGGATTTTGTAACTTTTCAGTACCTATCTTACCAAATGAAGAGACATTGAAAAAAAAAACTGGTTTCTGTTTGATAGTATGGTAGTTTAAAATCTAGAAACTAATCACATCTTTAATTTTAAAGATTCCAAGATGTTAGTTTATGTACATTATAAAAAACACCAGAAAATTGTTGAATTTAGTATCATTTTAGTCAATAGTACAAGGTGACTGTCAGTTTCTCACCTATCTGCAACAAAATGACACCCACCAACCACCAGAGACTCTATGTCTACACTATCCTAAGTAATATATATATATATACACACACACAAAATTTTCATCAAATATTTGAAAAATTTAAAAAGCATGCATAAACCAAATGTAGTAAAGGCTTTTGTCACTATCTTTTGTGAGCACTAATGTGTGTGTGTGTGTGTATATATATATATATATATATATGTGTGTGTGTGTGTAAAACTAAGCAGCATTTGTTTATTCAAACTGTTTTTTATTAAAAAAAGCATAGAAGTACTTGAAGAAACAGGCATAAAATTTTAGACACTTTTTATATAATCCTAATCTATACATGGAATCTTATTTGCTGACAAGAAAATAGAACAAACAATTTAATTTATTGTTTTAAACCTCTTACCAACCAATTCCACATCAATTACTGACATTGGTGAAAAATATGCAGCAATAAAGTCAACTCGATCTTCAATTAAAGTATCATTTTGTTTTTAATGTTCTGGCATGCTAAGAATGCAGAGTAAAGTTTTTAACCTGCACACCTGGCTGTGAGAGTGCATTTGACACCTGCACACCAAGTAAGAAAAAGATTAATCAAACATGCATATATATATATATATATATATATGCAGATATAAAAATATAGGTATATATATCATCATGTGCACTGTGTCCCTTGACTGCCTGTGTAAGGACTTCTGTGTCAAGGGTTTTGATAATCCACTTGAAGTTTGTTTCTCAAAAGTCCTCAAGTATTTTAAGATGCCTACCAAGCGATGTATATGTTTCCGATGAGTACAAAAAAAAATTCAACACGCAGGACTAATGATCATTCATCTTAGTCTTATGGGTAATGACTATTGGTCCATACCTGTTTTTTTAGCATCCAGAGGCCATAGATGACTTTTCAATGCAGAGGTGAATTTCAGTATCGAAAGAGCCATCACTAGTCAATGTACTTTCCAGCAACAGCCACACTAGTATCATCATCATCATGTCATGCCGCCAGCACAGATATCCCTGACCCTCTCTCGCCACTTCTCCCTATTATTCATCGCCTCTGGCAGGTCTACAGGGTTACATCCTGTATCCTCACAGAGCTGCTGTATGTATGTTTGAGTTGGTCATACTGCTTTTTCTCAGCCATATGTGGGGGTCCATAGGAGTACATCACTTATGAGCTCATCCCTGCTTCTCCAGCAGTGTCCTGCATGTCTGATTCGTCTAACCTGGATAGTTTTCATGATGGGAGGTAGGTGGCAATATAGTTGGTGCTTTGTGGGATGTTGCCGCCGAGACGAATTCAATATTGCTCACAGCATTCTTGTGTAATTGCCGTTTAGCTTTTTCTCCAGCCGTTTTGTTAGCGTCTAAGTAGTGCATCCATACATCAGTATCGACACAACCGCTGCTCAGAAGAAACTGTGTTTCATTTTATCGGTCAGGTCTGACTTCCATATGATTGATAGCTTATCAATAGCTGTCCATGCCTTCATTAGCCGTGTGTCGATGTCTTTTTCGGTTGATGAGACACTGCTTCCTAGGTAGGTAAACTTGTCTACCAGTTGCAGAGAGTTTCCGTCTAGTGTGGAAATGTCACCTGTTTGATTAAAGCACATGTATTCAGTTTTATGTGCATTGACATGGAGTCCAATGCCTGCAGTGGCTCATTCCAAACTATGCAGTAGTGTTTCGGCTTGGTTGGGTGTATTTGCCAGAATCGCTATGTCATCAGCATAGTCGGCATCAGTTATTGTTTTTGCAGGGTACCTTCTACTTCTTTTCTTTGTCAGCTCGAAGCCGTTTTCTTTGATTTTATCAATCGATGTTCTAAGCACGTAGTCTAGACAGATGATAAAGAGGTATGGAGCTAGCGTATCCCCTTGTAGTACTCCTGCTACAATGTTGAAGTATTCTGTGTCTTCATCCGGTGAACGTACTTCCACTTGGGTGTTTCTATAGAGAATCAATATTGCTGCAATGGTTTCTTTTGGTAGGCTGTATGCGAGTAGGATTTTTTCCATCTTCCCTCTGTGAATGGAATCAAAGGCCTTGGTAAAATTGACAAATATTAATGTTGCCTGTAGGTTTTTTGCCCGTACGCCTTCAAGGATTCTACGGATGGTCAATATTTCTGAGGTTGTGGATCTATTTCTTCGGAAGCCATTTAGGTTTTTCCTAAGAATGTTGTCCATTTTGGGTTCTATATGGTTTCATAGTAGGGCATTGTAAATTTTGGCTGCTATGGATGTAAGTGTTATACCTCGGTAGTTCTTGGCTAATCCAAGGTCACCCTTTTTAGAGGAAGGGGAGGATGCATCCCTTCATACATCTGTCAATCGGATTTTGATTATAGACTTTGTTGCAGTATCGGAGCAGTATGTTGTCGAATTGTCTGGCCTTCCATACTTCTGGGGGAATCTCGTCAAGCCCTGCAACTTTCCTATTTTTAATTTTTTTAAGAACCGAGTCAAGTTCTTCTTGAGTGAACGGTCCTAGTTTAATGTCCTTGGTAAAATTGACAGATGATAAAGAGGTATGGGGCTAGCGTGTCCCCTTGTAGTACTCCTGCTACAATGTTGAAGTATTCTGTGTCTCCATCCGGTGAACGTACTTTCACTTGGGTGTTTCTATAGAGAATCAATATTGCTGCAACGGTTTCTTTTGGTAGGCTTACTAATAATTCTGGTGATTGGTTCATGTGTAACTTTTGGTGGGTTTCCTAGAAGAGTTTCAAAATGCTGTTTCCACAGTTTTATTCTTTCTTGTTGGTTTGTAGCTTTCAATTTAACTTTGGCTGTGCTTTTTCTTCTACTCCATTTATTGTTTGCTCTGCTATCCTAGATTGCATATCTTCCACTGAGTCTCTAATCTTATCTATCTGATTTTGTTCGTATTCTGTCTGTTTTTTTAGATACGTGCCTGCTAATTGATATTGTGCCATTTTTAGTTTTAGGGCATTTGTATTTGTTGGGTTCTGCCTATAGCTTTTGGAGGCAGTTTTCATGTCTGCACGTTTTTTCTCTAACTGCTACCGTTTCCCATGGGACTCTATATTTAGTTCTAGGTTTTGTTGGAATACAATTTGCTGCTGCTTCGAGGTGCGCATTGATGAAGTTCATTTGGGGTACCTTTTTCTGTCTTCTCTTGTAGTGTCTCGAATCTGTTTCTCAATTCTAATACATATTTATCTCTAATATCTCTGTTGTTGAGAAGGGCCCAGTCATAGTGTTTGATGGTCGCTGTTCGTGTGGCGCTTTTTCATAGGCTTAGTCATATTTTTGCTGTGACTATTCGGTGATCGGAGGACACACCCTTGAAAGAGGAGTATGCCTCACAATTCATTGCACTATTTTTCCATTTTTTGTTTATAAAGACATAGTCTATCTGTGCTTTATCATTTTTCGCGTATGTGTAGGTCCATAATTTTCCCTCCCTTTTTTGATAGCTTGTATTGAGGCATGTTAATCTATTTTCTATCATGAAATCTGTTAGATGTTGTCCATTCCTATTTGATGTGTTGTGTAGGCTGTATTTCTTGTTTCCATTTTTCCCAATTTGGGCATTCATGTCTCTGCCAATGAGTAGCACATTATGTTTCAGAATGCTACGCACAAGAGGGGATAGCTCACTGTAGAAGATGACTAGTTCAATTTCTTCACTAACATTGGTAGGGCTGTAGCAGGAGATGATTGTTGCTCTGGGATTGTCATTAAAAGTAGCTGCCATCATCCTAGGTTGTATACTCTCAATGCTATTAAGTGATTTTAATGCTCATGGTCCTATAAGTGTGCCTACACCTCCTATCGTGGCATTGATAGAGTTTTTCCATGCTGATAAAGTGGCTAGAGTCCATCCATTGCCAGTATCATGATATTTGGTATCCTTGTTGTGCGTGTATCTGTGTTCTTGTATGTATATTATGTCTATCTTATGTTCTACGGCCGATGCAGTCAGCTCCGTTAGTTTACCTCTTCTATTTAAGGTTCTAACATTAAATGTCACTATTTGTTTGCATTTTAGTAGTTTTTGTTGTTTGAGCTCTGTAGCTGATTTTTCAAACACTGAGGCCAGGGCTCCAACCTCAGCAGGACATGCCCCTTTTTTACCCACGCGAAGAGCGATGCGGTTTATGTATGTGGGTTGAGTGTGGGTCATGGTTATCTTTCGATGGCTGTTTTTATTCTCATCTATAGAAGCCACTCTTATAGATGAGCAGTAGTAGTTCCCCGATCGAACTGATGATCCTGAGCGTTGAGCCGCGAGACTCATATGTCCAGGAACAGGTTAGGTATTGCGTTTGGCCGTCAGAGGGTTTATTCGCATACATTTATGTCCATCATGCTGCTTCCCATGTGTACGTAAAAAAAAGGGCCTTTCTTTTCCACTAAGTTTTGACTTAGTTAAAGTCCAAGACTAATGTATATTTATAAGAGTTTTTTGGTATATTTTTACCTGTCTTCTGATACTGGCCCTAACATGTGTTTTTTTATTTTGGCATTGGGGACTTCCTTTACTTAGGCTTTTTTTTTTTTTTTTTTTTTTTTTTTTTCTAAACTACTATGGGGGTGTTCAGTAGGCATTCTAAGCTTTTAGAAAAGACTCTTCCATGTACCGAGCATGCTAGCACCTTTGACCAGGGTCATATATTAAATTTGGATTTACGGTAAAAGTGTCTTCACTTTTAAAACACACTGTACAAGCGGCATTTTTCAAAGAAAACAGCATACAATTTTGTAAAATTTTTGGCATTTTAAATTATTAGGACTTAAAGACAATATATTGACCAGTTTTGAACCCATTGGTTTCTGGTGGCACATGGTTAGTCCTTCATCTCTGGCGTTGTCCTCTATTGTTTAGTCATTAATAAATTTAAATAAAATTTGGGTAGGTCATTTCGTTATTTTTTGGGGTTGTTTTTTTTTTTTGTTTTTTGTTGTTGTTTTTTTTGGTTTTTGTGGTATTGGGACTTGCTTTACTTAGGCTGTTTTTTGTTTTTTCTAAACTACTATGGGGGGGGGTGTTCAGTGGGTATTCTAAGCTTTTAGAAAAGACTCTTCCATGTACTGAGCATGCTAGCGCCTTTGATGTGGCTCACCTGTTAAAGGAGTAGATATTTTTCTTTTTATCATATTCATTTTTAAGCCAAATGCAATACATGAAACTGCAAATAGATCCACAATATGTTATATGTCATCCACAGTATGACCCATCTAATCTAGGTATGCTCCAAGAGTTATTTGTTTTATTGTTAATACAATTTCAGTATAAGTTGGCCATTAGTTTATCTCAAATTTAGTCTTGCACTGAGGAAGATTCTATAGAACATCAGAAATAACTATGTCTTATCAAATAAAATAGTGAAGTGCTGTTACTATAGCTGGAAGATTTTTTTCTGGTTCTTTGATCATAGTTGTGTTGTCTCTTGACCTTATATATATATATATATATATTAGAGATAGCAAAGAGTATCAGTTTTTTACATACAGATATATAGTGAAAGTATTATCCTTTAAGTATATAAACTGAAGCTTTGATTTTGTTGATTTTTCATTCATTTAATTGACAATCAATTATTGATTGATTTTCTGATTTTAACAACATGTCAACTTGTTTAGGTTTATTTTACACCTAGGACCCATTCAGTTTGATATTTTTGTGTAGTTGTTTTTTAAGAGTGTTTTTTGCACACAGTTCTATTGAATTTGAATAACTTTGAAACTGTATTTGACTTATAGATAGGACTCTAACAGGTGCTACTACTCCAACCTAGGATGTGTTAGAAAGTTTTGGCCATAAAAGGCTAGTCTACACTCCGCAGAACTCCAGTGAATCACACCACCAGATGCAGTTTATCATAATAACTAGGATGCTCCTTTTTTAGGGAATGGGGTCTTAGTCCTCTGCAGGGGATATAATCATCATATTTTAAGCCCTACTAACAGGGCATTCATCAAGTGAATCTTTTGCTCAAACACTTGAACTTTTCAATGTAAAGTAATAGTTAACAAGCTGGTCTTGCAGATCATTACTAGTGAGTAGTGAATTTGATACTCACTAGGTACTCTATACATGTACAAACATAAATAAATGGTAAATCTCAAAAGTTTAAGGAACAAAGGCATGAAAATGTTTTTCTAAAAAAAAGAAGAAATTAATGAAAAATGAAGTAGCTTATTTACTGTAGTAGAGATTTCAAGAGAGAGAGAGATTTCAAGAGAGAGAGAGAGAGATTTCAAGAGAGAGATTTCAAGAGAGAGAGAGAGAGAGAGAGAGAGAGAGAGAGAGAGAGAGAGGAAAAAAAACAAAAAAAACCCCAAAACACTGGGCAGTTTAACAGATTGATTCCCTGATATTTTGGCCAGCACTTCATATCCACATAGACACAAATATATAAGTGTGTATATTCACTCACACAAATATGCAGAAAGACACACACATACACACGCACAAAACATATTTACACACATATATCAACATACTCTAGTATGGACTTAGAGAACATTGCTTATGATTTCATCCTTGCTTCTCCAGCAGTGTCCAGCATTTTTTGTTTATTTCATGTGAATGGTTTGAGAGATGGGAGGTAAGTAGCCATACAGCTCTTGTTCTTTTTTTGGGAGGCATTGCTTTCTAAGATTAGTTCAAAACAGCATGTAGCATTCTTGTGTAGTTACCATTTAGCTTTTTCTCTCTGGATTCTATTAGAATCCATGTGGTGCATCCATTTATATGAATATATGCACATCCCAAATAGCCATTACAAACATAAAAGTAAATACCCACATGCACACACGTATTTACATACAAAATATTTCTAAAAAAAGGTCACAATTTGGGAGCTACCAAGTGAAGATTAAACTTGGTATGTGTGGTTTGTTTTCTGTTGTAAGAAAATTTTAAGATTAAAATAAATAAATAAATAAGTTGCTATTGTTATGATTAGAGATGAGTAATTCTCTTCCAGACGTTAATAAAAATAAGACAGAATTTCTTAAAATGTAATGTTACATGATAGATTAGTGAAATCTACAATTGAGATAAAGTGTAACTTAGTTTGAATAAATTCTAACCATTAAACTTAGGTCATCCAGCTGGATTGATGGATGATAACCTCGGGGTCATTTATGACCATGGCTTTGATTGAATGAAGAGGACTGGGTTGGGTTTTATGGTATATTAACCATTGTAGGTTATTTAATGCCAAATCTTCTGTATACATTTAGTTATGTACAAGGATGTGCAGATAGTAACCTGTGTGATTTGAACATGGATCTGTAGCCAACAAGCACAAGTGTTGAAATGGATTGTGCTACTGGGGTTCACATGACTAGAAGTGCTAGATATATAAATGGGTCAGACATCAGAGGTCTGACAGAAGAGACACATTGGCAAAATAGAGGTGAAATATAATATTATGAATTAGCATTGTTTAGCATTCCATTCTCAATATTTGGTATTATACAAGAGTGTAAAGATTTTAAGTATTGGCCAAAATTCCCCACCCCCTCACGGAATATTACAAAAGTGGTGAAGAAGAATAGTTTCAAACATCATCAAAGTGGTGACAAGGAACAGTTTTTTGAACTTATACATGTACTACAGAGGGAAAAATATGTATCCTACCAGTAATAATTGAAATATTCAGCAGAGAACAAGTAAAATGGATGAACTAAAATCAATTATAACTCAAATATTGACTCTATAAAAACAACAACAGGAATTCCAGTTGCAATTACAAAAAAGACCAATATGAGCAACAAAAGAAACAACAAGAATTATAATTACAACAACAAAGGGACCAGTTGGAATGGCAATCCCAACTAGAGAAATGACAACAAATGTTTTTTAAATTGTTGGTTAAGAAAACTACAGAGGAAAAAACATTTGATTCATTCACACCAGATGCTATCACAAATTCCATTAGCAAATTTATTTATAACCCTGATGAGGGGATAACTTTTCAGTCGTATTTTAGAAGGTACAAAGGCATCTTCTAAAATGCATGTTTGCATTAAAATGACGTAAAGAAAGTCAGACTATTATTAAGGAAACTGTTCACAGCCAAACATGAAAAATATGTAAATTTTATTTTGCCAAAACAACCAGTTGAAATAAATTTTGAAGAAAGTATTGGAATACTAACAAAAATCTTCTGAGACAGAACTTCATTATTCAATGTGCAATGGAATTGTCTAAATCTTGTAAATTGTGATGACAACGGTTTTGTCAACTACATAGGAATCATCAATCAAGAATGTGAGATGTTTAAGTTAAATGAGTTAACTTCCAATTCATTTAAATGTCTGATATTTGTTCAAGGCTTAACTTCAAAAAAGGATGCAGAAATAAGATCCAGGATTTTAACTAAATTAGAAATGGATTCAAAATTAACTTTCCAAAAAATAGCTGAAGAAAGTCAGCATATGGTGAATTTAAAACTAGACACTGCCAGGATTGGGGAGTGAGACATTTCACAAATACATAACATCCAACCATCTAAGGAAAAATATAAACGTTTTTCAACTCGAAACAAAAAAGTAAAAAAATTACAATGACACTTCCGCTCAGTACCTAATGATTGCCACGGTTGTGGTGGTAAGCATTTTCAGAGTAACTGTTTCTTTAGAAACAAAAAATGCTAACAATGTGGAAGAATAGGACATAAGAGTACTTGTTGCACATCCAAAAAAATGGAGAAGAAATAAAAAATATATCAACAAAGTAAATACATTGGGTGAAGTCAACAAGCAAAAAGAAAAAATTAGCAAGTTGTTGAACAAAACACCTCCAAAGAGAAAGTTTGTTTTTGTCTTGATTAACAATACAAAAATAAAATTGCAATTGGATAGAGTCCAATATTATTATAATTAATGAAAAGACTCGGAAAAAACTGGGTAAAGTTGCTCATGGTGTGTCAGGAAGAAAATTACATTTTTTAGACGAATTAGCAGGTAACATTTCTTTCGTGGAAAAAATAAAAAAAGCAGTTGTAGTTGTGCTAAAAAACAATGCATTTATTTGGAACACATAGTATTGCATTATTCAATCTTTGGGGTCTGCCAATTAATTCCTTCTGTAGCCAAGTAAATATGGTCACCACAAGTAATAGATTTCATGTAATTAAAATGCAAGTTTGCCCTTTAGTCTGTTCTGAGCATCAAGGTGCTTCTCTGGGTAATCACTTTCTCTGTTGGGCGGAAAACCATTTGCTTGGTTCCCGCCTTTTTATGGGAGAGGGATTGCCCGGAGATGCATTTGATTGGATGTTCTACTGGTGCTACTTTGTATAAAGCCTCATGGATTTTTTTTTCTTTGGTGAATTTTTTGCTACTGTTACCTTCCTGACCACCAGCTGGTGGCTGATCAACACTAGCTGGGTCACCCTAGTGAGGGTGCATGATGTTGAAAGATCTGAAACACCTAATGAGCTTGGGAAGAATATCACTGACAATGTGGTAAGGGGCATCTGAGGGTGTATTCCTAGAAATGGTCAAAGAAAAATTCAAAATAGAATTAGAAATAAAGTTTCCAGAAGTTTTTTCAGGTCTTGGGACGTGTACAAAAGCCAAGGCAAAATTTAAAATGAAAGAAAATGCAACACCAGTATTCAGACCGAAAAGGAGTCGAACCTTTTGTGACCTCCAATCCAATCAATATGGAATTGGAAAGCCTAGAGAATTTAGAGGTCATTTTCAAAGTAGACTATTCTCAATGAGCATCACCAATTGTTTATTAGAAGAAAAATAACATAATCTACGTCTGTGCTGATTTTTCAACAGAGCTTGATAATAGTTTGCAAAATTATAATTACCCATTACCAAGTCCGGAAGTTTCGCCAAACTAAATGGTGGAAGATTTCTTTCTAAGTCAGACTTATTGGATACCTACCATCAAATACTGATAGAAAAAAGTGTTCAAAACAACTGACTATCAACACTCATAAAGGCCTCTTAAAAAGTCAGAAAGAGAGAAGTCAGATGAAAAAAGGTTGCAGCTGCTAGCGGAATTGATGTTTGCTAGAAAAATCAAATCTGGGTTCTACAAGATACGACCTGAATGGAAGGCTCGAACATCAAGGAATATCCCCATTATTAAATATCTTAACCCAGAAGAAAAAGTATTCTTCAAGATGTGCCAAAAAGGAAAAGAATTACTATGGAGTTTTAAGTGTGGAACCAACACTGAAAAGATACAGACTCCAGTGGATCGACTCCAGAGGGTGTCAGCTCAAAAGGGGAAGTGTTATACAGAAGAATATACCAATACCAACTCATGGGTCAAACATGAATCTCTAGCCAACAGGCAAAAGTGTTGAAAGAGATTGTGCTACTGGAGTTTACATGACTAGAAGTGGTGGATATATAAATGGGTCAGATGTCAGAGGTCTGACAGGAGAGACACGTATGCAAAATAGAGGTGAAATGTAATATTCCGGGTTAGCATTGTTTAGCATTCTATACTTAGTATTAGGCATTGTACGCGAGTGAAGAGATTCTGAGTACTGGCCAAAATTACCCCCCCCCCGCGGAACATTACATAAGTGGCAACAAAGAATAGTTCCAAACATTATAAAACATATATATTAAATATATGATTTGTAAATGCATTTGGTAGATAACATTTTTAAATTGACCAGAGCCTATTCTTTTTATTTGCTCACAATTAAATAATTTCAAGCATTTCTATCAAACACGAATAATATTTACTATCAATCATTTGTTGGTGCACATTTAAAGGAAGGTATGATTTGTAAGTGAATAGTTTGGAAGTAATTTCATTTTTAAATGAGATGTAACTAAGCTTTTTGCACACCAGTATTGCTATTGTTTCTATACAATTAGAGGGCTTCAATCATTGCTATCAAACACAAACAATTCTATTTTGTATTAACCATTTGTTTTCAGACTGAAATGGTTACAAGAATTGCCATTTAACACTAATTATGCTATTCAATATTACTCATTCATTTGCACACAGTTAAATGGTTCCAAGTATTGCTAACAATTCAATTAAATATCAGTCAATGGTTTACACACACTTAAATGATCCAACAGTTCTATTTCTAACAATTCAATTTAGCATAAATTATTTGTTTCCATTCAGTATAAAAATCAAACAGTTCTATTTGACCCATAGATAAAACTCTATCAGGTGCTACCACCCTGGATCAGGGTGGACCTGGGAGTAATGGCTACAAAGAGGTGCTGATTGTTCAATGTCATATCAGGACACTCCTTATAAGATTTGCTTCTATGGCTCAAAGAACAGTCTTAGTACCTATAGTTTTAGGTTTAACTGACTTTGCCTGATTGTTAAGGTTCTTGCAAATTGAGCAAAATTTGATGAACCCTCTGGTTGTCTCAATGTGATCAAATGCCACTCCACCTTTTGCACACCAAATGTTTTTGGTTACTTCCATTTAGTATGGCCTATTTCAAACTTGTAAAACATAACTTCCCAAATTAGACTACATTGCACATTCATCTAAGCAGCTTTCAAATCACATGGAGTGAAGCAATGCATAAGATATCAGCATAACAACCACCACAGGTAAGTCTTATGAAATGCTTTGGTCATGTCATATACATATTGCAAATCACCAGAATATTTCAAATCTTTTGACTCACCTGACTGCATGTTGTTTTGCTTTTTAAATTCACAGTTAGAAATTTATTTTTGTTTCATTAAAAACTTTTATAATACTTGGGTTTGTTAAATATATTGTGCATTCTAAAATAGTGAAAGTCTTTTAAAAATCATATCAATATCTTATTAATTTATAATCTATAAGTGAAATTTTGATATAAATTAAATCATACTGAAAAATGATAATTGAAATCTTTGAATATATTGAACATTATAAGAATAAGAAATTTATTCTTTTTCTTTTTGAGTCTTTTAACATTTTCATACATTTCTCTATTTTTTTCTTTGTTGATTTAAATCATTTTGCTTTTATTTTAGTGTTGAATGTGTTTTTTTTTGTTTTTTTTCATCACTAGTTGTTTTAAGATTCTTGTATTTCCCATACCTCGATTGAGTTAACTTTTCTTCTTGTTTCTATCGAAAAAAAAAAGAAATAGTACCTTTCTTTTATAAAATGACAGTGCACTATTGCTTTAGAAAGAAATTGAGTCAAGTATTTACATTGATGCTAACCCTTGAGCATAAAATGTACAATTCTGGATATGTGCTCACAAATGCAACTTGATGGACAAACAATTTTTTTAAGCAGCAGGATAATCAATGATTGAAGGTGACATTTAAATCAAAGATAGCAGAAAATTTAAGATATTTGTTCAAACTAAGGATTTTTGGTTCACATCTTGGTTGTTAGAATGCAAATAGTCATATACTTAGGAAGATAAGGTAGTTGAAAGAATTAGCACACATGTTATGCTCAAATAACCTGATCAGTAGCCCTAGCATGAAAATTAATATTTTAAATGAATACAGGTACTAATACATTGATTGTAAAAGATATAAGAAATCACCAAAGAAGCCAGGAAAGTTATTCCAAGTACCATATGAAATAACTCAACTTGGCTCCCCAAATAAAGCAGCAAAGACAAAAGAGCACCCCTCAACAAAGCACCCAAAGCAACTCACCATATAGAAGCACCCAATGTAACACATCATCCAAGGAAGCTCCCCATGAGAACATCCAAGGCAAAAAAGCAACAGTTAACAAAACACCCAAATCAACTTGCCTTATAAAAGGTAAAAAATCATTCAAAACATTTCCCCATATGAAAGCACCCAGGGTAAAAATGTACCTGTCAACAAAGCATCCAAAGTAACTCACCATAACATTGTAAATTGCCTTTAGTGCTGTCATTTGCTATGGGTGCCATCATATACCATTGTTGCCTTGTGTTATGTCATATGGTATGAATTACTTTGGTTGTTGTCATAGGGCAAGTTGCTTTGAGTGCTGTCATATGACGTCTTACTTTGTTGCAGACATATAGTTGGTTGCCTTTGGATGCTGCAGTATGTTAAATTGCTTTGGGTGTGAATTAGCTTGTGTGTTGTCTTATGGTTAGTTGCTTTGAATGTTAGTACCCAAGGCAACAGTAGCAAGTGTCATATGTCATTGGTTTGAGTTGTCTTGGGTACTGTCATATGGCAAGTTGCCTTGGGTGCCATCATTTGGCATTGTGTTCAGGATGCCTTGTGTGATGTCATATGGTATAAATTGCATAGATCATGTTGCCTGGAGTGTTAGTTGCCATGTAACAACAGCCATGTCAACTAACACCTAAGGCAACTTGCAATCTGACTACACAAGGCTATTTAACATATAGCAGCACTAAAGGCAACTTGTCATATGATAGCACTTGAGGCAAAAACACAACTTGTCAGGCTGTCATATCACAAGTTGCCTTTGTTGCAGTGATATGGTTAGTTTCCTTGGGAGCTGTCATATTGGGTGGGATTTACCTTGTGTGCTGTCATATGGTGAGTTGCCTTAAAAGTTAGTTGTTATTGTTCACTTGGTTTCTGTCATATTGCGAAGAGCCTTGGATACTGTCATATGATAAGTTGCCTTGGGTGCTATCATATGAGTATGCCTTGAGTAACTTTAGTTGCCTTGAGTTACTTTGTGTTTTGTAATATGGTGAATTGCCTTGAATGTGAGTTGGTACTGCATACCATATAACATCCCACAAAGCAACCTGAACACAAGGTACCCAAGGTAACTTGCCATATGATAGCACCCAAGTCAACAATAACAACTAACTTTCAAGGCAACCTTCCATATGACAGCACAAGGCAACAATGCCATATGATGGCACCTAAGGCAACTTGCCATATGATTAACATGTAAGGCAACTTGAATCCATGGCAAATGACAGCAGCAAAGGCAACTTACATCGGACATCATCCAAAGGCAACTTGCAATAAGACAGCCCCTAATGCAACTTACTATATGACAGCACTCAAGGCTGTCATATGTTCAATGAGAAAATGGCTAAGTTGATAAAATCATTGATCAAGAATATCTAATCTGGCAGTCATGAGTTCAATTTCTGGGTCAGCTCATGACATCTTTTTAATGGAAGAGACAAACAAACAATATCTCTTAGATAAATGAACTGATACAAGACATCCTCATAACAGGGACCAAGGAATAAGAATAATATAATCCTATGGATTTAATTAAGTTCCCAA
The DNA here is from genome assembly GCA_963585895.1 of Sepioteuthis lessoniana. Classification (NCBI taxonomy): domain Eukaryota; kingdom Metazoa; phylum Mollusca; class Cephalopoda; order Myopsida; family Loliginidae; genus Sepioteuthis; species Sepioteuthis lessoniana. The sequence continues at coordinate 146,085,340 of OY757905.1, read as the reverse complement.
AAGATTAACAACTATGAGAGACACTGAAGAAAGCTACAAACAAACACAGCTGAAATACTGCAATGATAACAATCAAGATGAGGATACTAGTCTAAGTATGATAAATTATTATATTATTATATAAAACAAGGTAGGCTTAGTGTAACAGTTACTATCATAGGAAATGGAATCAGCAATTCAAGTTCAAATCCTGGAAGAAGCTGTGTCTCATTTTTGAGGAAGGTATGCATCCAATTATTCTCCTTCCAGCTATGAGTAAAATAGTAGGGCAAACTGGGTTCTTTAGCTTTGCTTAGGCAACCAGTCTAGGAGAAATAAAACTTTGAATTCAAATCTGTTTTTATTCTGCTAAAACACCGACAGTGAGTCAAAGCTTATTGGTGGCATAGAAATTGCATATTATAATAAATAAATTGTTTTTATATACTTCAATTAATTTTATTTTTGTTTATGATTAGAAGAGATATCAAAACTTATATATTCTCTTAGGAAACTGATAAACCTCAAAATTTACATTATAACAAAGGCAAATACTTACAGGTGATAATAAATGCTAAGTGCATTTCTGTGCTGATAAAATCTTTTAAAATTTTAAAATGAAATCTGTATAAAACAATAAACAAATCATATTGGCTGAGAATTATTGAGGAGAAAACTGATCAAAATTACAGCAAATCCAAAATAAATGAAGAATAATGTTCTAGAAAAATCCTTAATGATGTAAGTGGACTGTGGGCTATATTTTGGATATGTCTTTTCTGTGAATAATGCAAGTAAAATCTTTGATTCATCAGAACAGAATCAGAAAATATTCTCATCACATGGGATTTGTGAAACACAACATCTTTGGAATTCTTCCAAACTTATTTATGAATAAAGATAGCCTTATTAACCCAGGACTAGGACCCAAAGAAATCTATGTTGTAATCTTAGAGACTAAACAACAGGCTATAATTTCACCTCTTTTTCTGTTTGTCTTTCTCAAATGCTTTATCTCTGTTCTTTTTGTATTAAATTTGTCTAATTTCTACAAGTTGATTGTATGACAGAAGCCCTGAATCCAAATTTTCTTCCAAATGAAGATGGTTTTGTTTTGCTTTGCTTACTGCAGTTCTTTTTGTAAAATGAATGTGTTATACAAACATAAGTGATTTAGTATTTTGAGTTCAAGTAAATTTAGAGATTCAGCAAGTCTTACTTTATAGTCTTTATGGGAACCATGCCAGTAAAATATCTACAAAGATAATATCAAAATACAAATATAGGTTTGTAAGTTCCTACTTAAAGCAAAAGAAAACATTTCACAAAATGTATTATCAATGTCTCCTTTTAGTATTGTAACATATAGCAACTAAAATGCATAACCAGCAATTATATATTGAAGTGTAACAAATGTATTTTTTTGTTTTAATCAACCCAGAGTTTATGTGGAATCTCAGAAAACCTCCTCTGTCTTTTTAAGTTTATGTAATATGTTACAAATCTAATCTTTTGATGATCCTAGCTTTTTTGCACAATTGTAAATGGTGGTATCTGGGTTCTTTTCTATCTGACATTTTAAAACTTCATATAAATACACACACACACACACATGCAAGTATATATATATATATATTAACAATGTAATCAAGTATATTTATGAGTAGATAATGCATGATAGTGATACATGAAGATCTAGGTTTGAATAGTGTAGACACAGAGTCAACAGCACTTGGTGACTGTCAGTTTCTCACCTATGCGATCATCAGAGCAAGTGTTTGGTCTGATGATTGTACAGACAAAAAAGTGATAGTTACCAAGTGCTGTTAAATTTATATCTACACTATTCTAACCAAAATCTGCAAATAATGTATCACTAGAGAAAGTAGAAACTACATGTGAGGGTCAGTAATGTTTTTTATGGTTAGATTGCTCCAAATTGTTGCATATAAAATTATCAGTCAGTTTTTCTTTTTTTTTCTTATATAGACACAGTAGATACTTGAGTAAAATGAAAAAAAAACTGGTGAAATTTAGAATTTATGTTTGAATAAGTGATATCTATATCTATGATATCCATATTGCAAACTATTTTTCATTCCCAAATTACAACAAACTATTAATACTTCTATTTATCAAATATTTATATTTTGTGATATTTATCAAAAATGTTATTAGTTTTGGAGTGATTATCTTTATAACATAAATCTTGCCACAAGTTTAGTATCCAATTTGATTATCATTTACATCAGTTTATTCCCATAGTTATTGTATTCTCTTATTTACCATCAAAAGTGTAAAAAACCGTCATTTTGTAACTCCTTTTATATCATAATTTGATTTTTTTGTTATATTTTTTCTTATTAAGATAAAATGCCTCTTGACAAAAAAAGATAAGCCGATGATGTTTGGAGTTAAAAATCCTAAATTGTTTTATCTTTCTTCTGAAATTTATACTTTTATTATGAATGGTAATAGAAATGATAGAAATAAAAGAGCTACAAAAATGTAGAAAAATGTTCTTGTCTATGTTAAAAATATAAGAAAATATTGTAAAACAATTATGTTTATGGGAAAGATTTATATTTCAATCATCCAATTTACTTAGATTTTTTTCTCTAATTTGACATTGTCTTATATTCAAGGTCAACATATACCCAAATATCTATGATATTTTTATTTTTCAATCAATCAAGATTACATGAAAACTTATTTGGAACTCCTGTTTAATTTTGAGGAATATGATCAGATATTGTCTCATTTCCTTTCCAGGGTTGATTTCTCAGAACAGTTTTAGTACTGTTAAGACTGAGTTTAAAACAATGTCTCAAAGTTGCTAAAATCTCAATATACGATGGTCATTCAATAAATAAGTGGGATCTTTTTTAAAAAAAGCAAATGTTTTTATTCCCCAAAATTTTTTCCATAAATGTAAATTCTATATCGTTTAGAATTGGTTTAGAGAAAAATATCTTAATCTCACAAAAATATTCATTTTGAGGCTAATCAAAATGTCAACAAATCAGAGAGCTCCATGCTTGAACAGAGGTCTCTCATCAATTTTGCGGGGACAAAGAAGTACAAACCATATGAAATTTATAGATGAATCTGTGATGTGAATGGAGAAACATGTTTTAGTAAAAAACAAAAATGTTTTCAAATGGGCTAAAGATGGGTTTTCCACAACAAACCTGAGTTAAAAAGATAGTCCATGGAGTGGAAACCTACTCTCCTGTAAAGAAAAAGTTCCAGGTGCTGTGGTCATCAAGAAAAAAGATGCAACTATAAACAATGCTTCTTCCAACCAACTCCTTTGGCAAAATTCACCTTATTTATTGAAAGACCCGTGTATATATTTGGAATTATAACACTAAAGCAAGTGATATAGAAATAAAGAATTGATAATGATATCTATCAATATGTATATGAGGATGGTTCAAAAAGTTCTAAGCCTTACACAAAAAGAAGAGCAAAGCTGAACATTTTTGTTGAGGCAATGCATGACCACAAAAATATGTGATGATAGTTTAAAAAGTTCCAAGCCTCACCCAGAAAAAAGAGCAAAGCTGAACATTTTTGTTGAATTAACACACTATCACAAAAATGTTCAGCTATGTTTGTCTTTCTGGGTGAGGCTGAGAAGTTTTTGAACGACCATATATATACATATATGATATTCTTAATATTTTGGAGTGATAGATAATCCTTAGAAGTGTATACAAAATAAGCTTTGGAGTGAAGGTCCTTTAAAAAAGCTAAATTTTTGATACACTATATAAACTTTATGCTATGTACAAGCCAAGTTAAAATTCTGAACAAGGCCATTTGCCTTTGACAACACCAACCTGAAAAAAAAAAAAGATATCAGTCCTATTACTTTCAAATCCAACTTTGTATGATGAGAACTGAAAATTATGGTCAGATTCAAAACAGAATTTGACATTTAAGCATAAAAGGAATCTATTAAGGTAAAGCATTATTCCTGTGTTTGATGCGATCTAATGAGGATTTTACATTACAAGAAACTAGACTGTAATTTATACAAGCATGTGTGGGTATGACTGATAAATCAGTTCTTGTTTATCACATTCACTGTAAGATATCTGAAAAGAACATAATGAAAAATTGAGTCTGTTTCTGATTCAGAAAAGTGAATCAAATATATGTTTTATGTGATCTTTTGATAATAGGCTAATTTGATTTTTGTTTTCAAAAATAATCAAATGCACAAAATATTCCTTAAAGAATTTAATTGCCAGCTCAAATAGAAATTTGAAATCTTCAGTTGTATTAAACTGTAGTCAACCTCTTAGTTTTGGCTCTTGTTTCTTTGTCTTTTAATTTTCTCTGGGGCTGATTATTATTATTATCATTTGCAGCATACCTACACAAATACATATTTTCTACCAAAAGGAATATACACTGAATTTTATATGCTAGTAAATGGAGTAATTTTGACCAATTTTTTATTCGCTTTGTTTTCCATAAATTTTTGTTGCTATTTACAACAATATTGAATTTGTTTTGGATGCATTTGCTCAACTTCTCCATGACAGGATATGACACAAGATCAATTTTAAGCAGTTTGAATTCAGAGGTTTTTTTTATTGCTTAGACTTGTCGCTTTACCAAGGTTAAAAAGCCCTATCTGCCCTTCTATTTACCCATAGATAGGAGGAAGAACAGCTGAATTAATGCCTTTCCCTAACACATTAAAATAAAATTAAATCCTAACAGCCTCATCTGGGATTTGAAGTCAGGTCACCAATTCCATTTCCTATGATGATAACCATTATACCAGAAGTGCCTCCACAGTTTTGTTTTGTAGGACTATTAATTGAGCAGTATGAATGGAAAAATTAAAAAAAGAATCCTAACAAGACTTGAACATACATTCTCTATCCTTGGGAGCCTATCCGACCAGGCCATTACCCTACCAATTAGGCTACAGGAGCAAATCAGCAGGTATCACTCCTAATGACTTTATTTGAATGATGATTACTGATTTGCATTTCTAGCTGTAACATGCTGTCTCGGTCAAACAGGCTCCTGAGAATAAAGAATACAATTTGAAATCTCATTGGAAGCTTTTTATCTTTTCTGTTTATTTAACAATGAAAATAACCTGAACATTGTAACAAAAAGCATAAAAAATAGATAAACATTGATAATGTCTTCATCTCAGAAATGCACACAATTTAAGATATAAAAGTCTGAATAGGTTAGTTTTAGAATATCTATTTTAACTATAAAATTATCAAATTTTAACCACATTTGTCATCAGACATCAAAACACAAGCTAAGCTTATTACAAAAGTTAAATAACAGCCGATTCAACAGAAAATTACAAATTATCACCAAACAAACAAGAATTGATGGCAACTGAGAAAAGTTGAATTTTTACATTCAACTTTAGGTTAATCTTATTTTAATTATTAAATCAAAATCTGTGTGGATTGTCTTACTTCTTTTCACAATAAAAACTCATTTTGCCAGCTACAGAAATCAGCTGGAAAACATGGAAAATCTTTATCTTTTTACATGACTTATTGAGACTAACACAAACTAAGTTTTTCTATCTCAAATGAATAAAAAACAAATTTGGAAATTTATTTATTTTTCTTTATGATTTAATTTGGTGGATTAATTTCAGTGGCATTTCAATCTGTTTAGAGAATTACATTAATTGGATTTTCATATTTACATTTTTTGCTTAGTTGTTTCTTAATGGGATTTTTTAGCAGATGGTCTTATTGAATAGTCTTTAAACAGATCTATTTGACCCATATATGGAACCCTAATAGGTATTATGATTCCAGGTCAGAGTAGATCAGGGAGTAATGATAATAAAAGGATAATTCAGACTTTCTAGGTGTCCAGAACTAGAACCTCACCATCAGATACATTTTAATGTCATACCCAAGACACCTCATTTTTGATGGGTCTTACCCTCAATGCAAGGTATACAGTCAGTGAATTCTACATCTCATCAACAGGGTTAGATTCAACTTAAGTCAACACAAATGTTTCACTATCTGAAACAAAATGATACAAGACGATATGTTTGGGTATCAGAACAGACTTGCTACTTTTAGGCTATTATATATTTCACTTCATATAACCTACCAACTCTACCAAGGGGTTTTAAGAAGTTTATGATATAGAAGAATTCCTTAAAGAATTCACCAAATCAAAAGCAGAGTCATTCTTTCACCATAGAATTTAAAATTTATCCAAAAATCATATAATGTTGTTAGAATATCAACTTGATGCGTAAATAATTATGCTATGAATTTATATGAATAAAAGCATTAGCAAAATTCAATAATTCTTATTAAAATTTTTTTTTTAAATTTATTTTTTCCTACTTTTTCCATCTTCTTCAAACAATCCCATGAATAAGTTTTTAATTCTTGACCATTTTATTTTGAAAGAAAAAAATTATTTACTTTATAAATGGCTAATGTGTGTTTGTGTGGCAAATATATTCTTAGTGACAAAATAAGACACTTAAGATCAGATAGATAAAGAGATCAATATTAGAACATACAAAATAATAATTATATATATCAATAAAATGATAGACTACTTGATAGAATAGACAGACAAAATACTAATTATATACATATCAATAAAAAGATGAACCACTTGCTAGAATAGACAAACCAAAAAACTCATCATTTATATAAAAAAAAAGATGGGTTAATTGATAGAATAATTATATATATCAATATATGGATCACTTGATAGGAAAATGATAATTTTAATTAAACATTTTTCAGAAATATAAAAATACATCGTTGCTCACAAACATTTCATAAATTTCTTTATAAGCAACAGCTGTAATAATTTTAGCAGGAAGATTAAATCATGCTCCTTTTTTTTTTTTTTTTTTTATTACTGTTCATCATTAAATTTTGTTCTTCCTACCAAACATTTGCTTTTCTTTTCTTTTTTTTTTCAGAATCTAATCTTAAAATCCGAATATAATTCACAAGAGTTTCTTGCCAGCCCAGTTAACTGCACTGGCTTTGTCCTTACTATTGTCTTTGAAACAGCACCAAGAAATATGATTTGAAAAGGTCTGCATTTATTTGCAAGAATACTGGTATTGTCTACAGTGAGAGGCAGCAGAGTATGATATTCCCATGGCTTCATTCTAGCAACCAAAATGAGCCAATACCATAGATTCCACAGAATGCCCTACCACACCCATAATGTTCTGGATTCATAGAATTTTCAAAGAGAATCGGTCACGAAATATTTTTCAGCTTATATTTATCTTTTTTCTTGAAGATTTGAAATTTTTTGTGCTTTATTTTTCCTGCAATGTTAAATTAAATTTAAATTTTCTTCTTTTAATTTTTACATATAATAAGTTCAAAGTTAACTTTTGAATTTAAATTGTGCTTTCCTTTTTCTTTATTTCATGATTTATCTTAAATTTTTGACTTTTATGATTTAAAAAATCAAAAATAACGTCTTTACATTCTTCTTTCCACTATTAGATTTAAAATGAAGTATGTATTTAATTTTCATAGTACACTCCTTCCTATTATTCAAGAAAAAAAAGACATATAGTGTCAATAGAGCATTTTGAATATTACACTTTTATTATTAGCATTTGCTATTAGTTTATCTTCTTTTCAGTTCTTTCAACTTTTGGGTATGACCAATTCAAGCAAAAATTACTGCCATCCATTTTAATTCATGATATTTAAAATCCTTTGTGGCATATTCATCTTGTTTCACTTTAGTTATGAACCTTCAGACATTTGCAATATTAATTGTATTGAAAGGAAAATTCATTTGATTGCAAAATTGATATTAAAATTTATTAAGGATGACTGTAAAATTTTGTGCAAAAAATGTCTGATGGATTTTTTTCAGAACATGTTGACCATCACAAAAACTAATTGATTTTACAATAAAGTGAAATTAGTTGCAGAATGTCTGTTGAATGAATATACATGTGCTCAATTTTTATCGAGTGATATTTAAAAAAATTTAAACACATTTTTATTAAAAAAAATTCTACATAAATTATTGATTTTATTTATTTTTATTTCTATTTATTTGTTTGTTTTTACTATTAGTCAATTCCAGTAACTATTTTACAAATTTAATATCTAGGGCAAATAAAAGTCCCAAAATGCGTAACTAAGTTTGTAGCTTTCGTTCCTTTGCAGAAGTTTCTTTCTCATACAAGGTTTCCAAACCAGAACTTTATACTGTCATCGTGAAAAATTTTTTTAATGATCTAATATAGAAAATAACCAAATAAATTATTTAGTGCATTCTATATGATAGCCTGATTATCATTTCATCAGAAATTTTGAATTTTGGTTTCATTTTATTAAATTTATTTCTCTATTTGTTCAGTATAATCAAAATTAATTTGGTAGAGATTTTTAAAAAGAAAGTGTGACTATAGAGTCCAGTAAAATACTTCCCTGTTGACTACCTTGTATTGTTCAGGATAGAATTTGAATAATGACTAGCTCTCACTGATCAACCTGAAACAAATAAATTTAAGTGACATTATATTGAAGTAGTGCATCCTAATAAAATATTTCAATTAGGAATGTGACCTCTACTGACATTTTTTTAAACACAGAATAAATAAACTCCAGAATTTGGAATACTTTATGCTTCCATTTTTTTGTTTTTATAATTCATGTTTGACAAGTAAACTATTCAAATCGTAGTTGCCATTGATTGCAAAGTGTTTTATGGCATATCAACCCTTGTAGGCTATTTAATGCCAAATCCTATATATATATATATATATATATATATGTGTGTGTGTGTGTGTGTGTGTGTGTGTGTGTGTGTGTGTGTGTGTGTGTGTGTGTGTGTGATTTATAAGCTAATTATTTGTACTTTACTCTATTTTCAAATTAGTTGTTAGAGCTTATTTTTTGCACACAGTTGAACTTTTTTAAATATTCCCATTCAAAACTGATAATTCTATTAAATATTAATCATTTATTTACACACAAATAAATTGTTTCAAGTATTCCTATCTAACATTAATAATTCTATTTATCAAGTATTCTTATCCAACACAAACAATTTGCATACAGCTGTATGGTTTCAAATCACTAATAATAATAATAATAATCCTTAGATATTGATTGAACCATTCTATTTTCGTCCATAGATATGACCCCAAACAGGTATTACTGAGTCAAAGTGAACTTGGGAATAAAAGCAATGAAAGAGGTATTTCACATTCTCCAGGACTGGCTGGAGCCTCACCATCAGATGCAGTTCATTCATTAGGGTGGGGGTCTTATCCTTCAAGAGAGATGTACTCGGCACATTCTACATCCCCAGCCCTTAGGGAAGACTGTTTAATGCAAGACTCAAATGATTTTACATTGTACAACTGTTAAGTAAGGAACTGTGATAGAAAATAAAGAACAAATCTGACAAGGTTGAAAGTCATATTTCATATCTTTGGTAGCCTGTCTGACAGGGATAGCACTTTATCAATTTGGACAATGTTAAATTGAATATACCAAATGACTGGAGGCATGACAGAGTGGGAAAGGTGATTGTTAGTTTGTTTGTATGGGTTTGTTTGTATGGGTTTATGGCATATCAACCATTGTACGCTATTTAATGCCAAATCCATTTTTATACAAATGAACTGTTCTATTTCAAACAATTCAGTTTAGCATAAATGCACAGTTTAATTGTCAAAACATTTCTACTTCAAACTATTCAGTTTAGTCAAACAGTTGTAATTCAAGCAATTCAGTTTAGTATAAGTATAGTTTTTGTTTACACATAGTTAAATATCCAAACAGTTCTATTTTGAAATTTTCAGTTTAGCATAAGTACACAGTTTACATGTCAAAACAGTTCCATTTCAAGCAATTCAGTTAAGCATAAGTACGCAGTTTAGTTCTATTTAACCCATAGATAGGATCCAATTAAGTGCTACCACTCTGGGCCAGAGTGGACCTGGGAGCAATGGCAATGAAGGGGTACTCCACATTACTCAAAACTCCAGCATTACCAAAACCTCATAAGATTGTTTTGTATCATATTCAGGACACTCATTGGGTGGGGTGGGGGTGTCTTACCCCTCTGTAGAGATGCAGTTGGTGTATTCTACAGGCCCAGTTGACTGGCTAAGTGGGAAAGGTGGGTCACTGAGAATTGTGTAAGAGATAAAAATTTGACCATGCTCATAAATAGAATATGCCCAAAACAAAATTTGTCTAAAAAAAAGAGACTCATAAAATCCTGTAGGATTTTAAAATACAAACAAATCATCCAATCCAAGCCAGAAGATAAGAGTTAATGTAAATCAACAAGAAAAATAGAACTTGCAATTATGCGGATTTTGTTGTTCCAGCAAAGCATAGAATAAAAACAAAGAGACAAGAGACAAATATCTGGAGACCGAAAAAATATGAAGGTAACAGTGATACCAGTTGCAGCTGGAGCTCTTGGAATGGTCTTCAAAGTTCTGGAAAGGGGACTGAAAGAATTGAAAATAAAAAGAAGGAGAGAGAGAGACAATGAAGACCAAAGCACTTTTAAGATCAGTCAGAATATTTAGAAGAGTCCTGCAGACCAGAAGAGACTTGCTGTCACTCAGCCTCTAGTGAAAAAACACCAGTTAAAACTGGTGGGAAAAACATCCACAGAGTAAAATAATAACAACAAATAAAAACACTATAAAATAATAAATTAAACAATAGTGGATATATATCAACAAATCACAAACTGAATATGATATAGCCATGTAGATGCAGAAAATAAAACAGGTATAAACTAGACGACACTTCTCAGAATTTATAGATTGTTGTACAGAGAATTCTGAGAAGAGTCATCTAGTTTATACCTTTTTTTTCTGCATCTACTGAGATATATTAATTTTTGTTTGGGTATATCCCATTTGTCAGCATGGTCAAATTTTAATCTCTTACACAATTCTCAGTGACTCACTTTTCTCACTTGCCCAGTCAGCTGGGGCTGTAGAATACACCGACTGCAGTTCAATTAAATGTTAATGAAATGGTACTTCTCCTTATTCATTTATTTGTAATTAATTATAATCTAAATTTTATAAATTCATAGAAACATCTTGATCTGATATTTGTATGAACAAGAAACAGTCACCAAACACTTTTGACTTTGTCAATACTATTGCAATGTATATATATTCTTACTCAAGGGTTTCATTTAGCAGCTTTTAAGATCTGGTTTGCATTCTTTGTTTAATGGAATATCAAACTTCATGGGTTATTTAATGCCAAACCCATCATTGTAGAAGAATAGTAGTGGTGCTATTTAACCCAAAGCTAGAGTGAGGATAAGTAGGTTCATATCTTTCCCAAGAGTATTAGTCTGAAAGTGAATATAATAGCCTTGAGTACAAAATCACTTACTATGATGTTGTAGTCCAACATGTTAACCCTTATGCCTACCACTCAGCAGTTATTAAGGACAATGTCAAGTAAGATTTTATAAAATTTAAATTATTAATTAATAATTAATTACAAATAAATAAATAAGGAGAAGTACCATATAATTAACATTGAATTGAACTGTTTCTAATATACATACACACACGTATATGGAAATGCTCATAGTGTATTGGTTGCTGTCATAGGAACCTAACAATCTAAGTTTAAATCCTGGACGAGGCTGTTTGCATTTCCTATAGCACTAATAACCTTTGGAAAGGTGTGAATCCAATTATTCTCTCTTTATCTATGAGTAAAAATCAGGACAGTCTGAGCTCTTTAATCTTGGTATGAAAACCAATCTAGAAGAAAAACACAGAATACATACCTGTTAAACTCCACTTAAAAATTCACCATGTATCACATCCTGAAGTGTTGGGTAAATGTGCATATATATATATTTATATATATATATGCTGTTGAAATGATAGATTGTGGTGAATCTGACAAGATGATAAAAATAAGTGGAAAAATGGATAAATTAAACACTTACAAAAGTTTAGTAGTAAGGATATTTCATTCTTTTATTCAAAGAACTTCCTCAGACTAAACTTTTTTTTAGTTTTTCTACATTTAAGCAAATAAGGAAATATATAACATAACGAAGAAAATAAAGGTATAAAAGGGGGAGGGAGAGGGTTTAAAGATTCAGTGGCAAGGGAAGTAATAAAGGGGGAGGTAGATGTGGGTTTAAGTGATGGTGGTAGGGGCTTCCACTTTCTTTTCCCTATTTTTTTTCTTTTAACTCACTAAAATTAATTCCACTTCCATATAATGAAAAATCTCTAATGAAACCTGATACATTTGACTCCATCACCAAAACACACAGAGAGTCACAGTCAAAAACAGTTTGTGAGTTCAATCTCCAGGTTCAGACTAAGTTGAAAGAGAAGCAAACATTACAAAGATGAAATAACTAAAATGTGAATTAACTGATATTTCAAGGCGTGCACAGTGAAATAAGAACAATCTACCCCAATGGACTGAATAAAGTGTTCAGTTCGAAACATCCAGAAAATTAATGACTACAATAAAAAAAAAACCCTGAAGTTTGGAGAGTACAGCGACTGAAACATTGTGAGTATAACCATGAAAATAAGATCCAAAGTTTATATATATAAATATGGCATACTCATAGGTTTTTATTTAAGAGCACTAAGAATATGTAGCCCTGAATATATACATGAAAAAGAAGAATACAAAAAAAATACTTTCAAACTTCAACACTCTTAAATATATTTCATACTTAATGCAAAAAAAATGCCTACAAAATATACAATAATAATACCAGAAGAATCATACTACCACCAACTCAATAACCAAAAACTTCAATTGTACACTAAACACCTCAGACATACAAATTATTAAGAGCACATCAAAAATTATAAATGATATAGTTAACAAAAAAAATAAATAAAAATAAAAAATTCCACTCCAGAAGCAGGAGTTTATTGAATCAAATGTGCAACTTGTAATAAACCTTACATTGGAGAAACAACCAAACCTCTCAAAATGAGGATTTATAAACATAAAACTAGCTATGCCCTAGTCCTACGCAGAAACAAAGAAAAACATAATTTTGATATAAAAGGAGCAAAGATTATAGAACGTATGCCCAATAAAAAGAAACGATTAGCCATAGAATCTGGAATTATTCTTCTAACCGAAACAATAATAACAATAATCTTGAAAATTTCATTTATCTCCAACTTTGGCTCAGTTGATTATCACAGATCATGATATCAACAGACATTTACATGAATCAAACTCTAATGCTACATTGTTACCAACAACATAACATAAAAACAAAGATTCCTTTTTCATACTATGTAATATAGTGAAACATTCAGTAAAAAATAAACATCTTCTACCGAAAATTTTTCCAATTATGTCATTAATGCTACACAACATACTGTCGGAAATATATATTTCCATGTTATACACACACACACACACACACACACACACACACACACACACACACACACACACACACACATATGTTAATATTTATATTATTTAATTCAAACACACAATTATACACTGATACTTTACACACACACATATATATGTATATACACAAAGATACTTTATATTTGCATATAAACATATCTATATTCCCATGTGTGTGTGTGTGTGTGTGTGTGTGTGTGTGTGTGTGTGTGTGTGTGTGTGTGGTGTAAAAAGGGGTACAATGATTGAATAAAACTACCATCTACAAATTTATGAATTTATTTCTTTAAACTGAGTGAAAAGTTTGTTAAAAATAGAAGTTACAAAATATTTTTTGTAACAAAGATAATATTTGTCAGAACATAGATATGTTTAAAAGAGATTGAAATGATTCATGCAATGAAATATTGCAGTAACTGTTAGCTTAAAATAAGGATCATTTTTTGAGTGTGTAAAAAATCTTTGTATGGAAGAGTCATTATGTAGAAAGAGAAATGCCTTAACTTATATATGGGTGCTGCTAATATGCACTTGCTGCCAAAATTTTTATCAGTAGGAGACATATGAGCTTATTCTTGTCCTAAGCTTGTTGTATTTTTGTGTGAATATATCCATGTTTGCTCTAAACACTGTGTAAATTTTGTCTTTGTTCAAAATATAGTGTAAACTATGTAAATCTTATTTTTAATCAGTACAAATCAATAAAAAGTTGAAGAAATGCTAAATTTACATTAAATCTGTTAAAAAACCAAAAAAGTCAAAGCATAGCATTTTCTTTCCAGAATTTCCTAGTCCAAAGTTAAGGTTGAATGTTATACATGAGCATGAGGGTATAGTATACTATGGCTGGATCTTGACAAACAACAAGGAAATATAATTCTATATTTCTATTCTTCGACAGTGACGCTTGTGTGGAGCAGGACAGCAGTTGGTGGAGTTTGCACACACAAAGGCGATATCGAGAGTTGGAACAACCAGTGGGAACTGACTTCAGCCAAAATCCTCAACCTTATATAGTATTTAAAACTCCTACGTTACCCACATGGCCATACTTCTTCACCCAAGCAACACTTGTTTTTCATTTGCCATGGTTTACACCCATGCATTGCTTGTTTTCTGGTCATCAATTTTTGATTTTATCTATGGCCATATGTCAACTATATTCACCAGGTTCATCGCAAGTCAAGGTAATATATTATATATGTTGTACACAAATACTTATGGTAATAAAGTAAGAAAATAAAATATAGATACTTGTTTATCTACTTCTTTTATCACCAGGACAAAATATGATGATCAATGGCTTTTGAGTCATGTTTCAGGAGCTAGCACCAGCAACACCTGTTTATGATGTTGTACATTGATCAGTAATTTTAAAGAAAAATAAATATTTATTGTGAAATATTTTTTCAACATTAGACTAGTGAGACATTTGCCTCCAGCTGTATGTTGAATCATACCTCTACTGACCTTCTACAAGGCTGGCTTAGGCACTAAATAACCCACAAACATTGATATGCCATTAAAACAAAGACAGGCACATACCTACATAAACATAAAGAGGAAGTGAGTTCAAATCACCTTAAGCTTTTCTTAATTGTTCAGTTTCTAATCTGTTTCCTCATTTTCAAATATTGACAGTTCAAATGAAAAGCAACAAAAAATTAATTTACATGTCTCTTTATCCATGTATCTTAGTTTTGATCTATTTACCAGGGTGAGTCAAAAGTTTTACAATATTTTGGTATGTGCTTTTTTGTTCCACATATATTGTATGACTGAAGCAGTGGATGGTAGTATTGTGGTAGTTGGTGTGCTGACCTATTGTATAATGCTTCACTTCATGTGTGATTTGAAAGCAGCACAGATGAATGTGAAATGGAGTCTTATTTGGGAACTTATACTTTACAAGTTTGACCTGGGAGCATAATTCCACAAAATCAAGCAAAAACATTTGTTGTACAAAATGTGAAGGAGCAGTTGACCACAGTAAACTAACAAGACGAATCAAGCAATTTTGCTCAGGTTACAAGAACTTTGATGATTGGGCAAGGTCAGATAAGCTTAAAACTATAGATTCCAAGGTCATGCTACAAGCCAGAGAGGCACACCCAACAAGCAGCACTCAAAGAGTATCAGGCAACCTTAGCATCTCATTGTCAAGTGTGGTTTGTCACCATTATGATCTTAGCAAAAGCATCTAGAACTGCTGAATTGTGCTTCCACATTAACAAAATATTGCAAAATATTTGACTCACCCAAGCATCTATATATATCACTGTTCATACCTATCTTTCTATCTATTTATATCTATCTATCCATCCATCTATCCATCACATGTGGATACTATAACACATATTTCACAATAATGAGTCCCAACACTTATTAGTACTTATATACAGTGTGTGCATGAACATTTTTTGAATGTCTGTAAGAAAATAGGCAAGTATAAATACAAAGGTAATAACAATAATAGATATAAAAAGCTTACAACAGCTGAGAGTTGAACTCAAGTGATTTTGCAATTGGCTGTGGGCAGGTGTGGGACAAAGAAAAAATTGGGAAGCAGACAAACAGGAAAATAAGGAAATACCTTGGAGATGAGAGATAATCATAAAAGAAGATTATGGCTGAATACAGACAAAAAGAAAACTTGGAAGATTAAGGCTTAAGCAATTTCCTCTTTTTAATTGCGGTAATAACAGAATGCATCTACATGAACTCTACAAGTAACTGTGAAAAGATCAGACTTTGTTTTGAAGTTTGAGTCTTTTTTAAAGTTTTCTATGATCACCACAGGTTTTGTTTTTTATTCTTCTTTCGAACTAGTATGTTAATCTTCTCTGTTGTACATTCCATGCATTTCAGAAAGTAAATTCTTTAATCATCTTAGATGGTCACAATGGTAAACTTCTTTAAACAATAAGTACAGATTTTACAAGTATATTAATCTACTACACAAACTAAGTGAATTGTAAGAGAAAAGATGCCAACTTAACTCGAAATATATGGACCCTCTCTCCAAATTGAAATCATTCTGTAAGTAAAACTTAGAATATGCAGACTGTATCCTCTGCTGACTTTATAAGGCCCAAAAGGGGTGTCCTGGGTACACCACTAAACTGTATCTGATAGTAAGGCTTCAGTTCTAAGGATCAACGGAGTGTGGTGTACCTCTTCACTGTCATTACCCCAAAGTTTTCTCCTATTGGGTGTGATTGTATCTTTTAAGGTCCTATCTATGGGTAAAATAGATCTGTTTAAAAATTATTTGTATTTGGCAGGATCATGTACATAACAAGAAAAAATTACAAAACATGTAAATATAAATGTACAATGAATGCAATTCCCTAAGTTCTTGGCATAAAATAACCCTAAACAAGTTGACATACCATTAAAATCAATTAATCAATCAATCAGTCCAAATTAAAAGTCAGATTACTTTTTATGGTAGCATGAAATCAACATCATCATCATCAAGTCACACTGCTTGTATTGATTTCCCTGACTCTCTCTTTCCATCCGTCCCTATCATCCATCGCTCTCAGCAGCTATTCTAAACTACATCCTGTGTCTGCATAGAGCTGTTGTATTTAAATTCTCACTGGTTGGCCAATACTGGCATGTCCATATGTAGGGGTCCATAAAGAAATATCACTTATAAGTTTGTCTTTGCTTCTCCAGCACTGTCCCACATATTTTGTTTGTTTTATAAGTAGCCATTCAGCTGTTGTTTTGTGGGGTATTGCATACAGGATTTGTACAATATAGCTAGTAGCATTCTTGCATAGATCCCATCTTGCTTTTTCTCAATGCATTTTGTCAGCATCAATGTGGTGCATCTGTACAGTAGCATTGACACAGCCACAACTTGGAAGAAATCCTGTTTTATTTTATCGGATATATCAAAGTTCCATATGATCGATTGCCTACATCTTTGTTAGTCACATATTAACATCACTTTCAGTAGATGAGACACTGCTGTCAAGGTACGTGGACTAGTCTACTAGTTTCAGAGGACCACCATTTAGAGTCGAGATGGTTCCTTCTTGATTAAAACACATGTATTCTGTTTTGTCACCATTCACATGGAGGCCAATGCCTCTTGCTGCCTGCTCCAGCCTATACAGCAGGGATTCAGCTTGGATAGGTGTATTTGCAATCTGAGTAGCCTACATCTGTTATAGTTTCTGCAGGATATCATCTGCTTCTTGCCTTTCTTTATTGAATCTATTGGTGTTTGAAGTATGTAGTCTAGGCAGATTATAAACATATAAGGTGCTAATGTATCTACATGCAGAACTCCAGCAACACTGTCAAAGAAGTCTGTGTTTCCATCTGGTGAGTTTGGCATTAAATGACCCGAAAAGGGTTGATACGCCGTAAAGCAAACCAACCAACCAACCAACCATCTTGTCAGTGAACCTTGACTTTCGTGCTTCTATAGAGCATCATTATGGCAGTAACAGTTTTTTGGAGGAGATCATAAGCTAGAAGTATTTGCTCCATCTTTTTCCTGTGGATAGAATCAAATACCTTTGAGAAATCTACAAATAAAAGTGTTGCCTCAAGATTTTTCTTTGATGAAGAAGCATTTAAATCTTACATTCTACCCATATCTTAATGTGAGTTTTATTTTTGTGGACTAATTGAAAAGTAGATTGAAATTCATCTACTAGTTTAATATGGAATGTGAAAATTGTAGCAGTAGACAGTTTAGATGAATTGAATTTCTATAGAAGAAATAAAATATAACATTAACAAATTCTCATGAGATTTATATGTAATTCATATATAAATATATATATAATAGATTTGGTGATTTTTCGTCATCAATATTTTAGCTATGTTAAATCTAAGGAGGATTTCTTCACATATGTATTAAAAAATATTGGTATATATATAATTAATAATATAGTTTGCTAAATTAATAAAGAGAGCTCAATATTAATAATAGAGCATATGTAGATTTAAGTTAGAATTGTATAGACACAAAGACGATATTGCTTGGTGACTATCAGTTTAAAATTTTTGAGGTCTTGGTCTGATGATAGCATCAGCAATAAACAGTCACCGAGTGGCACTGACTCTCTGTCTATGCTATTATAATTTTGTATATATAGAGATAGATAGACAGATATAAACATATATATTCACCTAATGCAAAATAGGTTTTTTGTTGACGATTACATTTGTCAGGATGACTGAATAAAATTAAGGAAAAATAAGTAACAAAAATGATTATATTTTCTCAGTTTTTTGTGTTTTCATTTGTTGGAATTCAAATAATGTTTTTTTTTCTAATTCTTTTAAATATAAACAGACATACATATATGGACAGACAGACAGAAACATATATATATATATAAACACTCTTGCAAAGGAATTACTGGTTGCCACTTGAATAATGCAAAGTTCTTCAAATGAAGTCATCATTTGGTAGCCATTAAGCGCATATGTAAACAAAAGAAAAATGATACATATGCATTAAAATCCCTTTGCTTACACTGAGATTACTGATGGCTGTGCAGTGAGATATCCGATTGGTGTAAAGTCAGCCGGGTTTCGATTCTAGCTTGAAGCATCTTGTGTGTCTAGCCATACTAATGAATTGTGATACAACGAAACAGTTTATCTGGATGACAATATATATATATATATATATACACACACACAGGTGTGTGTGCATGTAAAATTCATCATTTCCTTTTATGAATAATCTATTCCCCCAAATCCAATGAACAGTTAAATCTGTTGATTTTGGTTTTAAAGTGAAGACAGAATGTACGAAAATTTTAAGTCTCTACGTCAGGGAATTTGAGGTCACACAACCAAAGATTCAATTCACAAAGTCAAATTGGTAAACATTTGATTTGAACTCAAATATTAAATATGTCTGCCTCAAACATAAATTCTTAGAATACTTAAACTACCCTTCTAAATTGTCTGTGAATCTTCATCTGATGAGAGATCAGACTGATTTGACTTTAATTCAAAAGAGTCTATGTAAAAGCAACTAATGTAATGCAGGAAGTATCAATAAGTTGTTTTTTTTGTTTTTTGCTTCTGTTTAATGAGGTGTGCAAAAATTTCTGGGCCTATCAGTAATTAGAAACTGTAATATCTTGTATGAATCAATGTCATCTATTATTATTTTCTAAAAGATAAGGTAAAAAATATTGCAAATATCTGAAAGAGTTTATAAACCAAAAATACAAAATACAGTCATACATTTGAAACCACATTGATCTTAGAATTTATTCTGTGAACTACTCAGATTAAAGAGATCAGATTTTCATATGATTGTCGATAGCATTCCATTCTTTCAAGCTGTAGCTGTGTCAGTTCTATTATATGATTGCACCACCTGAACTTTAACAAAACAGAGAAAAAGTTAAACAGGAGCTACACAAGGATGCTGCCTATTGTTTTTAATAAATCCTGGTAGTAGCACCAAACAAAACAGCAACTGTACAGACACTTACCTCCCATCACATGAGTCATCTGGGTAAGATGAAAAAGACACACTGGGTACTGCTAGAAAAGTTAAGACAAATTCAGATGTAGCTTTCTCCTATAGACTCCAAGACATGGGCACACCAGCATTGGTTGATCAGAAAATTTTACATTTACCAATTCTGTGCAAATAGTTGATGCTGTCTAAAAAATCTAGGGATGAATGGCAAAGCAGAGTCAAAGGAATCTATACTGTTGGCATGCCTTAAAAAGATGAAAGCTAGTTTGAATTCAGTTTTCTTTTTCCTAGATTAGTTGCCTAGCCAAATCTAAAGAAGCCAGTCTATTTACCCATAGTTAGTGTGGGGAAAGAACTGACAAATTTATTCCTTTCCCAAGTACATTAACACAAAATGAAACAAAAACAACCTTGTCCAGAATTTTAACTCAGATAATCAATTCCATTTTGTACAATGATAACCAGTACACTAAGTGTACCTCCATAAATAAACATCTTTGTATATTAATGTAAAAACAAACAACCAGAGCAGATTTTTGCAATCATTTTATAAAAATACTAAATTCTAAAATATACCATTTTATGAGATGTCTTTAGAAAAAAGATTATTAATCAGAAGAATTAAATATAGATATTACCAAAAAAATACTATTGAAAAAGCAAAATTAAAATACATTGCCTGAAATTTCTATTCTTATCCATGGTGATAGACTTTAAATTAATTAATTTGAAATGAAATTATTATTAACAAAAAATCCTGTTTTGTCAGAAGGAATCTAGATCTTCACTTGTTAAGTCAGTTTTATGATTGCCAGGTATTTTTTGTCATAGGTGTTATATGATTCAATATCCTTTTTAAAATAACTTCTCATTATTTTATAAAAATTATAATCAGGAAATCAAAACATTTTAAAAACCAACTACTATCATCATGTCATCCAGCGAGACTAAGAAAAAAATAAATGGAAATCAAATTTGGTTACAAAGGATGGGTAAAATAAAAAGTTTGAGAGAAAGCCTGATTTAAACAATGAGTAAAATCAAAAGAACTCACTTGTATTCAGAAATGAATAGACTCAAGGGAAAATGATGAACTCTATTTATCTCTGATGACATTCAAAAAGAGTTCAATAATCATGTTATCTTGAGAATCAGTTAAAATTACAGGTACTTTTTTTATTTACTGTTGTCATGTCCTTAGCTTTGCTTAGTTTGTCACATAGGCCTTAGACTGCTTACAATATCCACTGTTCCCTAGTGGTCATCCATCTAAATACAAGCCTGAATTACTATTGCTTAACAACAGTGATCTCATAGAAATTGATGTTTTCCTCATTACTTTATTGGAAGTCCTTTTTTTAATGAGTTTTTAAAATATGCCTCATTTTTACTAATTGAAAACCAAATTATTTTTTAGATTGATTGATTGATTGATTGATTTTAATAGCATGTCAAGCCATCTGGAATTATTTTATGCTTCAAATTTAGGGAATTGCTTGCAGTCTACATTTATTTTTACATTTTTTGTGTAGTTTTTTTAAGAGTTATTTTTTTTTTGCACATAGTTACATGATATAAGGTATTACTCTCTAATAGAAATGATTTGTAAACAAATTTATTTGACCATTAAATGGAGACCTAACAGGTATTAACACCCTGGGAATTCCAGAAGTGGAGCCTCACCACCAGATCTAGTTTAGTGTCATACTTTGAACACAGATTATTTTCATTTTATGAACTTTTCAAAAATTCTTCAAATAAAACTTCAGCCTGTACACATTCATATATACACTCACCTAGCAAACATACATATACATCATATATAATAAATGCACACACATAGATGCCCATACACACGCACACAACAGAGAAACACTTTGATTTCAAAACTGACAAAGAATTATCAGTAGAAGAGTTGGGTAGGGCATAATTCTTCATATTCAACCACTATTTCAAGGATAACCTTTCTGAGATCAGCACCAACCAGAAATATCTCCTGAATAAAATGCAAGTACACACATTATCACTGACCAGTGGTCAGTATTGGCCTAAGTAGGGGATCAGTGGCAGCTAGGACAAGCTACATAGTGGCCGGCCTGCGTAATCACTAGAATGGGAAGAATACAAGGGGGCAAGTGAGAGACAAGGGGTCAAAAGAAGGAATTGGCAGGACTGTGAGAATGGACCATTCCATAGGGATTATCTCAGAAAATCCGCTTCCACTCACGTTTCATGCCAATCAGTGTGGCACCAATCGTCTTTGGTTTTCCTGTATTTCTGATTACATGATTGTCTTGAAAGATTTTCAAGTATGCAGGAACATGCACAGACTGATGAAAGAAGGAGGGGGAAACGAAAGAAAGAAGAGAGGAAGAATGAAAAAAGGAAGAATCAACAAAAGAAAAGAATGGTAAGGTTAAAAATGAAAAAAAAAATGGGTGATAGAAAGGGATGTTAGTTTGATGAGGATAAATAGAACAAGGGGGTAAGTAAATAGATGTGTAGATTAGAAGAAAAGACAGAAGGAAAACAACTGGAAGAGAGGAAGGGAAAGAAAAGGAGAAAGGGAGTAAAGCTGAAAGAAAGAGACAAGTGGGAAAGAAATAGAAAAGAGAATGAAACAAAAAGAGAAAGAAAAAAAAGACTTGGTGAGAAAAAAGAAAAGACAAAGGGAGAAAAATTAAGAGAAAGAGGGGAAATGAATATAATTAAAAGAAAAAAGAGGGAGAAAGAAAAATGTTAGAAAGAGATAATGGTTGGCTGGTTGGTTGGTTGGTTGTGTTTATGGCATATCAACCATTGTAGGTACTCTAATGCCAAACCCTGTTCAAACATATATATCATCATCATCATCATGTCGCGCCGCCTGCGCGGATATCCCTGACCGTCTCTCGCCATTTCTCCCTATCATTCATCGCCTCCGGCAGGTCTTCAGGATTACAACCCGTGTCCTCACATAGCTGCTGTATGTAAGTTCGTGCTGGTCGTCCCACTCTTGCACATCCATGAGTGGGGGTCCACAGGAGTACATCGCTTATGAGCTCGTCCTTGCTTCTCCAGCAGTGTCCTGCGTGTCTGGTTCGTCGAACTTGTATAGTTTTTGTGATGGGGGGCAAGTGTCCGTATAGTTGGAGTCTCGTGGGGTGTTGTCGCCAGGACTTGTTTAATACTGCTCTCAACATTCTTGTGTAATTTCCGTCCAGCCTCCTCTCCAGCCGTTTTGTAAGCGTCCATGTGGTGCATCCATATAGCAGTATCGACACAACCGCTGCCTGGAAGAAACTGCGTTTCATTTTATCTGTTAGGTCCGACTTCCATATGATCGAGAGCCTATCGATAGCTGTCCATGCCTTCGTCAGTCGTGTGTCGATGTCCTTCTCGGTTGATGAGACGCTGCTTCCTAGGTAGGTGAATTTGTCGACTAGTTTCAGAGAGGCTCCGTCTAGTGTGGCAATGTTGCCTGTTTGGTTGTAACACATATATTCGGTTTTGTTTGCATTGACATGTAGGCCAATGCCAGCTGCAGCTCGTTCCAGACTATGTAGTAGTGTCTCTGCTTGATTAGGCGTATTCGCTAGTAACGCCAAGTCATCAGCGTAGTCGGCGTCCGTGATTGTTTTTGCGGGGTACCTTTTGCTTCTTCTCTTAGTCAGCTCAAAGCCATTTTCTCTGATTTTGTCTATCGAAGTCCTAAGCACATAGTCTAGACAGATGATAAAGAGGTACGGGGCTAGTGTGTCTCCTTGTAGTACTCCTGCAACAATGTCGAAGTATTCCGTGTCTCCATCTGGTGAACGTACTTTTACTTTGGTGTTTCTGTAGAGAATCATTATCGCTGCTACGGTTTCTTTTGGTAGGCCGTAAGCTAGTAGGATTTGCTCCATCTTCCCTCTGTGTATGGAATCGAAGGCCTTGGTAAAGTCGACAAATAGTAATGTCGCCTGTAAGTTTTTTGCCCGAACGCCTTCCAGGATTCTACGGATGGTCAGTATTTGTGAGGTTGTGGATCTGTTTCTCCGGAAGCCATTTTGGTTTTTCCTAAGGATGTTTTCCATTTTGGGTTCTATGCGGTTTCGTAGTAGGGCATTGTAGATTTTGGCTGCTATGGATGTAAGTGTTATCCCTCGGTAGTTCTTGGCTAGTCCGAGGTCGCCTTTTTTAGGGAATGGAAGGATGCATCCCTTCGTCCATCGTTCTATCCTATTTTGACTATAGACTGCGTTGCATTGCCGGAGCAGTATATCGTCGAATTGTCTCGTCTTCCACACTTCTGGGGGGATCTCGTCTAGCCCCGCCGCTTTCCTATTTTTAATTCTTCTGAGAACCGTGTCGAGTTCTTCTTTGGTGAAAGGACCTAGTTTTACGTCTAATTGCTTACTAATAATTCTGGTGATCGGTTCATCCGTTATTTCCGGTGGGTTTCCTAGTAGATTTTTGAAATGCTGTTCCCATAGTTTTATTCTTTCTTGTTGGCTTGCAGCTTTCAATTTTGCTTTGGCTGTGCTCTTCCTTCCACTTACTTCGTTTATTGTTTGCCAGGCTATCCTGGATTGCCTATCTTCCACCGAGTCTCTAATCTTATCTATCTGATACAAAATCAGATAGATAAGAAACATATATATATTGAATATATATGATTTGTAAACAAATAGTTGATTGGTAACATTATAAAACGAGCAATAGCTCATTTTTTTTGCACAGAGTTAAATGGTTTCAAGTACAGTAAATGGTTGAATATTTCCATTTGACCCATAGATTGGACCATAATAGGTACACACCACTCCAGGTCAGAGTCAACTTAAGAGTAATGGTAATGAAGTGGTATTCTAAATTCTCCTAACACCAAGACTGAAGCCTTACCATCAGATGAGAGAGAGAGAGAGAGAGAGAGAGAGAGAGAGAGAAAAGTAACATAGAAAGAAAAAAAACAAAAAGAGAGACAGAAAAGAAAAGAAACAAAATGGGAAAGATGAGAGAGTGAATGTAATTAGAGTCGAACATTGAAAAGCCTTGAAATATAAAGAAAGTGAAGACAAGAGTAAGAAAAAAAAGAAAATGAAAAAGAAGAAGAGAAAGAGAGTGAAAAAATACACTGAATAACAGTGCAAATAAAAGAAGAAAGGAGACAGAGAGAGAGAAGAGAAGGAGGAAAGAGGAAGAAAAAGATGGAAAGTGAATCAAGGAGAAAATGAAAGTAAAAAGAGAAGATAAAGAAAGTGTGGAAAAAATAAAGAAAAAAAGAATAAAAAAATACTGAAAATTAGAGGAGAGAGAAGAAAGAGAAAGAAAAAGAAAGGGATCAAATGATTGTGGATATAAAAGGAGATAGTAAGGAAAAAGAAAACTAATGAACGAGAATATGAGAGAAGTGAAGAAGAGAAAAAAATAAAGAGAAAAGAATAGAGAGAGTAACAGAGGAGAGAAGAGTGGCAATTTACTAAGCTTTTAGCTTAGATGTAGCACAAGGCCACATGAATGGGACACCTTTTTTGATAAATGTAAAGCATGCAACAAACAACAGAAAAAAGGAAAAAGAAATTACTCCAAAATGATCGAATTAAAAAGACTAAGTATCAAGATTTATTTATCCTTGCCATATAAACATATGCAAAGACTGTCCGTAAAGTCTCAAGCCATTTAATATCAAAGAAAAAAAAACATCCTACCATGGGTAATAGTGCTCTTACACCTCTTCAAAGTGCTCTTCTTAAGAACTCAAACATTGATTTGAGTATCGTGTAATATATGAAGAAATTGTAGTTTAGATTTTCCCTTGTATTTTAAAAGTATAGATGGAGGCACTCATGGTATTACAGTTATCATCAGAGGAAGTGAACTTGTCTACCTGAGTTCAAATCTTGAACAAGGCTGTTTGCATTTCACATAGTGCTGATACCCTTGGAAAAGGCATGAATCCAACAGTTTTCCCTCAATCTATAGGTAAATAGTAGAGCAACCGGTGTAAAAGAATGAAAACTCTTAATTCAAACCAGTCATAAATCCAGAGAGGGATGGTTTTTATCAGGTTATTTGTAACCAAGAAAGGTTACATGTTTAGTGTCACCACAACCAGATTACAGGGTATGTCTTTTATGGAATGATAATGTTATTGAGTGTACTGGGTAAGTGATAGGTTTGTGGATTTGAGAGATTATAGGTCTTTTATAGGAACCAGGTTCATCTATTTTTATATTACAGTATTACGGATATCCAGAAAAGTATCTTTTTAATGTTTCAAAACAATATCGCATTCTTTCAGGATTACAATCAACTCCTAGATGATATTCACTGCAAATTTAGCTTTGAAAAAAGTTAGAAGTTGCTAAGAATTAAATGTAGACTCCAGTGATGAGATGTTTTGCAAAAACACTCTGCATGAGATGTGAAGAATTCACTTGTTTAGTCATTGTGAATGTGACATTCTCACAGTATACAAACTCACTCAATAGCATCTGGCTGCTGACTGAGTAAACTCACAGGAGTATCTGTTCATATCATGGCAAAATCACTATATGATCTTCATGATGCTTTATACACTAGGAACATAGTATTAATACCCTTAGGAAAGGTATGAATTTAACAATTCTCCCTCCAGCTATAAGTAAATAGTAGGGTAGACTAGGCTCTTTAGCCTTATTGGTTACCAGTGTAGGAGAAAGAAAACTCAAACCTGTTAAACACCACTTAAAAAATGGACCTTGTGTTACATCCTGCTTGTGCAGAGGAGTTGGTGTGTATATATATATATATATATATATATATATATATATATATATATATATCAAGGACAGAATTATCAGATTTTGAAAGCAGAATAATCATTGGTTAATCCAAAGTTGGAGTGAAATAGCACTGAATCTTATCAAAAAGAGCAATTCCAAATTAAGCTAGGAAACATAAGATCATATAATTCAAAAGGAAGCAAAGGAAACATTTTGAATTTGGCACTCGTGTAATGGTTGTCAGATTAGTCTTGTTATATCTATCACTACTAGGAAATGAGCTTGATCCTTACAAAGTGCTCTATACTTCTGAGCACATGCCAAATCTAAGTAAAGCTTATTAAATTATCAGGCACACTTCATCACGGTGTAATGGTTAATAAGCAAGTCTTATGGATTAATTACTCTTGAATTGTAAGTTTCCTTCTCATTAAGTGCCCTATACTTCTTACCTTATGTGAAATCTACACAATACTACATTAAGTTTTATAGGAATGCTTCTTATATGATGGTATTCAAGCTTGGTTAGTAAGTTTGAGCTTCAGTGGTTTCTCTGCATTTCTGACAACCGGGACATTGGCTCAGCGGTTAGAGTGTTCGCCAATGGCCCGGGAGACCTGGGTTCAATCCCAGGTCGAGTCATACCAAAGACTTTAAAAATGGAACTTGATACCACCTTGCTTAACACTCAGCATTATAAGGTACGGTTCAAGGGTAAAGTGGAGCAATCCAGGGAATGGAGTAGCGCCCTCCCCTACACCTTGGTGTAGTAGCTATCGAAAAGGGAGCCTTCGGGTCACCCTCGACTATGGTCGCTAACTTACTTACATAGCTAAACCTAGTAAATGACATTTTGTTTAGAGTGATTTAAGCCATCAGAAATGTATTAAGCCATCAGAAATGTACATAGTAAGATGGGTAATTACAAAAACTTTTACAAGGATGCGTTCGTGTGTTGGGTATACACACATACTAAAAACAAATACATGTAGACATATGCACACACATATTTAGGAACAAAAGTTAGGCCAAAGTAAATAAGAATACCTTATATATTGGTTTCAAAAATGTGATTCCAATCTCAGAATATTATCAATAAATATACACATCAAAATAGTAATCTCATTCTGGTAGAAGACAATAGTTCTGAAATTAAAAAGACTCTGTAGCATCATGGCTCTCAATACTGAATCAGCTAACAAATAATACATTAAATATGATCAAACGAGCTATCAGCAACCACCTGTCTAAACTATCCAATAGTTTCATTAATACATGAGAGACAAGTGGGACCAGATTTCTTTGCAATCAATAGATTTTCTAGGAAATTATCAAATGATTGATTGATTTTTACAGCATGTCAGACCATCTTGGGTTATGTCTAAAGGTTAGCATATTATGTTCATTATACTTTTGGTATTTACATATTTTGTGTTGTTTCTTAAGAGGTTTTTGCACACAGATACATGAGATATTAATTATTCCTATCTAATAAAAATGATTTATACACAATTATATGATTTCATGTAGTTATTTCAATTTAATAATAACCACTTGTTATATGCTATCAAATATTCCAATCTAATACAAAGAACTTGCACTGTTATATAGATTCAACTATTATTATTTTATTTATGAATAATTTTCAAAACAAATCTATTTGACCTATAAATTACATCCTATCAGGTACTATCAGAGTGGACTTGGAAGAAATGGCAATGAAAGAGTGATTCCACACTTACTAGACTAGCCTAAACAAATACTACCAGTTGGGGTCAGAGTGGACCTGGGAGTAATGGCAAAGAAAGAGTGATTCCACACTTACTAGGCAAGCCTATAATAACCATATAATCATTGATCCTTACTAAACATAGCTTCACAGTCATATGGCATCAAGTATCATTACACTGGTCAATACAATTAATTGCTAAAATTCAAATTAACAGATAAAATTTATCAGTAATACACTTTATTAAACCTGATAATTAAGGTGACATCAAAAAAATGAAACTCTAAAATATTCTGTTTGATATTCATAAATTCATCCCATCACTTTTGTCCCTTCACTATGGAAGGAAACCAAACATATTGAGAGCTTTTGTTTTCACAGTTGGAAAGAAACTCCAACTAAAGACATCTCAAATGAATGCACCTATTCCATTGTACATGATGAACATCATGAAAATGGTTTCACCATAACATCAGGAAACTCATTAAAGATGATGAATTTATTAATTCAATGAATGATTTGGAATTACGTGCTTGTACATTGTTTGTTGACGTGGTGAAAAACTTCTAAGGTAATCACCGGACCGAAAACTACTAGTGGAAAAGCTGTTGAAAAATCTATAGGACATAGGTGTTAATATGAGTATTAAGGTTTATCTTTTTACGTAGCCATCTACATAAATTTATGCATAATTACAGCAATGATAGTAATGAGGAAGGAGGAAAATTCCATCAGGATATCAAAACAATGGAAGAGTGCTTACAGGAATGGTGGGACAAACAAATGATGGCTGACTACTGCTGGAGTAACAAAAGGGACTTAAATAACATTGAACATTACAGATAATTAAGAAAGAGAAAATTTTTACAATAATTTTGGTGTTCATAAAGGTTTTATACCTGCTGTTAGTTTATTAAATGATTTGAGGAAAATACTTGTTCATCTTGATATATTCAATCATGTTATTTTTAAAGACTAAGGCTCTGATTGTTATTGAAAAATAGTATTTTTAAATAAGCTGACTAAAATTTGTTGGTTTAAGTACAAATTGAAAGGTTTCAATGATTTTTGTACTTTGAGAAATACAGCAAAAATAGTAACTAAAAAAAAAAAAGGGAGGTAATTTTGAGATTCAGCTGAAATTAACTAAAAAAGATGTTTCCTGCCTTGACACCATTTCAAAAATATCTTTTGTTGACCAGTGTTATCTGATATCAATAATTTCAAACATATCTATTTGATCAGCTCATCAGCCAGGGTTAGAATTCGCTGACTGTAAACACCTTCCTCCAACCAAAATAAAAGACTGTTTCTTGGTATGACACAAAACTACATCTGATGTTGAGGCTCAAGTTTGAGAGCTATTACTCCCAGGTTCATGCTGACCCGAGAGTGGTACTAGCTGTTAAGGCCTCATCTTTGGATCCCAAATAGATCTGTTTAAAAATGATTTGTATTCAATAGGACCAAGTGCAAAAAAAACTCTTAAGAAACAACTAAACAAAAAATGTAAATATGAATGCAGAATAAGTGAATCTCTAACTTCTAGGCATAAAAAACACAGAAAGGGTTAACATGGCACTAAAATCAATCAATCAACAAATTTATTTGACCAAGAGATGGGAGCCTAACAGTTATTACCTTTCCAAGTCAGAGAAGACGTTAGAATAATAGCAATGAATGGGTACATACTCGCCAAAGTTCCAGAATTGAGGCATCACCATCAGATGCAGTTTTGTGTCATATCCAGGACATTCCTTTTTTTGTAGGGGGTTGGGTTCTTACCCTTCTAGAGGGGTTACAGTCAGCTTATTTTTGGCCATGCTGATAAGGCACAAAATTATAGTTGTTCTATTTTAATTTGTTTTAATAATAGTAATTGCTTAATTAAAGTGGCCATTAAACTGTGTTTTTTCCAGTTTTATTTGATCAAATTTTGTCTCATTTATGTGAGTGGAGATAAAATGCATGTCAAATTTTACACAAACATATCCATCATTAAAGAAAAGAGGAAGGTATATTATTTTTGATTATTTTCTATGGGGAATGTCATTTAATATCTCACTCATAGTAAATTATATGTAATGATATATTACAATATATAAAAGAATTTAACAATCCTACCCTGAGCTTTTCATCAAATTAAAAAATAGAAAAAGACCCACATATGCCATAATTAAAAAAAATAACTTTTCCTTATTTTGTCATCAAAAACTTGTGAGTCTAAATACCAGCCATCCTTTTCCTATTCAGTAACAGTCTAAAAATCAAAGAAGACAAAATGAGACCTTAGATTTTTCCAGCTGCTGAACCAAAAATATCAGTTTTGAATTTTACAACAATAACCAAGTTTTATCCTCAAAAGAACACAGGAATGACACGCAAATAAGCAATTAAAATAAATAACTAAAAATATTTATATACAATGTATACATACATAAATAAATAATCATATAGAAATATATTTGGTATATTATTGCTTACTGCCAAAATAATACATAAAAGGATATTGTCTTTACAACTCAAACTCTTGTTATTTGTTTTCTGTTTACTGGTTTTAATATTAGTCTTCTATTACAAAACTCAGAAGACTTTTCTATTACAATATTGAACTTTTGTTACAAACTTATAACACACATTTTTTTCTATATTAATGTTTCCCTTGTAACAAATATATTTCATACAATTAGTTTTCATTTATAACAAATTTTTAACTTTGATTATTATAATAATTAAAACCTTGAAATCCAAGATAATTATCTTGGATTTTAAGGCTTTTTTGTTAACAAGCAAACATTGTAACTATATTTCCGAACTTTTTTTAATGACATTTGTTGAATATAATGGCTTTAACTTCAAAATAATGTTCCATTCTGAACTAGAATTTATTTTTTCATTCTAATATCTATAGCGTTCTAATGTATAAGGAGCTCAAGCCCTTGTCCATAGATGTGTAAACAAAGCTTCTTCCCTTGGGGCGAGGTTATAACCCTCTCTCCTCTTTAACTGTCAGAGTGACTATGTAATGTCTATAGTGTTCTAATCTATAAGGAGTCCTAGCCCTTGTCCATAGATGTGCAAACAAAGCTCCTTCCCTTGGGGGGCATGGGGTTATAACCCTCTCTTCTCTTTAGCTGCCATCGTGACTATGTAATATCTATAATGTTCTAATCTATAAGGAGTTCTAGCCCTTGCCCATACATAGATGTGTAAACAAAGCCCCTTCCCTTTGAGCAGGGGGGGTTAAAACCCTTTCTTCTCTTTAGCTGCCATTGTGACTATTTAATATCTATAGTGTTCTAATCTATAAGGAGTTCTAGCCCTTGCCCATAGATGTGTAAACAAAGCTCCTTCCTTTGGCGGGGAGGGGGGTTATAACCCTCTCTTCTCTTTATCTGCTATAGTGACGAAGTAAACCTGGCCATGTCCAAGATCTAAGCCAAAATGCTGACTATGTTTGTTTGCTTGAACTTTGAATATAAAAATAAACTAGGAGTCAAACCAACATTTTCCAATTATATTACAATATCTTTTTTATTTTGCTTTTAAATATCACAATTTTGTATGGAAAAGTTTGAGATTATCTCTGGAAATTAAATTTTCGGTAACTGTCAATTATCCAAAAAAGAGAATTGAACAGAACAAATAAAAAAACCAGCAGATATAGAAAAAGATTTTATATATTTTTTCTCATGGTAAAAATAAAAATAAGTTCTCAGGGAGAAAGATTGGCTGAAAAGTTCATAGGCTGACCAAGATACTTTCATGGAATGTGACCAAATGAGGTTATTTTTCAACATAGTCACCCTTCCAATCCACATACTTCTTCCATCAGTGTTATAGTGCCTGGATCCCATTGGTCAAAAAAGTCATCAGCAACAGATATGACATCATAAACTTTTTAGTACAACCGCAAATATACAAAACATTCTGTCTTTCTACATAAAATTATGTTGAAAAAACAACCACTTCTTCCAGGTTCAAACAAGTTTTAGCTTTATGAATTGATAAACATAGCACGTTTTTCCTAATGAGTTTATCTAATTTGTAAAATTTCTTATTGATACAAAAAAAAAGCAAAGAAAGTAGGTTATTAGGAAAAATAAGACCAAAAATGAATAACAATGCTTTATTCCTTTTCAATCCTGTTTATAAGAGCTTGTTTTCTTTGTCTTTTTAGTTTGAGATTATTTTATAGTTGGCTTTTATAACTATTTTCAACTATGATAGTGTTGTTTTTAATCCTAACCTTCTTATGAATCTGCAACTTATGTTTTATTGCAAATCAAACTCTCCACCTAAAACGTTAAAAAGAAGTGATTTACTTAATGTAATATTTAGGAAATGAACACAGCTACCAGAGTTCAAATCTTGGATGAGGCTGTTTACATTTCCTGATATCCTTGGAAAAGGTATGCATCAAACTATTAGCCTTCTAGCTATGGATACATAGTAGGGCAGACTCGGTTCTTCAACCTTAGTATGGTAACTGGTCCAGAAGAAAAACCTGTTAAACTCTGTTTAAAGATTGACCTTGTGTAAGAGGGGTTGGGTAAATATATACTTCAAGAATCTGAATCTTCAATTTCTTCCATTCATTTTTTTGTTTTTATTTTAGTATTAGTAGTAGTAGTATTAGTATTAGTAGTAGTAGGGTAATATTCAATTTTTTTAGGTAAGTATTTTCCCAACAACTCTACCACAAGCATAATGTTACACAAAGTTAATCTTTAAATGGAGTATAATTCATTTGAATTCAGAGTTTTCTTTCTCCTAGACTGGTTGTCTACCAAGGTAAAAGAACCCAGTCTGTCCAACCTATAACTGGAAGGAGAACATATGGATTGATGCCTTTCCTAAGAGCATAAGCTGACATTGAAATGCAAACAATCCTTTTTTATGTTATTATATAATATAATACAAAGGAAATTTAGAGAGAGAGAGAGAGAGAGAGAGAGAGATGATATATATGTTGTTATTGATTCAATAAATTTTCAAATAAAAAACAACAATGATTAATCTCATAATGTTATTTATATTTTAAATTTTTATGAATATATTCCATTTAATTTCCTCAAATATAACAAATTTTTTGGTCATTTTAAAACTGCATATTTTTGGTTAACAAATCCTACTGTAAAGTATCAAAAATCACTGAAAACAAGAAAAAAAAAGTTTCTAACAAATAAAGGTACTACTACAAGAGTACCAGGAAGTTGGTGGTTGGGTGATAAGATTTAGAAAAAAGATCTTTAGGGTGTGGTATAAGATGATCAGAAATTTGGGTGGGGCAAAAAAAAAGAAGGGATTTTTATGCCTCTTTGTTCTAATGCCTGATCATTTGAGATGATGTATTAACTCAGGGTGACATGTAAACAGCCTGTTTGAAGATATGAAACATAACCAATATCAAAGAAATAACAATGAGGAAAAATGTTTTTAAAAAATATTAGATACTTCCAAGAAGTAAAAAAAAAAGAGAAAAAAGAAAGGAAAATAATAATTTAAAATACAAGATTTGTGCCCATAACAAATTAGGATAACCAGAAACATTCTCCCATATAGCAATTAGCATCAAATATTCTTAGGCTTTGAGGGTTTTCCTCCTATTCATTAGTAAGTTAGAAAGGCCCTTATATTTATTTTATTGTATTTTATTTATTTTGTACTATTTTATTTATTTACTTGTGTGTTTATTGAATTTTTTATTTCATTTTTATTTTTTTGCACTGAGCAGAACATTTTTATGCTAATAAACAAAAGGGATTTAATATTAAAATAAAAAGAGAAAGAAAAGTTCAGGTAATGAGGAGTCATTGTGAGAAAAAAAATATGCTGTCATATACAGCAATGAATGATGGGAAATAAAAGAAAAAAGAAAAAAGAGAAAATAGACAAAGTGATAGAATAAAACAAAAAACATGGAGTTTGTGGGAGACAATGACAAGGGAGGAGAAAGTAAACAAATTATGATAGAAATGTATATTCTGATACTTATCATTATCTTCTAGACCTCTGGGACTGGAAAAGAGGTCCTTGTAATGTGATCTTTGTCTTTTTATCCTTCTCTTTTAACCTGATTAATATTTTTGATTTGATCTTTTTGATACTGTTGCATAGGTTTTTAATTTGTAAATCTTGTTATTCTTTTTCTTTTTCACTCATTTATTTTCATTCTTATTCTCTTTTACCCTGGTATCTTTTTATTCTTTTTCTATTTTATTTCTTAGTCTCTTTTATTTCTTAGTTTTTCTTTTTATTCTTATTCTCTGTCACTCTTTTATTTTTTCATTCATTCTTTTTCTTTTCTTCTAATTTCTTTGTCGAATCTTCATGCTTCTTTCTTCCTTTTTTCTTTCTATCTTCTTTTTTCCTTTTTTTCCATTTTTCCTTTCTCTAATTCACTTCTTTCTTTTTTCTTCTTTTAAATTCCTTTTCTTTCCTTTTTTCCTTTCTTCTAATCCACTTCTTTCTCTTTTCTTTCTTCCACATTCTTTGTTGTTTTTTTTTGGGGGGGGCTTTTCCCCCCTTTTTCTTTTCTCTTCCTTTTGTTGACTTCACTTTTCTTTCTCTTCTTTTCTTTTTCTCCTTCTCTTCTTCATTTTCTTTTGAATAATTATTAAAGTTTCTATTTTCTTTCTTCTAATTTTTCTTTCTGGTCTTTTTCTCAGATTTTTAACTTTTGTCTAGTTTCTTTAGGTTTCTAGTTTCCTTTCTATCTTTTTTATTTTCTCCAATTTCTTTTTATTGGTTTGTTTCTAGCTTTCATTTTCACTTTAATACACAGTCATTTTTTACTTATTCTGAAAATTATTCTCCTTACCTTATTTCCTTTGCATCTTTTTCTTGTTTCTTTCTTTTTCTTTCTCTCTTTCTTTTCTTCTTTTTGATTTCTCTAGCACAGTTCTTTTTTTTTCTTATTTTCAACCTATTTTTCCTATGAATTATTACCAACAAACCATTACACTCAGGGAACAGTTAAAGATATACAAAGACCAAAAAGACAAAAACAATTTTTAAAAAAGACAAAAAAAATCGCCAGGAATCATATTATGAACATTTCATCTTATAAAGGTTCATCTTTTTTACAACACCAAAGCTGATATAATCCAACCCTAAGGCACAATACTCCTACCAGCCCACCTTTGACTTGCTAACCCACAATAATAGTTCCAGTCAGTACACATCCATAACCATCACACACCCCATTGGAGGAAAAAAACAAAAAAAAAACCTTAAAAAATAGAAGAGGGGCAATAATCAGGAAACTTTTCAACAGCTAACCAGAAATGTTTTATACATCTTAGATCCTTTAGAACTGGCAGCATCTATTCATGTTACTATTTAATCATGTACAGTGTCATTTGCAAGAGAAAATTCTGCTTTCTTTTAGATTGCTAAACCTTTGTTGTTGTTGTTGTTGTTGTTGCCATAGTAATTTGGGTCTATTGTCAACAGAATATCATAAACACTACTTGCACTAGTGACATGTTTGTGGGAAGAGGAGTGAAAGAGAAGAAAAAATTGCAGTATTGTTTCTGGAGGTTTGATAACTGGACATGGGGCATTGAAGGTGAAGAGGGAAGATCTCTCTCTATCTCTCTCTCTCTTCCAGCTTATGCCTATAGCAGAAAATGGGTGGGGTTGTTTCTCTGGGTAGAACAGTTGAATAAAAGTGATATAGGAGGTGTGGAATGAACACAAAAAATTCCCTTTTTAGCTGGCCTGATTAATAGCAAGGAAATTGAAGAGTAGAAAAAGGGGGAAAAAAAATCTTGGGAATGATGGTGGTAGGTGTTGGTGGGTGTATATCTATGGATGGCAGTGGCGGGGGGGAGTAGCAAGGGAAAGTGAAAGTAAGTATGGGTGGTATTAAGAGAGGGAGGGGAAGTAAAAGAAGAAAGAAAAAGAATAAAATACTTTTGTGGAAAACAAAGATAAAAGAAAAATGTAATAAAAAATCGAATAAAATGCTACGTACACTCTTGCATAAATAGAACATTTGAAACCAAAAATTTGAGAATAAAAATGGAAGTCAGCCTGTAGAATATTAATAATTTCATTTCAATAAAATCCATGCACAATTTAAAAAATGGTGAAAAACAACTATATATTATGTAAATCACCACAAGAAATTCAGAAAAATATAAGATATCAATTAAAATCTGACAAAAAGCTGTAAATTGCAGCATATAAGTCGACATTTTAAGCCTGAAAAAATTTCTATAAAACTAGAGGTCGACTTATATGGCAAGGCTAAAATCAAAACCTTTAACAGAATGTGGTCAGCCTGATGACCAGTACTTCTAAAAATTGGTATGCACCCCTAACCCAAACTCCAGCAGACCACCACAAATTTTTTCACTTTAAATTCATGTTTTAGGAGCATATTTAACAAATTAACACAGATTGATATAAAATAATAAAACTTAAATACAAATTAAGTTTAACACTATATTATACACGGTTTCTAACAGCTGATGCACATATTGTAAACACTAAGTTGAACATCACAGTACCCATGCTGCCAGTCAGACAACTACCCACACAATTTCATGAGAGTGCAATAGATTGGGAGTTCATATGAATAGAAGCTCTATTGTGGAAGATTTGCACATTTCCTATGCACTTGATGTAATTCAGAATTCAGAGAAAAATGACATAAACTCTACATTACCAGAGTAATGACAGTTTTATGAGAAATAATAGAAGTTTATTGAATATCTACACAGTGGCATTATTACTATTTTTATATGGTACATTTTAAATAAAGGTTAATCAAAAATTATATTCCTGGTGATTAAAATTGTCATTATAAGATACTGCACTTTAATTTTAAAAGTATTTACTCATATATATTTGTAAAGTTAAACTCCAATAAACTTAGTATAAGCTTTTGCTATAGGTTATCACAGCCAATCCCCATTTAGGCCAACTGGGTAATTTTTGGTTTATCATTATCCAACAGTTTGGGTGTTAACCTATACAGCAAGTAGAGGTCAAATCCAGGAGTTTGAGTTAAAAATCTTGAGGATGACTTGTGTTAAGACGTGCAAGTTACCTCCCCTGATACTCTCTAGAAGAGAAGACGTTATTTGAGGACCGGAAGTAAACAAACGGCCATAATGGTTTATGTGAGTGTGAGAAGGAAGGGTGTAAAAAGGCGTCTCCATATGCAGAGTGTTAAAGTCTGAGTTCTTTGTTTTTAACATTGGTAGCAGAGCTAAAAGACACTATGGCTTCTAAGTATTTTCCTCCACCCACATTGCTTAAGGATAAATACAGTACATGGAGAAAGGAAATGAAAATATGGGAACTCGTGACTTCACTGGATAAAACAAAAAGAGCCCTCATGGTTTTTTTGTCATTGGAAGGAATAGCCAGAGAAGCTGTTTTGGAATTGGACACTGCAGTTCTTAATTCTGAGGATGGAATGAAAAAGTTATATGGAAAACTGGATACACTTTTTCTGGAAGATATAAACCAGTCTGCCTTTCGAGCATACGAAACATTTGAAAATTATCAGAGACCGTGTGGGACGTCATTAGAAGATTTTCTGATTGAATTTGGCCGACTTGTCGCCAAATTAAAAGACTTTAACATTCTTTTACCAGAACCTGTACTCGCATTCAGAACACGAAAGAGTGCCAATATCACCAAGGATAACAAAAAATTGGTCAAAGCTACTGTCAGCGAGTTAATGCTATCTTCCATGTCAGAACAGTTATGGAAGATTATGCATGGACATTCTTCTAGCGATTCATCACCCAATACTTCACCTGTAATGGTAAAAAACGAAATGGATATTGTTAACTATACAGAAAGTAACCAAAAGGAACCTACTGAAGTATATTATGGCCGCTCCTCATATTGACATGATTCGCATTTTAATAATTCCCAAGAAAAGATAAACTGTGCTGGAAAACGACAGGGATATAAGAATAAAACACGCTCCACTAACAAAAAGAAATTAAACCTGCGAGACCAAACAGGTAACATTGCAGTATGTTTTAATTGTGGCTGCAGGTTTCACTGGTCTTATGATTGTCCTTACATTCATAGTAGCAGGAATAAAGATGGCGTTGAAATAGAGGAAAATTTTTCCATGGCCCATGTGGTACTGATGAGTCAACAAAAACATAAGAATGGTGGAGACATTTTTTGGGGTGAGACACTTGGCTCTGTGGTTTTAGATAATGGTGCATCCAGCACCATTTGTGGAACAAAATGGTATAAATGTTTTCTTGAAACATTAACAGATGCACAAAAGAAAAAAATAGTAAAAGAAAAAAAGAGAGACCCTAATAAAAGTTACAATGAACAGAGGCTTCACATGGAGATGGCTATTTTGAGAGGGATGCTTGAAGGAAAAGAAATTGCAGAGATCTCTTGGGAAGCAACTAACACACAAATTACCCACTCCTTGACAAAGAAAGAAGTGCCTTCATTTAAGATCCTGGGGTTCATGTCTGAGCCAAAAGAGTCCTCTGTTTAATGTTGTTACACTCTATTTTCTCTTGCAGAACTTATGCCCTACAGAAATGAAAAGCAAAAGGGGGAAGAACTGTTAAGACATGCAAGTTACCTCCCCTGATACTCTCGAGAAGAGAAGAAGTTATTCGAGGACCGGAAGTAAACAAACGTCCATAATGGTTTATGTGAGAGTGTGAGAAGAATGGGTGTAAAAAGGTGTCTCTGTATACAGAGTGTTATAGTCTGAGTTCTTTGTTTTTAACAACTTGTATGCCAAATCAACTTGTACACCACAATTTTCAGGAATATAAACATTTCAGGAGATAATCTAATGCTGTGAAGTGATGTTAACTTCACCATTATTATTGGTTATTACTGGTTATTATAGTCCGCCTCATTGACCAAATGGGTAGAGTGTTCGCTAATGGCTCAGGTGACTAGGGTTCAATCCCAGGTTGAGGCATATCAAAGACTTAAAAAATGGTACTTGATACTTCCTTGCTTCACACTCAGCATTATAAGGTACATATCAAAGATAAAGTGGAGAAATCCGGAGGAAGGAGTAGCGCCCTCCCCTGCACCTCAGTGAAGTAGCTATTGAAAAGGGAGCCTTTGGGTCACCCTCGACTATGGTCGCCAACTTTACTTTACTTATTGGTTATTATTCTACTTTTCTCTTTTCAATTTTTCCTTCTTATCTTGAGAAACATAATTTATTGTTATTCATAAAGTATTTATAACATTCTTTATTCTTCATACTTTTTATTCAACAGTTTCTGAGAACAACCAAACAATTTTCCTAAATCTAAATACTTTATTCTGGCCTTTTTTGTTCTTTTTTTTTGTCTCTATTTAATTTAATTTTCTATTTTTAAGCCACTTTTTTCCTTTCTTTATAGTTACCACATTTTCTTCAGTACTTACAGGTAACCTCCTTTACTTACATAGGTTACTTTGCTTCATTTGCTTGACTTAAGTACTTGCAAATACAGATAACCCTCAACACTTTCAATAGTTAGAAGTGCAGAATGCTCAAGAAAGTTGAAGAACTTTAAATATCTGGCCATAAGCCTCAATATTGTTGACCACATTTAAGACACTTTAAAAAACCAAACAAAAAAGGTAAAACAATAGTGCAATATTAGATCTTATGAATTTAGAATTACATAATCTACAATCTAATCTGCACTTCTGATCAAGTCAAGCTGAAATCAATGGTTCCCACCAGATAATCAAAGTTAAGTAATCTGACTGATAGATTTTTATGCCTGAGGTTAAGAAATTATTATTATTATTATTATTATTATTATTATTATTATTATTATTATACTCTTTGCAAGCATTTCACATTAGCTCTAACTTGTAGCTTTTCATTTGAAGTCTGAGTGACAGCAAGTTTCCAGGACTCTTCTAAATATCCAAGCTGATTTTAGCAGTGCTGTGGTCCCTCAGTCTCTTTCCTTGGCCTTTGGGTTGGTTTTATGGCATATCAACCTTTGTAGGTTATTTAATGCCAAATAATCAGTTCTATTTCAAACAATTCAGTTTAGCATGAGTACCCAGTTTAAATGTCAAAAACATTTCAATTTCAAATTATTCAGTTTAGTCAAACAGTTTTAATTCAAACAATTCAGTTTAGTATAAGTATAGTTTTTGTCCACATACAGTTAAATATCAAAACAGTTCTATTTCAAACAATTCAATTCAGCATGAGTACACAGTTTACATGTCAAAACAGTTTTATTTCAAGTAATTCAGTTTATGCTAAACTGACTTACTATTTAAACTATAGCTGGAAGGATAAGAGGATCCATACCATTCCCAAGGATATTAGTCCAAAAGTGAATGCAATAGAGAGACTGAAGTTTGAACTCTATGATGTTGCAGTCCAGTATCCACTAAGCCATGGGACTCCAAATAATTTAGTATCCACTAAGCCTGGGAATACAAATAATTTTCAAATAGATTTATTTGACCCATTGATGGGATTCTAACAGGTACTACAACTTTGAGTCAGTGGACTTTGAAATAATAGCAATTCCCCAGATATCCAAAACTAGAGCCTCACCTTTGGATGCACTTTAATGACACATGCAGGTAACCTCTTTTTTGGGTAGGAAAGGTCTTACCTCCTGCAGGGATACAGTCAACATATTCTAAGCTTTAAAAACAGAGAAAGTTATGACTTTAAACAGTACTTAGACTCTAATTAACAGCAGTTACTGAAAGCAATCCAAAGCCAGTGTGTTAGTTGAAGCAAGTCAAGGCCAGTGTGCTAGACAAAGGAATCCGACACCAGTGTGCTAGACAAAGCAATCCAAAGCCAGTTTGATAGACAAAGCAATTCAAGGCCAGTGTGCTAGACTAAGGAATCTTATACCAGTGTGCCAGACAAAGCAATTCAAGGCCAGTGTGCTAGACAAAACAATCCAAGGTCAATGCGCTAGACTAAGCAATCCAAGGTCAGTATGTTAGACTAAGGAATCAAAGGCCACTGTGATAGATATAGCAATCCAAGGCCACTGTGCTAGACTAAGCAATCCAAGGTCAGTGTGCTCGATGAAGCAATTCAAGGTCAGTATGCTAGACAAAGTGATCCAAGGCCAGTGTGATAGACAAAGCAATTCAAGGTCAGTGTGCTGGATGAAGCAATTCAAGGCCAGTGGGCTAGATAAGGCAATTCAAGGCCAGTGTGATAGATGAAGCAATTCAAGGTGGGTGTGTTAAAGAAAACAATGTTAAAGATGTAAACAATTTAGGCTGAGAGAGAAGAAGATAAGCAGTACAAATCACATACATTAGAAAATCCGATACAAGTCCAATAAGTATATTTATAGAATTTGACATATATATATTTATATATATATATAAGATTTTTAAAAGTTTCATTAGCTTTATGTTATATATTGATCATTGACAGGCTAGTTTGTGGATTTTAAAACAGGATGTACACCTGTGTCTTAAGGCATCTAAAAAATATATAACAATAGAAGTTTTCAACCACAGCAGTCAGTCAGTTAGCAGTGAAACCAGACATTTTGGACTGTAGCCCAGAGAGGGAGGCCAGATGTCCATGGTTTGAGAGGTGGCTCCTGTATCAGTCTCCCATAAAAGAAGCATAAAGAGGCAAAGAAGTAAGGTTCTATGAAGATGTATCTCAACCTGGCATTTTCCTAGCACCTGACTGACTCTTTAGCTTCTTCACACAATAGTTATGTCAGATTTCATAATAAACAAGATAGATTATATTTTTAAACATAAGTGTAATTATTTCTTCATCCCCTGATATACAACATCTATATTTTCTGACCTAAGTGCATCATTTACAATTTTCTACCATAGGACATAAAAATCAAAAAATATTTTGCATTCAATTATTAATAACAAACTTGGTAATAACTGACTAAACTGTTTTTTTTGAGTGATTTACCACAATGATTTTTATAATTTTTCTAGATATTAATACGTGATCATCATAAGATTTATTAATCAAATACATCTAATCTTTCATTCTTTCTATGAGTGACTGATATATTAAAGCAGATATAAACATTTTCTTCATTCATTTAGTATGTATATATATATATATATAGTTGCTATTCTGGTTGGTAGTTTGAGGTTTATGACATATCAACATGTAGATTATTTAATGCCAAATCGTCTTAACACATATATATTAAATCGACATGATTTGCAAATAAATAGTTTGTAGGCTACAATTTTTAAACCAGCCAGAACTTATTTGCTTGCACACAGTTAAATGGTATCTATTAGTATTAGATTGAAATACTTGATACCATTTAACTGTGTGTAAGCAAATAAGTTCTGGCTGGTTTAAAAATTATTTTCTTTTATTTGTACACAGTTGAATGGTTCCAAGTACAGAAAATGATTAAATTTTTCTATTTGATCTATTGAAGGGACCCTAACAGGTATTACCCCTCTAGATCAGAGTGGACTTGGGAGTAATGGAAATGAAGAGGTGTTTCACATTCACAAAGCTCCAGGACTGGAGCCTCATTATTAAATGGTTGAGTATCATATCCAGGACACTTGTTGGAAGGGTTTTGCACGTCTGCAGAGGTGCAGTTAGCATATTCTACAGCCCCAGACAACTGAGCTAAGTCCCTATTCTATCATTAATACGGTTTATATAACTTATGATATCATATCCCTGATATAAATTATAAAGAACTATATCAGATTTTTGATTCACTGTCTTTATTACATAGATAGTAATATAACAAATAGAAAATGCATATATAAAAATGGATATTATTTTACTCAAGAAATTAATTGCATATTATTTCACAGATGAAATGCATTGCATATTATTTTAAAAGAGAATTACATTACATATAACTTTACAATAGAAATGTATTACTTGCCCAGTCAGTGGAGCTGGATCCCTAACAGAGGAGTACATCCTGAAAATTGGCTGTTCTAGAAACTATTCTTAATACAAACACTTTACATAGTTATTTGGTTTCAAGTCTTCTAATCTAAAATGAATAATTCTATTTAATAATAATCATTTGTTATATACTTTCAAGCATTCCTCTCAAATTATTTACAAATAGATCTATTTGACCCATAGTGGACCTTGAAGTAATGGCATTAAATTGTACTTTAAAAGTAGAGCATTACTTCTAGACACAATTTAGTGTCATATCCAAGACACTCCTTTTTTTTGGAGGTGGGGTTCTTATCTCTATATAGAAGATGCAGTCGGTATATTCTAAGCTCCACCAACTGGGTGAAAAGAGAGATGTTCTACCTACCTCTTTTGGAGATTTGGGTAGACCTCAAATGATAACTTCTGGCACGAGTAACAAATATTTTAAAGTCATGAGTAGTAAGATGTAGTAAGGTAAAAGAAACGAGAGGCTGTGGTGATCCAATATATTTATAGAGGTATATATGAGTTAAAAGTATTGCAATATTTTGGTAACATGATTCAGCAACAGCAGTTGATTTTGTCAAGGTGGTAAAAGTGACAAACCA
Source organism: Sepioteuthis lessoniana (assembly GCA_963585895.1). NCBI lineage: Eukaryota > Metazoa > Mollusca > Cephalopoda > Myopsida > Loliginidae > Sepioteuthis > Sepioteuthis lessoniana. The sequence continues at coordinate 146,041,519 of OY757905.1, read as the reverse complement.
CACTGGACTGTAAGGTAGCAAGTTCACTACTTGCCAAATTTGCCTCTATGGCTTGGAGAATGGCCTCAGAATTCACAGTTTTTGGCTTACCTGACCTTGCCTGATTATCAAGGTTCTTTCAACCTGAGTAAAATTTCTTCAACCATCTAATTATTTTGATCAAGTGGACATTTGTCTATTGCCCAACAAATATTTTGAATTGTTTCCAGCAGCATTATGGCCCAGTTCAAACTCATGAAGCATAAGTTACTTAATGGAATTATGTTGCATGTTGATCTGCGCAGCATTCAAATCACACATGGAGTGAAGCAATCCACAACATGTCAGCACACTAAATACCATGATACTACTAACCACAGAAGGTACTTTCCACAGTTTGAACTGCTTCAGTCATGTGATATACACACCACAAAATAGCACATACCAAAATATTGCAAAACTTTTAATGCACTCTAGTACTTTTGCAATATACACAGTAGTTAACATCTGTGGCCAAAAAGTTAAAGGAGAAAAAAAAAAAAGCAATATATTGTCTCATATAAAGAAATTTTAAAATCATACAATGTTTATAAGAAAATTCAATGGGGAACAATAAGAAGGACAAGTCATATTTTAGTTTGTAATTTTCTAAGCAGCAAATCTTGGGTCTGTCTAAATTAGTCTCCAGATAAGGTGAATATGGCTTTTACTTTAGGGTGATCAACTTTTTTAAGACTGTCCCATCTCAGCTCTCTTTCAACCTGTAATCATCTGTCAAGATAAATTACAATAAATTACTTTGGATATCACAAACTTCTTTGTCTGTTTCATGCCACCTGTCCACACAGAAGGGAAAAAATGTCAAAGAAAAGAACCAAACAGTATTAATGACAATAGTGACATATTATTTCAGACATATTTGTCACTTGATATTTTTCCCTTGTTTTTCCCATAATTCTTTGGTTTTGTTGCTTTAAAAAAAAAAGATTTCTGTTGGGTATCTTGTAATGTTAGTTCTCAAGAGCAAAATTTCCATTTTGATTCCAAACTTGTTTCATGTCAGTTTGAAAATAGGAAATAAACAAAAATGTGAAATTGCAATTGGTCTGATTATGTCAAAACGTGACCTTAGAACCTGCCAGAATGTTTTGGGGATTTTAATGACTCGTGGCAAGAAGTACAATTTAAGTGGGATATTAGAAAGAACATTTTGTATAAAAGAAGACGAGGTAAATAAACAGAGTTGATAAAACATAATAAACAGACTGATTTTAAAAAAAAAAAAACAGACTCAGTAAACAGAATTAAAAAGAGGTAACAGTAGTTAGTTAAAAAGTACTGAAAATTTGGTAAATACAGATAGATAAAATTAATAAAAAGAGATAGATATCAAACAAATGTGTGTGTGTATCTATCACAAATTCAGATACACACACACACACACATATATAAACTAAAAGGAATTAAGGTTTACTCACCCCTCTATGGGAGTCTATTTACAGCTAGTTTCATGTACTTTTAAAAAAAAATAATACAGATTAAACTTGCCTCTGATGATTGTATTTTCTTTAAAGGGACATAAAACAGGTAGTAATGAGAAGAGTGAAGAAAGAGATACCCACCACATAGGACTTTCTTGGTTTGATGATCACCAGCAACAAACTGATCGCACTGGTGACTGTGTCTATATCATACAAACCTACATATACTCTATCACTAATATTAAACACTTTCTTTATAAATATGACAAAGCATATGACTATGATATTAATATATATATGTACGTGTATGTGTGTCTACATATAATATAAGTACAGTTATACATATAAAGGAATGGATATGGAGGCAAGTACAGATGGAAAGATAGATAAGACTGAGATGATAACTATAGATAGATAGATAAACAAAGAAGATATAGATTTTGGAAGATATAGTTAAATCCAAAGATGGTGTAGATAAATAGTTAGACAAGTAGATACTTATAGACCTTGGAGATTTTACAAGTACACAGTTCTACTGATCATTATCTGGTTGAGAAAGTTTGTTGCACTCCTTTTATTGGCTGGAGAGTGTCACCATTCCTTGAAAATCAACATTCTAAATTCTAGGATTTAACTGAGGTTGAACACTGACTATAGGTGCCCTAAACAGTCACACGATCTCAGCCTGTAAACAGACAGAAATGAATAGGAAGAGACAAATAGGGAGATGGTATCAACAGATCAATAAAAAGGTTCAATAAAGAGAAAGATTAAGTCTTTTATTTTTTAATAATTCTTCAAAATATTCGAAGATAAGCATTTTTTGTGGCATAGAAAGAGATTCTGTGATGGATTGGGTACTTAGCATGACTTTCTGGCAAGTTAGGTTAGTTCTTATCTGGTTAACTATTACAACCAGTTCTTTTTCTATTTTAGTCTGCTCTATCTATCTATCTATCTATCTATCTATCTATCTATCTATCTAAGTATATTCATATCTATCTATCTATCTATCTATCTATCTATCTATCAAGTATATTCATATCTATCTATCTATCTATCAAGTATATTCATATCTATCTATCTATCTATCTATCTATCCCAGTCAATTCATTACCTCTCTATTTTAGTCTGTTTGCATCTATTTATTTCAGTGTGTTCATATCTATCAATTAACAATGCTTTATTTATACAAACAAACTGCAATAAGCAAACTCCAATGAATACTTATTCAAGTAGATAAACATTTATATAAATAAAAACAAACCAAATCCATCCAGGAATCTTAATACTTATACTTTGCTATCTATGCAGTTTTATTCTTCTTTAGATACAGTATAACACAGACACATCTGCACACCATAATACATACTGCATACATCTTAAAGTGTCTAAAGGTGTTGACCTCGCCCTGTATTTCTATGTGCCGTGATTCTGATTCTAAGAGAAGGCGTAGGTGATGGTTGAAATAATATCCAAGTCTGTGTGTCTTTAGGGGCAAGGTGGGAGTTGGTCACTTTATTGCAGTCTTGTTACCCTGGTCCTGCCAGCTGCCAGTATCCCACAGAAGATTACATTATGTCCAGACAGCAGCTTGTCATAAGAGATATCCAGATCTTGGGCAGAGTCCTTCCACTTCCCACATAGTTAATTCTCCACAATGGTGTATTTGCACAAGAGTGGAAAAGTTTTATTTGCACATTACATTCAGATAAATGGGACTTTATACCTAGTGCATTACTAAACAATGATAAGCACACACATACACACTTACAATGCATGTGTATATAACTTTAGAAAGTTAAATAAATCACAAGTAGCTTTGAAATATATACTTGGTGAGGTTAGGTTTTTTGTTTAATGGCATATCAACCTTTGTGGGTTATTTAATGTCAAAGTTATCCTTCTAGAAGAATAGGAATGACACTATTAAACCCATAGCTGGAAGGATAAGCGGGGGGGTCATACCTTTCCCAAGTGAACATAATCAGTCATATGGAAATCAGACCTGACCGATAAAATGAAACGCAGTTTCTTCCAAGCAGCGGTTGTGTCGATACTGCTGTATGGATGCACCACTTGGATGCTAACTAAACGGCTGGAGAAGAAGCTAGACAGCAACTACACAAGAATGTTGCGAGCAATATTAAACAAGTCCTGGTGGCAACACCCCACAAAGCACCAACTATACAGCCACCTCCCTCCCATCATGAAAACTATCCAAGTTAGACGTGCCAGGCACGCAGGACACTGCTGGAAGAGCAGGGACGAGCTCATAAGTGATGTACTCCTATGGACCCCCACATATGGACGAGCTAAAGCAGGACGACCAACTAGAACATACATACAGCAGCTATGTGAAGATACGAGATGTAGCCCAGAAGACCTGCTAGTGGCGATGAACGATAGGGAAAAGTGGCGAGAGAGGGTCAGGGATATCCGAGTTAGCGGCATGACATCATGATGATGATGATGACTATGATTCTGCAGTCCAGTGCTTTAACCATTACACCATGAGGATCCCCCTTACCACCGATATATATACTTGATTAACGAATGAGAAACTTGATTAATTTGTTAATACTGTTATATCTATTAGTATCATCTTTGAATGGATCATACCTTGTTAAGATTGTGTGTCTGTGTGTGTGTGCGTGCATATATATTTATGGGTACAAGCATATATTTACTCAACCCCACAACTATGGGTAGAATATGACAAGATCAAATTTTAAGTAAAGTTTTCCCTCTCATAGTCTTTTTGCCGAACCAAGGTTAAAAATCCAGTCTCTTCAACTATTTACACAAAACCCAGGGAAGAAGATAAGGATTCATGCCTTTCCCATGAAGTAAAATGCTAACAGCCACATTCAGAATTTGAACTCATGTTACCAATTCCATTTCCTATGATGATAACCATTAGACAAAGTGTACCTCCTTGTTTGTGTGAGTGTATATATATATATATATATATATATATATATATATATACACACACACTCATACTAAGCTTAGCTTAGTTATGTCATAAAGCCAGAAGTAAGTATAGAACACTCAGTCAAAATCAAACTTATTAATAATTGCCTATAAGTCTGGCTCAGTAACCATTACACAACACAATGATCTCTACCTCTACCTCTCTCTCGATATATATATATGTATAGAGATAGACAGATTCCACTTCCTATAATGAAAATCATTGTGCTCATATATATATATATATATATATATATATATATATATATATATATATGAGGGTTGTTCAATAGATAAAGTGAATTTTGTCTCAGGAGTTGGCAATAGGAAGCACTGTTTATAATTGCAATTTTTTCAAAGAAATGAATTCTGATGAGTCGTTTCATGTCCCACAAAACTGTCAGCAAGATTTTTTTTTTTTTTACTGACTGTGGTGCCTGGAATTTTTTTTCATGGGAGAGTCAGTACATTTTCAACATATACTGTTTTTTCAACTCATGATCATAATGGAAAAACCATCTTTATCCCATTTGTAAACATTTTTTGACTAAAACATGCTTCTTTGTACACAGCACGGATTCTTCTATTAATTTCATATGGTTTGCACTTCCCAGCAACCAAATATTTGATGAGAAACCTATGGTCGAGCCTAGAGAAGAGTGTTTGATTGGCTACCATTTTGAATAGCCTCAAAACAAATATTTACGTGAGATGAAAAAAACTTTTGTTACAAACCAATTCAAAACAATGCAGAGTTTACTTCTATGGAAAAAATTCAGAAAACCTAGTGAGTAGAGTGTTTGTTAATGGCCCAGGAAACTGTTGTGATGCTGACCAAAAAAAGACATGGGGAACACAAAATGTTTGATAGAAAAACATATGTATTCAAGTAACAGAAACATGATACAAGTGAACCTGGTTAAACAGTAGTTAGTTGATAGAAAGCTGAGATTCCAGTGTGGTAGGGACTATCCATCCACTATGCAAATGGTATCACACGTGATTGTGTCACGCTGATTAGTGCACTCCATCTAACGCTCTCGTTGACATGTATTTATGGAGGAGGGCAAGTCCATTATGTAGGGAGTACAACAAAAACTAGGTTCAATCCCAGGTTGTCATACCCAAGACTCATGAATGGTACTTAATGCCTCCTTGACTAACACACAACATTATAAGGTAGGGATCAAGGGTAAAGTGGAGCAATCCAAGGAGAGGAGTAGCACCCACCTCTACACCTCAGTGTTGTGACTTTTGAAAGGGGAGCCTTCGGGTCACCCACTTTACTTACATACTTTACACACACACACATATATATATATACATATATATATATTGGGAGGGGGGAAATAAATGGAAAAGTGAATGCACTGTAACACAGACTATGGATTCAATAATATTTCATCTTTATTTACCCAAAGACTTCTTCAGAATGTTGATGATTTCCTAATGGTAGGCATAAGAGGAAGTTGACAAAAAAGAGGTAGGGGCTGAAAGAAGGAGTGTTGACCAGTTTAATTACTCTCATGACAAAAACAAAATTAAAACAGACCTCATAATTGGTTTTTATTTATATGCACTTAGAATATGCAGTCCACAATACGGAGATGACAAATTTAGATATATCAAACATTCCCTTAAAAGCTTAAAATACTCAAAATTGTTCATGCTAAATGCTAGCAAAAATCTTCTGGCATACACTCATTTAATAAACTTAAGAATGCCACCCACACTATTTCTATTACTCACAGACCCATCTCTCTACCCACTAATATACACAATAAATCTTTTTTTATGATAAATTAACTAAATTAAGAATACCAATCATACAAACTACATCACAAACCATTAAGAATTTCACTAACATCTCTAAATGCACTAACAACATAACCACTTCTCATGCAGGCATATACTCTATTTTGTTTAATGATTTTGATAAATATTACATAGGCAAAACTCAACCTAATTTAGACAAAATGAATTTACAAACATAAATAATCAATTGAATTAAATGATGACCGAAATGCCTTTTTCTCCCACATGTTAGATTTCAAACATGCTTTTAATTTTTCTTAGGTTACTTTAATTAAATCTGTCCACTGCAAAAAATCTTGCCAACTTTTAGAACTTACAACAATTTCCAATCATGAAACAATGCCTGGCTTTTTTCAAATTTCACCCTACCTTTATTTAATGGCAAAATAATATCAGAATGGACAATTGATGAGAGGAATTTTTATAAAAAGCAACCAAACATTTATCTCCCTTCCACACCTTCATACTTCTGGGTGGTTTTTCATTTGAATATGTTATTCTGGTATTTGTGTTTTTGGTGAATGTATTAAGCTTGTTGCCATCTGTACCTTTTCCCCTTTACTTGCCCATTGCCCAGATGTTTATAATGTATAAATGTGTAGCCAACATTGATCTGCCCTGGCTACACTCCTTCAACACTTAGATTCTTATTTCTGTTTTTCTTTCTTTTTTCCTTTTCTGTCACTCCCTTTTTTTCAGTCCCTACATCTTTTTTTTATCTACTTCCTCTTATGCTGATCCATTAGGAAATCATCAACATTCTGAAGAAGTCTTTGGGTAAATAAAGATGAAATATTATTGAATCCATTGTCAGTGTTTTTGTTCATCCACTTTTTCACTTATTTTTCACATTTTGTCAGATTCTTCCAATATGTTATATACATATATATATATATATATATATTTACCAAACCCTCCACTCGGGCAGGATATGACACAAGGTCAATTTTTTTAAGCGGAGTTTAACAGGTTTGAATTCAGAGTTTTCCTTCTCCTAGGCTAGCTGCCTCACTAAGGCTGAAGAACCCAGTCTGCCCTACTATTTACCCATAGCTGGAGGGAGAATAATTGGATTCACACCTTTCCCAAGGGTATTAGTGCTATGTGAAATGACATCAGTCTCATCCAGGATTTGAACTTGTGTCACCGTGTCCATTTCCTACATCGATAACCATTATACCACAGGCACCTCCCATTACACTATAGCACATTCAGTCAGAATCAATTTCTCTAGTAACGTCCTACAAGCCTAGCTTGATAACCATTATACTAAAAGAGTCTCTTTTTCTCTCTCAATATATATATAGCGAGAGACAGACAGAGATGCAGAGTGGTGTAAATGTTATAGGTATGGATTATTGAAACACTTAACCAAGTTAAAATTTGACTTAATCAGTTTATATTTACTTAACATTTATACCCCTGAGTCAATAATCAATTTACTCATCCTAGTAGACAGTCTTCTCACCAGTTATATTGACATAATATCTTGTCACTGACATGCCACAATGACTGAGAAAGAAAAAATGGCTAAGCAAACACCTTTTATCTTACTGCAAAAATCTCTTACTTCTATAGTCAACCTTGACAGGGCTAAAAGCTATATATCTAATTTCAGCTCAGATATAGATAATATGAAGAATATATAATATCATCTCAGCTCAGACAGATTGCTATCATCTACTTTTTAGAAGGAAATCTGATAGATTTAAATAGTATTAAGTCAGAAAGAGCAGCTGTGAATGTATTGCTTGAATTAAACTCTTTAAAAACATTACAGTAGCTTCTGGTTATTCATATGTTTTATTTAGTTTGCCACAATGTTAAAACTATAAGAGGAACCAGTGAGAATCAAATTCACCAGTACTGGTCAATTAGACTAGGTCATTAATCATCATACTAGATATGGTTCCTTCTTGCTATTGATGAAGGCTGTTAGAACTTGTATGAATCTGTTTAATGCTCTATACTATTAACAATTTTCTTCTCTCTGGTTTATGATCAAGAGATTTTTTCTGTTAGTAGCTTTCACAACCAAGAAAAAAATATCTATAGAGATATATATAAATCAAGATGAGTGTATCTTTGTGTTCTTTACATGTTTGTATAAGAATATGCAACATAAGTCTGTTGAAGAAGATTGTGGACTTTTTTTATTATTAACTTGATTACAAATCATTTTTATCTTTAAAATAGTTTCATCAGAAAGTTACTCATTCATGTAGATATAATTTTCATTCCTGGAAACATTGATGAAAGTCTCCAAATGACACTGCCTATTGCATATTTTCAGCAGTTCCCAAATGGTAGGTGGGTCGGAATTTTTGTGAACAGGAACTAATCACAAGGATTCAGATCATGAGAGTAAGGAGTCCAGGGGTGAGTACAAAAAAAATATTCTTTTAGACCAAAAATGCATTCATCAAGAGTATGTTCAGAAAGTAATGAGACTGACATTGTGTTTAGAAACACTGATTTCTTTTTTCAAGTTAGCAACCATAATTGAAAATCAGTTAATCAATTCTAATTTATTATTAAACATTCATAGCATTTAATGTTAATCAGACCTGACAAGTGTCCTTATTTCTGATAGATTTTCCTCAGTTACAAAGTTGTCATTTAGGATTGTTAACAACACATTCTCTTTAATCTCATTCAGAAAAGCTGGGACACACACAGAGCTGAATCTGTTCTTTAGTGGGGGTGACAGCTCTGGCTATTATGATGTTTTGCCAACAACCCAGATGATGAAGAATCTACTTGCTCCGTCATTGTAAATATAACAATAATACACTATACAAGCTCACTCAATAATGTCTTGCAGCTTACTGAGTAACCCAATAGCAATGTGTCTGTTCAGTCATGTGCAGTAAGGTCCCATTTGATAATGTCACATTCGATTTGGCACCAAACTATATCAAGGCCACATAACCAGTTCTCAAAATATTCAAATTCAATAGCTGGATTTATTCAAGACAAATTTCTTTTGAGAGATTAACATTTGATTTGTATAGAAGCATTTATATATATATATATATATATATATATATATATATATATATATATATACATATATATAAGATTTACATGATATATACATACACTTAAATATATTTATGTATATGCTTGCACAGATATATAAACACACAGAGTTTGAATGAGCGTAACATATATTTGTGTACGTGTTTTTCTGTGTGAATAGGAATTACATGAAAGATTAACAACATCTGTTCCTAGTGTAAACACAGCCTTTGTCAACCTCCCAGAGCATCAGAAGAGAAACCATACACTGTAATTATAGAAGGGTCAGTTCATTTCTCTTTTCCTTTTTGGCCTGAACAGTCAAGGTAGAACTGATCTCACAAAAGACTGCTTACGCTGGGGTGAGAGGTTGCCCATGGATGGGACTAAACATGAACAGGTCTGGGAAATTTTCTTGTGTCAAGCAATAGCCACGTATTTAAATACACTTGTGTTTCATCGATTGACCACTGCTGTGGCTATGTACTGAAAAGATTAATCATTCCCAGCAAGATTTTAAGCAATTTGATGAAGCAATTATGTTTTTATCAAGTAGAAATTGAGACTGAAAATGTGTCAATGATACATTAAAATCTGAGCTTAAATATAAAATGATCTTTCATACTGTTTAACTATGATTGGAGCTGGCAGTGTGTGCTAATGACAATATTGTCTGAAAATATGTGTGTCTATGAGAATCTATTAATGCATAGAGATAAAGGGCAGATATATATATATATATATATATATATATATATATATATATATATAAGGTGAACAAAAGTGCTAAGACAATAAGGGACATTTCTTTTATTTATTTTTTGTCCATTTTCAATTAGTTTTGACCATAGGTCATCATCAAGAGAAAAGTATTTTTTGAAAAGTTTTTAAAATAGATTTTTAAAATAGTTGATATACAGAATGAAAATCAAACTCATTAACAATGGTTTACAAAACTAGCTTGTTAATCATTACATCAGGTGTGTATATTATATATAAAGTGAATTAAAAAAGTATCAAGACTAAAGTAATATTTACCAAGAAAGATATGAAAAATGAATGAAATATTAATTTTCTTCAAAATTGTTTCCCTGGCAATCCACACTCATATTCCAGTATGTTACCAAAAACTAATAATCAAAAAGTATTGAGAATTGTTATTGGCTCATCTCAACAGCAGTCTTGACATCTAGACATCATCATTTTATTAAATAAGTTGTTCAGCAGTGCATATATCTCTATTTAAATCAAAAATTTTACATTTCAGCATTTACCAAACTATTTAATCCATCATGATATGTGTAAGTTACTCAACTATAGATGTAGTTCAATAGTTACAATACCAATGTATAGGGGAGGGTGCTACTCATTTTCCGGGATTGCTCCACTTACCTTGATTCATACCCTATAATGCTGAGTGTTAAGCAAGGAGGCATCAAGTACCATTTTTTGAGTCTTTAGTATGACTCAATCTGGGATTGAACCTCCAATCTCCCGGGCCATTAGCAAATACTCTAACCATAATGCCAATTGTTCTCAACTTTCATTGACTCTAAAATCATATACCCACTGTCACAGTAAATACTGACAGCAATAGGAGATGAAAAAAGGAACAGAAATACATGAAGTTTATTAGTAAGGCTTTTAAGGGCACCAAGTGTTCCTTTGTCAGTCAGGGTGAAAGAATTTAAAAATATCAAAAGACCCAAACATAGAGATATACAAATACAACTTAAGTTTCATGAGAGAACAATCATAAATTACAATGGGAAAATAAATGTTATCAAAAATATTGAAAAGTAAATATTGTTCAATTAATTCAATTTTTAATTCCATCAATTCCCAGAGACGGTGATATATTTTATAACAGTTGCAATAACCCATATTTGTAGTTCTCTATTATCAAATTAATTTAGACTGTTCTGTACGATAACAGTTTGTGGTAGCCTGAAGTAACCCTTTTTTATTTTTTATCAAAAGTTTTGCAAAAAAACAAAAACCTTACACCGCAGTAACTCTGTCTTAGGATAAATAGAAGCTAAAAAATCAAACTTGCCATTCAGGCTTTGCCTGGCCTCAGATGAAGAGGATCAGAGTGTGATACGTTTCCAGTAGTTCCTGCCTTCAGCTTTCTTCCAGTAGTTCTTGCTAGCTGCTACTGCTTGCTTCAAGATACTTGCGCCTGCCTACTACACCCACAGTCGTTTTTAGGGTATTCCTTTTCCTACTACCAGAAACTTTCCTCATCAGGGCACTGGACTTACATCCTACTACTGCCCTTATAAGAACTTTACTTACCACTACTGCTCTTTTCAGTCAACCACAATGTGGAAAACAGAATGAGAAAAATGACCTCTATCTAGCTTTACCATTTAGTCAGCCAGCAAATACCTAGAGTAACAGAGTAGTCCACAAGTGGATGACGCTGCTCAAACCACTGATAACTTCAACAGCAGAGCAGTGATGCCTAGCAACTCAAACCAAATCACCTCGTCTATGAATCATTAGTCTCACAACACTAGTCCATGAGTAAATAACACAGCTTGGACAAACGATGACTTCATCAATTCATTTGTAGCTAACATCAATCAAATCCCAGTTAACTGCCAAATTAACCACTGTGATGCTGACTAGCCTACCTCTAAGATGCAACACATCTATAAACTATTTGGTCATATAGCTGCACCAACAACCTGTTCAAGGATCATCTAAACTTGATGACACCAAAAACTATTATTCAAATCTATATTTTTAATGTAAACAGGAATTTAACCCTAATTTATTTTTTTATATTTATTGCCAAAATAAAAGTTGGTTTAAACTTACCCACACACCTTTGTCATTTTTGCCATTCGTGTGTCATTTCACTTATTCCTAAAAGTCCGTTTTTTCATTATCATCACCAGTTAGCCCCATGACAAGTTAAACTATAAAATTAAGTAGTACAAATCAAATATTCTAAATTGAATTTTCAAAAAAAATAATCAATTAGAATAAGGTAAAGCAAACTAAAATAAACTAAACAAAAATATAATAATAATAACAATAATAATAATAGTGAATAGTCAAACCATTCTTGAAGTGGACAAAGGAGGAATTTAAACAAATGGACAAGAGAACAAGAAAATGCAGAACAATGCATAAGACCTTACATCCCAGAAACGATGTAGATAGACTGTATGTGTCAAGAAAAGAAGGCAGAAGAGGACTTACCAGCATTCAAGATAGCATTGATATATTGATACATAGACTCAAAGACTACATTAAAAATGCTGAGAAAAATTGATTACAATGACCAGAAACAATATAGACAACACAAGCATCGACAGAAGAAAAATAATAAGATAAAAAATGGGAAGGAAAACTACTGTATGGACATTTCAAGAGACAAACAAGCGAAATCTCACATGAGAAAACTTAAGAAAGAAACTGAATCTCTTCTGAGAGCAGCACAAAACAACGCCATAAGGACCAACTATGTCAAAGCAAAAATATACAAGATGCAACAAAATAGCTGATGTAAGGTCTGTGGTGATAGAGATGAAATGATCAATCATATAATAAGCGAATGCATTAAGTTAGTGTAAAAATAATATAAGACTAGACATGACTGTGTGGGCAAGATGATCCACCGGGAATTGTGCAAGAAGTTTAAATTTCACCATACGAACAAAAGGTATACGCACAACCCAGAATTTATCCTGGAAAATGAGATGCACCTCTAGGATTTTGAGATACAAAGGGATTACCAAATCTCAGGCAGACAACCAGACCTAGTGACTGTAAATAAAAATATGAGGACCTGCCAAAGAGTGGACTTTGCCGTTCTGGATAACCACAGGGTAAAACTGTAAGAATGGGAAAAGTGAAATAAGTAATTAGACCTTGCTAGAGAACTGAAAAACTATGGAACATGAAAGTGAGGGTGATTCCAGTTGTAACTGGTGTACTTGGTAAAGTCATCAAAGGATTAGTACAATGAGAGGAGGACTTGGAAATAAGAGGACAAGTGGAGACCATCCAAACTACAGTATTATTAAGATTGACCAGAATACTAAAAAGTGTCCTTGAGACAAATTCCAGTGAGAAACCATTGGCTAATGCTGGCATGAAAAACTCTCAAAAGACTAAAATCATAGTGAACAGGATTAGAAAGATAAATTGACTAAGTGTAACTTTGAAGAATTCTGAATCCTATAAGGCTGAAATTTTCATTCCAAATATTTTGAATTGCAAAATAGCTTATTTTTCCATGAAAATGAATGCTGACATTTTTCATATGAGAAGAGAAGCTAAATGTATATTGATGATATGAAGATATTTGCCAAATATGAAAAAAACTAGAAAGCCTGATACAAATGATAAGAATATAAACAGCAAGGATATATAGGAATGGAAGTTGATATTAAAAAATCTGCCATGCTGATAATGAAAAAAGGGAGAATAGAAACAATGGAAGGAATAGAATGACCAAATCAGGAAAGAATCAGAATGCTTGGAGAGTTGGAAAATTACAAGTTCTTGGAAATATTGGAATCAGATACAATCAAACAACCAAAAATGAAAGAAAAGGAAGAAAAGTGATCTAAGAAGTAGAAGAAAACTTCTCCAAATCAAACTCTGCAGCAGAAATCTTATGAAAGGAATAAATACCTGAGTAGTTCCCCTTAAAAGATACTCTAGATAATTGTTAAAATGGATAAGGAGGGAATTAAAAAGATAAACAAGAAAATTGATGATGATGCAAAAGGTCTTACTTCCAGGAGATGACATAGACATAGGTGCTAAGAAAAGAAGAAGTAAGCACACTCACCAGCATTTAAAACTTTATAGAACCATTAATTCAAAAAATCAAAAATTACACAAAAAAGAGAAAAAAAAAAACTAATTCCAGCAGCCAGTAATAACAAGGTCAATGTAAGAATGAATGAGAAAACAACAAAACGGAGAAAAAATGGGAAGAAAAACAGCTGTATGGATTCTTTAAGCGACAAAGGAAGGAAATTGCATATGATTTGATCTGGACATGGATACAAAGAGGAAACCTGATGATAGAAACTGAATCTCTATTAAAAGCAATACAAAATAATACCATTAGGACAAATTATATCAAAGCAAAAAATGATAATATACAGTAGAATAATATGTGTAGGCTATGCAGTGAGATGGATAAAACAGTTAACCATATAATAAGTAAATGCATTAGACTGGCACTAAAGAAATACAAGAGTAGGCATGACTGGGTGGGAAAAGTGATCAACTGGAAATTGTGCAAAAGAGAAAAGTTTGACCATACTGATAAATGGTAAATGCACAAACACAGAATTAATTCCCAAAAAAATTACACCAAAGCGATTCCCAGTAAGATTTGGTATAAGAATCTTAAATAATAATTGTATATAATCATTAAATTTTTAAAAGTCTCTACTTTTGTAGAAAAAAAATGTATTATATACACGGTGTTTCAAAAAGTTTCCAGGCTTTTTTGTACAGGCATTTAAAATTGTCGTAGACTCTTGAAAATTCAGTATGTTATTGTGATAAATCTTATGAGATGATGGACCAATTTTTATGATTTCAGGTTCAAATGAACAGCTACAGCAGCAATTAGAATACACCCTACTAAAGCTTGATTGTCACAGCTGGTGAATTTCAAAAATGCAATCTGGATGTCAGGACACTTTAGAAGAACGATATGCAATAAAATTCTGTTTTAAACTTGGAAAAAATGCCACAGAAACATATGGAATGCTTCAGACTTCTTTTCGACCATCTTGCATGAATCGAGAATCAGTTTTTGAGTGGCATAAGAGATTCAAGGAAGCCAGGGTGTCTGTGAAGGATGATGAGAGGCATGGGAGGAGTAGGGAAGTCAATACACCACAGTTGATTGGCCAAAGGGTTACGGTTAGGGTTACTATGTTGAGGTTTTAAGGGAGTTCAGGAAGAGATTCTGTCAGAAGAGGCCAGCACTCTTCAAATTGGGTTAGTGGCATTTCCAGCAGGACAATGCACCAGTCCACAATTCCATCCTTGTCACAGACTATTTGATCAATATGGGCATCAAGACAGTTCCTCACCCTTGCTCCCAGTAACTTTTGGTAATCCCCTAAGGTCAGAGGCTGTCGTTATGAGACAATTGAGGAGATGAAAGAGGCTGTGACGAAGGTCATTGTCATGCTCACACAAGAAGACTTCCAAGGGGCCTTCCAGAAGTTATTGGAATGGTACAACAAGTGCATTGCAGCTAGAGGAGATTACTTCAAAGGGGACTAGAGTTTCATGTGTGTACTATCAATAAAAGTGCCCATACGAAAAAAAGTCTGGAAACTTATCTAATGATTCTTGTATATATATATATATATATATATATATATAAGTAGAGACTTTTAAAAATTTAATGATTATATACAATTATTATTTAAGATTCTTATACCAAATCTTACTGAGAATCGCTTTGGTGTATATATATATATATATATATATATATATATTGTTTACAAAAGTAGAAACTTTCAAAAATTTATTTTTCAAAAATCTTTGAGATATTGATAGTTTTGATGCCCAATTTTGTAGAGAAACACTGAAAGTTTATTATTAAGACTTTTGGCAGCAGCTTTCAAGGTACCAAAAACTATAACTGTTGTGAAGGAAGTTTATGTGTTTTAAATCAGCAAACAAATTTTGTTACTGTAGTGTAATGTCATTTTAGAAGCCAATTCAGGGAATCCCCACCAATGAGACACTCCATCTATGATTTGTACAATGAAATTGGAATTGCTGAATATTTGAGTAAAGGAAAAAGTCCTTAGAGACCCTCAGTATCTGAAAAATGATTTGTGCTATTTACCAATGCAGCCTATTGAAATTTACATGTTGAACAGGTCAGGAGTTACCAATTTCACAGTAAAGTAAAAGGTTTTCTGGAAATAGTTTACAATGATTCATTACCATCTGCAGTCATTGTAAGTCTTAAGGATCAAAATAATAGACATTCTGATTTCTGTTACAGAAACACATGAACATTGTGAAGTTAAAGATGGGTTTATAGAGAATCTAATTTTCACTAATGAATTGAAATTTACAATAATAAACTTTAAGTGTTTTTTTACAAAATCATATATATGCATTTAATCAACCCCTTCACATGAGATGACGTGACACAAAATCAATTCTGAAGCAGAGTTTAAGCGTACCAAAGTTAAATAGCTCAGTCTGTCCTACTATTTACCCATAACTGGAGAGAGAATAGTTGAATGCATACCTTTCCCAAGGGTATAAGCACAATGGGAAATGCACATAGCCTTATCCAGGGTTTGAACTTTATATACATAAATATAATAACCAATAAAGAGTTGTCATCAAATTAAAAGCAAAATTCTGGAGCATTGTGAAAATGAAGATATGTTTATGAAGCATCTAATATCAGTGATGAGTTGACTGTGCATGCAGTAATTAATGTCAAGTGTTTCTCTACAAAATTGTGTGTCTTAAGTGTCAATATTTTAAATAGATACAGAAAGAGAGAGAAGAGGAGGAGGAAAATGATAAATTCATCAAGAGAAAAATTAGATTAAAGACAGAAGAGAGTAAACTGAATATTAATAAATATTTTAGTAAATCCTTTAAGAATCTATTTATTCCTATAAATATAAGAATGAGTCTGTGTGTGTGTGTGTGTGTGTGTGTGTGTGTGTGTGTGTGTGTGTTAAGCATTTTGTAGTATTAAAAGGGTCAGCTAGCCACTCAATCCAATTATGAAGCAATACTTAGTCATTATAGAACACAGAAGATAGTTACTGAGCTAGGTTAGCAAATTATTACAAATAAATTTGATTCTTCTAACATTGTTCCATATATAAACAAAGTTTAGTAAATAACTATATTTGTATATAATCTTAAAAATATGCGGAATATATATATATATATATATATATATATATATATATATATATATATATATATATATTCCCCTCCCTCCAAAAAAACAAAACAAAAATCGGTCACATTAAAATTATAATTAAGATCTTAATGTGACCAATTGTTGCTGTTTTTTTTTTAATTATTTGCTCTGTGGATTTTATTTACATTTAGCTCTTTACCAGGATTATTTAAATCTAATTTTCTACTTATGAATATTTTATTTGTCCTGATTGGAATTATTCCCTACTCCAGATTTACTGAATTGAATAATATCATATATATATATATATATATATATATATATATATATATATATATATATATCAACATTTGAAATACATAGTCTAGGCAGTTATAAACAGATATGTTAATAGATCAAATAAAAGAAAATGGCTTTGTACTAGAAGCAGACAATATCCCGCAGAAACTATAATGGATGCAGACTATGCAGATTACCTAGCACTTCTTGCAAATACACCTATCTAAGTCAAATCCCTGCTACATAGTCTGAAGCTGGCAGCAGGAGGCATTGATATCTACACGAATGTAAATGAAATGGAGTACATGTGTTTTAATTGAGAAGGGATCATCTCCACTCTTAAAAGTTGTCCTCTGAAATTAGTAGACAAGTTCACATACCTCAGCAGCAGGATTTTATCTACTGAAGGTCATGTCAATATGTGCATAACAAAGGCATAGACTGCTATAAATAGGCTATTGATCCTATGGAAGTCTGATCTATTCGATAAAATAACTTGGGATTTCTCCCAAGCAGCAGTTGTGTCAATACTACTGAATGGATGCACCATGTGGACACTGACAAAATGAGAAAAATCTAGATGGGAATGGCACAAGAATGCTATGAGCTATTTTGAACAAATCCTGGAAGCAATACCACATGAAACATCAACTGAAAGTGATGTTAATATATGCCTAGCAAAAGCATGAACTGTTATGAATAGGTTATCACTCATATGAAAGTCTAATCTAGCCAATAAAATAAAAAAGGATTTCTTCTAAGCTGTGGCTATGTCAATACTACTGTAAAGATGAACCACATATACGCAAATAAAACACAGAAAAATTTAGATGGGAACTACACAAAAATGCTAAGCTAACACATCACTCAATAAGTTCCAGGCTTGAGATATCGATGACACCACTAATAAAAAATCCATATGATTTTTATGAAGTACTAACCTTCAAATAGACTGTGTCAAAATTTGAGCTCAATCTGATTATTAGTTTACTAATTACAGTTATTTATGTGAAACTTCTGTTTCAAATTTTCAAAACAATGGAAAAATTTGAATTTTATGAGTTGATAAAGCATTGCTTTCTGATAGGAAAAATACTGTTCAAGTAAAGCAATGGCTTGATAAGTGTTATTTGGACTCTGTTCTGTTGGAAACAATGGTTAAGTGGTATGCTGACTTTAAACAGAGTCATACAGACACAAATGATGCTGAACGCTCAAGTCACCCAATTTTGGCAGTTATCCCGGAAAACACCAAAAAACCTACACAAACTCATTTTGGCCGTTCATAAATTGAGGTTGTGTGAGATAGTAGAGGAGTTGAAGATATTGGAAGGCGGTGTATTCACCATTTTGTATGAACATTAGACAATGAGAAAGCTGTATTCAAAGTGGATGCTGCATTTACTCACAGTCTATCAAAAACAATAACAACTGTTTCAGTGCAACAAAAAGGAGTTTTTGCATAAATATGTGACAATGGATGAAACATGGATCAACCACTTCACTCCTGAGTCAAATCGTCAGTCAGCTGAATGGATAGCAACTGGTGAAAGCCATCGAAAGCAACCTAAGACACAAACATCAGCAGGCAAGGTTTTGACCTCTGTATTCTGGGATGCACAATGTATTTTGTTCATCGATTACCTTGAGGAAGGAAGAACCATCAATAGCAAATATTATATAGCATTATTGGTGCGTTTGAAGGAAGAAATCACCAAAAAACAGCCACAAATGAAGAAGAAAAAGTGCTCTTTCACGAAGTTAATGCACTGTGTCACAAGTCAATTAGAACGATGGCAAAACTACATAAATTGGACGTCAAACTGCTTCTACACCCACCCTATTCTCCAGATCTGGCTCCCAGCAACTACTGGTTGTTTGCAGACCTCAAAAGAATCCTTCAGAGGAAGAGATTTGGTTCTAATGAAGAAGTCAAATTTTGTCTAAAAGTTGTTGTTTTCTTAGTTAGGCCCAGAACTTATTGAGTGATGTGTTACATTGATCAAATCCTGGAAGCCACACAACAGCTGTACAGCCACTTATTTCCCATCTTTAAAACCTTCCAAGTAAGATAAATGAGACATGTGGGACACTGCTGGAGAAGCAAGGATGAACTCATAAGTTCACCCAAATACTTCTACACATGGATGTGCAAGTGTTGGATGACCAGCAAGAACTTACCTACAACAGCACTGTATGAATACAGGATGTAGTTTGGAAGACTTCCTGGGAGTGATGAATGATAGAGATAGATGGAAAGAAAGAATCAGGGAGATCTATGCTTCAGTGTGACTTCATGAGAATGATGATGATATATATATATATATATATAGATATGCTTTCCTACCGCTGTTGGGTGAGCTCTCTAGCGAATGAAGTAATTGTGTTGCCATAAGCGTATATGCAAGGCTCTTCATATGAATCGAGCTCCCAGTAGCCGTTAAGTGGATATATGTAAACAATAACATTTGTGATTCATAACCGTTTAAATTTACTTCGCTGGCACTGGTTTCCTTGTGACTGAGTGGTAGAATCTTGGATTGGCGTTTGAATCAACGGGGTTTCAATCCCAGCTTTGGGAATCTAGCCTGTCTAGCCACACTGATGAGTTCTGATAGAATGAAACAGATCTGTCTGTGGATGACAATATATATATATATATATATATATGAAGAGTGAATAAAGGATTGTAATCCGACAATATGTAGAAAAACTGATAACAACGATCCAAGTGGAAGGAATGATTTATTAACGGGTCGACACTATAGCGTTTCGGTTCTACAGAACCATCATCAGGACCATGAGGGGTGATATTAATAATTTTAAGTTACGATGGATGATTAGAAATGTGAAATACAAAAACCTATGGGAAAATATGTATAGTAAGAAAAAGTTAGCTGTTTAACTGGCAAATCAGCATTTGATGTTTAAATTACGTCATTTGACTTATTAGGAATATTGTATAAAATTATGTACGTTGTTTAACGGGAAAGATTACGAGACAGAAGGAAGAAAAGAAAGAAAGAAAGAAAGAACAAAAGAAGAATAAAAAGCATGGAAATTATGAGATATACAGAAAATATTAACTGAGGATGGAATATATTGTAGCTGTTTAAAATGTGTTTGCTTAAGTAAGGAGAAATATTATAAAAGCCAGGATGAGTATTTAGGGAACTGAGGAATTAGATAGCTGTGGCTTCGAAAATTCGTCTAAGATTTTTATTATGGATGTAAGTAAGCATCTTAGCAGAGTTGAAGTCAATGTTATGATTATTTTGAGAAGTGTGTAGGAGTAATGCGTTGTTTGAGTTGCCAATTCTTATGTCTCTTTTGTGCTCTTTCAAACGGATATGAAGGTTTCGGGATGTTTCACCGATGTATTTTAGTTTACAATCCTTACAAGGGATGCAATAAACACCGGCGTCAGAAAATATGTTACGTTGAAGGCTGGAGTGTACTAATTCGCGGATTGTTTTGGAAGGTAGAGAAGTAGTTTTGATATTGAGTTTATTTAAGTTGTTTGTTATGCTGTGAGAAGAAGAATTGTTTGGCAAAGTTATGTATCTATGGGGGGAACTAGTTTTATCAGATATTGAGTAGATATTAGTTTGAGATTGATTCTTGTTGTGGATTTTGAGGGCTTTAGATTTAGCATAAGGTATAAAGGATTTGGGGTACTGTAGGTTGAGGAAGGAATTTTCTATGTGGATGAATTCATCGTTTAAATATTTCAAGGAACAAATGCGTAGAGCTCTGAGGTAAAAACTTATGATGATACCTCTTTTAGTATTGTTGTTGTGGTGTGAATAAAAGTGAATGTGGTCATTTTTACAGGTGGTTTTACGATAAACCTTAAATTCTAGTTTGTTGATATTCCTAATAAGTAAAATGTCCAGAAAAGGTAGGGTGCAGTTATATTCAAGTTCATATGTGAACTTTAAGGAAGGTTCGACATTGTTTAGTTTATCAGTGATGCTATTTAAGTCAAGATCTTGAGGATAGATAAATAGTATGTCGTCAATATATCTGAAGTAATGTGCAGTGTTGGGTATAATATGTTTAAAGGGACCAGATTCTAAGAATTCTAAATAAATGCAAGCAAGAACTCTGCTAAGAGGAGATCCCATTGGTAAGCCAAATAGATTTTCGAAGGTAGTTATGCAGGAAAATCTAACACCACATTTCCTCTACCTATCTCTAAATTGATTAAAATTTGTACCTTATGTACCTCCCATTGCTACTTCAAACACAACAACACATTTTATAAACAAAAATTTGGCTTACCAATGGGATCTCCTCTTAGCGAAGTTCTTGCTTGCATTTATTTAGAATTCTTAGAATCTGGTTAATAAATCATTCCTTCCACTTGGATCGTTGTTATCAGTTTTTCTACATATATATATATATATATATATATATATATATAAATTATGTAGATAGCTATATTTATAAATAAAGACAGCTCAATATTGATGATAGAACATATATATCTGATTTAGCATAAACACAAAGTTAATGGCACTTGAAAACTCTCAGATACACCCACACCCACACAGAGGATGAAACAGGTAAATTGTCACCATTTTCAATTATTAATTTTGTACATGTGCTTTGTTTGTTTCAGGTTTTGTGCAGCAACAGGCTAGAGTCATTTGGGCACTGTCTGTGAGGAAAGTAGCACAATGACCCAATTTATTTTTCCAGAAATCAACAAATAGCATGCTATACTGCAAAACTTTCATACCAGAAGCTCCAACACAAACATTTCACAGTGTTTGGTTATCGATGTGAGGACCGAAGAGAGGATTTGGAAATAGCTGGATGAGTCCACTGGTGATTACAAAGGTACAACAGCTAAGAAGCTTCACTTTAATTGTTCTGATCAGAAAAGCACTTAAAATCTTTTGGGTGAGATCCAGGCTATGACTGACGATCCCAGCAAATCAGTTAGATTCGTAGCCATGGACATGAGTATCTGAGTTTCTTATCAAGAAGGTTGTGCATAAAAGCATTTGATATTTCTCATACAAGATGGGAAAAGCACAATTTTTTATCACAGATCATGAAGGACAAGAGGAAAGACCAGGCTACAAAGCTTAAGAATAAACTCAAGCATACCCTCCAACCTTACATGCTTGATATTAAAATTTCCATCAGGATCACAAGGTGAACTTTTAGAAGAACCATTGGTTTGCTCTTTGAAAACAAGATGGTATTGATGAAAACCAAACGCCCAGTCCATATCATGGTGTTTAGGATGGTCACTAGCAGTGGTAACATTACGTCTCCATCCATCTTCCCACATGGTCTCAGACTCAATATTATGGTCTACATCAAGTACCTGGTGGAAGTAATGGTGCTCTGGATTGAAAGAGTACCTGCTGGAAGGCCATACTTCTGTCAATAGGATTATGCACTATGCCCACAAGCAGAACTCAGTCTTTGCTGTCAGAAAATTTCTTCAACCACATCACCCCAAACACCTGGCCACCTAACTCCTCTAGATTATTTCATGTTGAGTGAGAGACTACCAAAACTCTGTGCAACACTAAAGATGAACTGAAGACAAAGATAATAGCAGAATTTACCAATTTAACCAAAGAGACCATTGGAAAGGCTCAAAGTTGATTCAAAAGTTGTCAACTAGTTGAAGCCAATAGTGATTTCTTTAAATAAATTTAATTTATAGTATTTCCAGATATTTAATATAATTTTGGTAAACATATTTGATAAAATGTTATTTTCATTTTTTAATAATTTTAACACTTTAATCATTGCACCCAGTGTATATATATATATAAGTTAGGAAATTTAATTCAAATTTTAATCAGAATTTAAATAGTACTGATTGATGGTCTTGAAATAGTTTATTCTTGTTTTGTCAATATGATTCATATTACATTTACTCATTTATTTTACAATATCAAAATTTTATCATCACATCCTTAAAACTCTTCCAAAGGAAACACACCTATTGAAGAATTAGATTTTCTGAAGGTTTATTATGTAGTTATTATTTGGTGACAGATTTTAGTGTCATACAAAAAAAACATGGCAGCTGAAGGACATTGTTGAGATGTTATCTGTTAATAATTCATGTACGTGTAAGCAGTAAAATTTTCTTTTGAATAATTTTAAGATTGCTTAAAAACTTCTTGCTATTAATGTTAAGCAATAATATCTTTGTGAAAACCTCGTAATTATCCACTCCTTGGTTATGAAAATGACACCTTCATATCACATCAAGATGGGAGAGTAGTTGTGTAACTGTTAACTGAAATTGCTCCAATAAATTCTGTAAACACACTTCTTATGAACAAAGCTGCAAGAACAATAGATAATTTGCTTTGTGCTAAGGTTCATTTTTTACATTTCTTGTTCTTATATACAAATAAAGTGTCATTCCCCAAAATTTGGTTTTCATTATTTCAGTTAAAATTTACAATCCTTAGACTGCGAAATGCCCTATTGGGGGTACTTTAGAATATACTGACTGTATCCCAAAAGAAGTGTCTTGGGTATGACACTAAACTACATCTGATGGTGAGGCCACTGTTATGGACATCTGGAGATTGCCATTACTCCCAGGTTCACTCTGATGTGGAGTAGAAGTACCTGTTAGGGTCCTATCAACGGGTCAAACAGATCTGTTTAAAGATTTTTTTTGTATTCAATGGGACTATGTGCAGGAAAAAAAAACTATGAAACAACAACACAAAAATTGTAAATTGAAATGTACAATGAAGCAATTCCCTAACCTCTGAGCATAAAATAACCCAAGATGGGTTGGCATACCATTAATATCAATAAATCAATCAATCAGCTGGACAGCAAAATGATGACGAAAGGATGCCCATACATATAGGAAAAAAAAATCATAAAACTCATGGATAAAAGGCCCACCAATCAAGCTGTGTTTGAAGAGAGTATAATTCAGTTCAGGTGTGAATAGCACTGTAAATATCTCTTTTCATGTTCATACTTTGATACTAAATTTAAAATCTTGTTAAGCAAACTATTTGAATCCTAAAATTGCAATATAGACAGCTTTTCTTCAAGAGGCAACTGCAACTGGTTTTTTCTCTGAAGAATAATGATGATTTTGACTATAGTGCATCCAAAGAGATCGTTGATATTGGATAAAATTGTCAAATCTTCAGCCATCATATAACATGGTAACACTCATACCAGTACACTCACCGTGTCTACATGCAAGTATGTAGTTTTAATTCCCCAAAATAGTATAGAGTATATGAATTTATTGTAGTGTTACGTCCCTCTTCTCTCATGTCTGGAAGTTATTCTTGATATTTTGATATTCTTTGTCCCGGACAGTGAAGAGAAGTATGTAAATGAATAAAAATTTATAATTCATCGAATTTCCTAAGTCAGCTCATAAGGGATATTTCACAGATAATAACAATAAAAAACGTATCGACAACAGGTTGAAGAATTATTGCCTGGAAACAACGTATCAGAATGACTTACAAAATGAAATTAAACACAACAGCAATTTCGACATGTAAAATACATTTGTTCCGTTAGCATTTAACTAACAAAATAATATAAATGCACGAGAAGATTCACAAGATATACAGACAGGACTTATCTGAGAAATGATGTTTAATGGGAATACTCAATATAGACTTGATAGAAAATTATGTTCATTCAAGCTTCTTTTCTGTTGTTCATTTTCTGCATGTGATCATGCATCTTCTTTCCAAAGCTGACATGTTTTCTTTTCAACTGTCCATGTTACATTTCTGTTTCCAACCATCAACACAGTATATCACTGCTCAACTGTCCAATTTTAAACTATCCCACTCCACTTCTAATTCACACTGGTAGGCAAAAGGTCTTATTCTTTTTAATCCAGGGGCTTCCAGTCAACAACATTCTACTAGTCCTATCCTAGTGTATGCAGGCTGCTGCTATGTGAGACATCACAAGTACATCACAACAGTCCAAGGCAAATTCTCTATAGCCTCTCATAATCTAAACTGATATTGTTAGGTATTATTTATTACCAATCTCTACAGTATTGAAACTCTAAAACTAAAAGTCAAATTACAACAACAAATATTTTAGCAATGATTTTAATCAGCTATTATTTACCCATTACAACTACATGGTTGCACCACTTGGCTTCTAATGAAATGCTAAAAGAAAAAGTTATATGAGAACTACACAAGGATGCTGCATGCTGTTTTGACAAATCCTGGAAACAGCACCCAAAAAACAGCAGTTGTGTAGCCATTTACCTTCCGTCTTGCAAACCACCCGAAGAGCAAGACATACTGAACAGTGCTGGAGATGTAAGGATGAACTCTTAAGCAACATTCTCATATGGACTCTTAGACATGAATACACAAGTGTTCACCTATCAGCCAAAAACTTACATTAATCAGTTAAATGCAGACACTGGATGCCGTCTAGAGGACTAATCAAGAGTGATGGCCAATAGGGATGGATGGCAAAAGAGTGAAAGGATAAATCATATTGTCAGTATACCATGATGAGGATGATAGTGTTATTTACTAAGTTTTACTGAGATCTCTTAGGTTACCTGCATTTATTATTTGATCACCCATCTAAATACTGTACAGGTTCATCACAATGACTGTGATCTGTTGGGAACCAGTGCTTACAACATGACTTGATAGTAAGTCTAAAAAAAAAACATAGATTATATTAGGTACTTTTTTCACAATTTGCTATTTTATGTCCAAGAATCTGTCAGTATCCTTTTTCACTGGACAAACAAAGCAGTATTGTTTTAGTTTGAACAGCTTAAACAATTATCGTACCAGAGATTCCAGGCCCCAGAGTCACATGGCCATTAGGGGAAATCAAAGAGCTGACACACTTGCAAAAGAAGCAACTAAAATGGCAATAATAACCCTTAAACTTCCATACTCAGACTATAAAACTATGATCATACAATAAATGAAAATAAAATAACAATTTATACAGGATATGCTCCAAAATAATCAACTACATGAATATTAACTGACACTGAATAACCACAACCAGACTGAAGAGAAGACAAAGTATTCAGCAGAGTCAGAATTGGATATACATATCTAATACACACATACATATCTACTCAAAGTGAAAGCTGAACTTTGGTGCACCTTCTGCAATCACCTGCTCAAAGTCAAGCATTTTCTAATCAACTGTAAAAAATATAGAAATACCCACAAGAAACACTATCATATACCAAAATACACAATGATGTTCAAAAATGTACTTTCTTCTCAAATAAGACCATCTGAAAGACCACTTCCAACTCTTATGGAAGAAACCATGGATAAAATTAAATAATACCCCCCTGCCCCCCCCAAATCACTTAAAACACATATTTTCTTAAGAACAACCTAAAACAGGAATATTAATCACAACCCCAGAAGCTATGAGATGACTTTTCAATAAAATACACTGTTTGGCAAAAAATGACCTATAGAGTTGATGTACTGTCAAATAAAAAATCCAATTCAATCTGTTTACCTTCCAAGTGGTAATTGTTTAGCTCAAAATACTATATACTAAGCCACAGTACCCCCACCCCCAAAAAACTGAGACAGTGATTATTAAAAAGTCAACATTAGTAATATCTTAGTTTGTTTACATTTTATGCATCAATATAATCATGAATTAGTGTTACAACAGGAACCTAATAGGTTTATTTATCATTTAGTGTATAAGGCAGATTCATTAGCCTTATAAAGGCAACCACTCAAGAAGAAAAACAAACTCTGAATTCAAAACATAAGGAATGTTTTTCAGGGAATCTTTTACACACTTGTGTACAATTCTCTGTTATCAGCTTACCCAAAAACGTATGGCTGGTGCTATAAAACATTACCTTGATGAACAAAAACATCTAAGTTCTCTAGCAATTCACATATTTAATTTGACTGATACAAACACACACCCTTTCAAACAAAGAAAAAAAAGATTTATAAATGAAAAAATTCTCAACAATGAGCATACTTTCATCCTTGGAAAGTAACATTGCTGAAACAACATTAAAAATAAATTAATAACTTTAGATTAAGACCTGCTTCTTTCAAGAATTTGTAACCATCACTAATTATTGTTCTATCAATTACACACACACACACACACACACACACACACACACACACACACACACACACACACATATATATATATATATTCTGGCATACAAGTTAACCTCAAAGGTTTTAGCTCAAAATTCTGGGTTAGAATTATACTTGCTGTATAATTGTCTTTAATTGGAATCATTTTGAGATGAGGCTTTTTTTTTTTTAATTTATTGCGGACTTTTTGTCCTCATCTTGATAGTTTTTGTGTTGTTTCTTCTTTCACTATGTTTCGGCCAAATTTCACCTCTGGCCTTCTTCAGGTGATTTACCGCGACCTTGGATAGGAATGCTGAGTCTTGTAACCGTATCCCCAGTAATTACTGCCTTCCATAGTTGTTGTCTATTGCACCACATTTACTTGCTATATAGTTTGACTCCCAAATAAATACTTTTAAAATCACAGTGTAGTAGTTTAGAATCAAGGTTTTAATCATCAATAAAATAATCTTCAAAGAACCTTTATTTAGAATATTGTGCCATATAAGTAGAGTAATAATGCTAATGTGTAGATATTCAGTAAACTACCATGATGTCTCATTATTCCAGGAGTGAATGGTGTATGTAAATTTTCTCTGAAATCAGGATTACATCAGCCATATATGAAACATGTAAATCTTCCACACGAGAGATTATATTCATATGAATTCACAATTTATTGAACTATCATGAAATTGCACAGATAGATAATATCCAATAATAGTTGTCTGATTGGCTGCCAGGATGCTGCTATGTTCCAGTTTACAGTCAGCGCATCAGTTATGGAAACAGTGTGATATAGTGTTAGTATAATAATTCGTATTCCAGTTTTATTTTTATATTAATCTCTGTATTAATTAATTAGTTATGGTTACTAAACACAAGTTTAAGTTGGAAATGTTTGTGGCAGTCTGCTAGAATTAAGGTCAGTGGTGAATATCAACTATAAGGAGGACAGTTCCACTAGTTGACCACTCAGTGGTAAAAGTTTGGATTTTAGCTTTGTTGCATAAGTAGACACAGAGTTTTGTAGATTTAAAAGGTCAACGTATATGCCACAATTTACAATATATATATATATAGAGAGAGAGAGATAGAGAGAGATAGAAAGAGAGAGATAGAGATAGATAGATAGATAGAGAGAGAGAGAGATGAATAAATTGGTTTTAAAAGTTTTTTCTTAAATCAGAAAAGTGCTCAAATGATGGCCAGCAGAGTAAGATAAACCTAAAGTAAATGTTTCCTTATCTATTCATGTCAGTCTCATGACTATAAGTTTCATGTATTTTCTAAAAAGAATATAAACTTCAGATAAAATAGGATTTAATGTTATAAATAGAATGAAAGACAGATAGAGAAAGTAGTTTGAATAGAGTAGACATGTGATATTATCATTACTTCAAATAAATATGCATGTAAATATATGCATTAGCTGTTGTCAATTCATATGCATGTATGTGTATGTGTAAATGAAACACATATCAATAAGTGAAACAGAAACACATATATGCAAATATACTCTAATAAGTGTTGCGATTTACTGTTGTAAGAATATATGTGTGTGTGCGTATGTGTGTGCGCGCGCATGCGCACATGCTTCAGTATGTATATATACTAGTTATTAACAATGAAAAAGTACAGATAAATTTGAATTTCTATGAGATGATCAACTTTAAATTAATGTCTCTTCTTAAAATGTCATAAAAATTCCAAGAAAATGTTAAATTTAGTTGTCATTGTTTTAAATGAGTTTAATGCATCAGTATTTTCAGAGAGAAAACAAAAAAATATATTACAAGTGACTCATTCAAGTAATCACAAAATTAAAAATATAAAACCTATTAACTTACTTTTATATTCCAAATGAAATTAACTATTGGTTGAAAAAATAATAAAAGAAAAGACTTAGACATGGTAGAGGAAGGTTCAGTGATGGAGTGGAAGTAAAAGCTTGAGAAGCAGTGAGAGATAGTCCCATAGTTGTACCAGTAGGCTAATGCTTTAATGTGACCATGGACAAAAAATCAACAGTTTAATTTAATCTTTTTTTTTTTCAAGCAGTAGAACACAAATGAAACAGATACACTACTTACCTGCTTATGTTTATATACCTGTTTACTTTAGTTAGAGTAATAACCACACCACTCATTAATAATTATGTATAATATTTATCATCTGGTATTATATATTCAAAAACTTATAAATGTAGAAATTGTATAAGCATAGATACTTACACTGACAGTAAAAAAAATAATACCTGTCAGATAATTCGATATGTTATTATATCACCATTGTAAATATGGATTTTATGTTTTATTGTAAATCTTTACATTTGTTATATATATATATAAGTTAGTGGAAAAGTGGATAAACCAAAACATTGACAGCAGATACAAAATATCATTTTTGAATCCGCTGTCAGTGTTTTGCTCTATCCACTTTTCTAATTATATTTTCTCATCTTGTTGGATTTACCAAATCTACCCTCTCTCCATATATAAGTTAGCACAGCATAGACAGAGTTAATGCCAACTGGTAACCGTTTCTCACCTAAGAAATCATCAGACTAAATCCATTGACACTGTGCCTGTGCTGTCCTTAAATATATACCGAGCACTCTTTATTTACAAATATAACAAACTGCATTACACACAAACACACACACACACACACAAAGCAAAGGAGTCATAGTGGTATAATGGCTAAGGTGCTGGGTTGTATGACAAAGTTAACAATTTGAATTCCAGTCATACAATTACATTCACTTTTGGACTAATGAAAAGGAATTAAACCTCTTATCATATATCACAACTACTGTCCTCCTACAAGGATGGCTTTGGTATTAAATAACCCATTAAATTTGATAAGCCATTAATCAAAGAAATCAAACCTAAACAAATGCAAAGTTTTCCTCAATTGAGAAATTTAAAAATCATGCATAAAATAAATGTAGTACAGACTTTTAGTACAACTTCTTGTGAGCAGTAACTTTAGTATACCAATGAATAGCTGTGCGTCTGTATGGGTGTGTGTGGGGAATGTATGTGTGTGTGTGTGTGTGTGTGTGTGTGTATATATATATATATATATATATGCATGTATGTGTGTGTGCATTTTACATCTACACTTACAGTAAACACATGCACATGAATACACACATATATGATAAGAGAGGATTTGAACACATCTCACTCAGTACATTTTCTTTGATAATTCTTATGCTGCCCACACCTTCATACATTTAAATGACGAAATCAATTTTAGAACAAATCTACATTCATGGTGCACTCAAAGAAGTTTGAACCAACTAGCAATGGCTTTAAAACTAAACCTAACTATGTCGGGTACTCTAAACTATATATATATATATCAATTATAACTGTGAAATGTAAGCTGAGGGTTTTCATAGGTTATTTCATTTACTTTTCTACATCTAATTTTCTTTTCCCAATATATATTTGTATATGTACTGATCAATGTTATTGCATTGATTATCTGATATTGATCAGATAATTACTGGAAAATTGATTTCAAAAGCATTGGATCACCTAACTTATAACAAATGGAAAATATATGAGTAGAAAAAGAATTAAAAGAACAAAAAAAAAGACAACAAAAATATATTGGCAATAAAAATGTTGCTAAAAGAAATCAACAACTTTTACCCACATTGAATTTACTTATACTTTTTTCTCTCAATTTCAAAATAAAATCCAAAACTGTATCAAATATAATAAAATCCCAAATAGCAACAGAATGTTCATTAGGTTTTG
Source organism: Sepioteuthis lessoniana (assembly GCA_963585895.1). Classification (NCBI taxonomy): domain Eukaryota; kingdom Metazoa; phylum Mollusca; class Cephalopoda; order Myopsida; family Loliginidae; genus Sepioteuthis; species Sepioteuthis lessoniana. The sequence continues at coordinate 146,010,186 of OY757905.1, read as the reverse complement.
TGAATTCAAAATTTGAATTGTTTCAATATTTAAACATAGCATTTTTTGAATGATAATAATCTAGTAACACTAAATACAGTATTAATTATCAAGTCTATATACAAGGGTTCATCAACTTTTTACTAGGGTAAGTCAAAAATGTTGCAATATTTTGGTACATGCTAGTTTGCATTGCAATCTATCCCACAACTGAAGCAGTTCAAGTCATGAAAATTCCGCATTGTGGTTGATTGTATCATGGTAATTGGTGTACTAACACATTGTACATTGCATCACTGTTTTTATGATTTGAAAGCTGTACAGATGAATGTGCAACATAGTCTTATGCTTTGCATGTTTGAACTGAGCCATTATACCATGAAAGCAACCAAAAACATTTCTTATGCTAAAAGTGAATGTGCAGTTGCTCAAAGTACAGTAAGCGGACGGTTAAAGAAATTTTGCTTTGGTTGCTTGACAATCAAGCAAAGTCAAGTAAACCAAAAACTGTGGATTCCAAGGCCATGCTCAGAGTCATAGTGTAGCACTCAGAGAGTATCCATCGATCTTGGCATTTTAGAGTTCTGTGAGGTTCTTCACCTTCACAACCTTGGCAAAAGCACTTCAGAACTGCCAAATTGTGACTCATGATACCAGCATATTACAAAACCTTTGACTCACCCAAGAAAATGATAAAAATAAATACAATATTAATAATCAATTACATATAAGGGTGAATAAGAATACTTAGATATTTATATTCAATTGGTTGGAAATATCTAAAGTTTCATAATATCAAGGGATTCTTACAAATAAATGGTTTAAAGTAACTATTTCTATCAAATAATAATCATTTGTTTGTACACAGTCATATGGTTCCAAGTATTTCTATCTATCACCAATAATTTGCAAGCAATTATAGGGTTTTAAGTAACTAATAATAATTATCTTTAGTAAACAATTATATCTCCAAGTAACAATTAATACAAATAATTTGCTAACATATGATATCAAGTCTTTGTATCTAATATAAATAGTTTTTATACACCTTGTTCACCAATGGTCTGGGAGGCCGGGGTTCAATCTCAGGTCAAGTCATACCAAAGACTCAAAAAACGGTACTTGATGCTACCTTGCTAGGTACTCAGCATTATAAGGTGAGGATCAAGGGTAAAGTGGAGCAATCCTGGGAATTGAGTAGTGCTCTCCCCTACACCTTGGTGTAGTAGCTATTGAAAAGGGAGCCTTCAGGTTACCCTCGACTAAAATCGCCAACTTTACTTACTTTCGTTTGTAGACTAGCAGGTGCTATTACTTTGGGGTCATAGTAGAGCTGGGAGTAATGATAATGAAGGGATACACAATACTCTCCAGATTCTCAGAATTGGAGCCTCACCACCAGATGCAGTTTAGTATCATACTGAAGATATCCCTTTTTTTAGGGTGGGTGGGGGTTTCTCCCATGCAGAAGATGCACTGACAGAAGTTTTATTCATTCTAATATACCTACCATATATACCCCAGTATAAGTCAATCGTATAGCTTAGCTCTTGATATGTAATTACAAAATGTATTGAATAATTTATTAAAACCAAGAGTTGCTCCTTATTTTTCCCATTATGATAGAATTTTGACCTTAAAAACTATTTCAAATATACAAGTCAACACTGACTTTTGCCTAAAATTGGATCTTCAAACTTGAACCTATACATGAAAATATACAATATGTGAATTCTTCACATATTTTTGTATATTTTTATGATTACAAGTATAAATGAAAACTCTTATATTTAAGAAAGATTAAAGGATAGACAGTTCTTAAAATTGTATTTACTGACTTTTAAGTGTTCAACATTTTCAAGCGCCTAAAGTTTTAAATGCAGACTAAGTGAGTTTGGATAAAGAATTGTAAGTTTTAAAAAAATACACCTCATATCATATTCACTATTAAGTTTAGCAAGGTTTCACTTTATATGGTACAAGAGGAAATAAGAGTTGGGAGATTGTATTGCATTGACATTTGAATCAAAATGGGTTCGTCTTCCTTAAAAATTTACTTTCAAAATTCTAACTTTAAGATGAGCTTGAACATTGGCCGCTAGTTCCAACTGAAGATATCAAGCTCAGTCAACAGGATTATAAGGATATTTTGTATTTGTTTAAAAATTTGAGACATCAATTTTGTTATTTTTTTTGTGCATTTACTATCAGTAATAGAACACCTCAGAAAAATATGCGTATATATATATATCATCATCATCATTATTATTATCATCATGTCGCACTGCTAGCATGGATTCCCTTGAATCTCTCACCATTCATCTCTATCATCCATCGCTTCTGGCAGGTCTTCAAGACTACATCCTGTATCCATACAGAGCTGTTGTAGATAAGTTCTGGTTGGTCATCCAACACTTGCAAGCTCATGTAAAGAGGTCCATAGGAGAACACTGCTTATGAGTTAGTCCTTACTTCTCCAACAATGTCTCGCATGTTTTTTTCATCTTTTTTTGGATGGTTTTAGAGATGGGAGGTAAGTGTCCATACAGCTGCTGTTTTATGGAATTTTGCTTCCAGGATTTGTTAGATAAGGCTTGTAGCATTCTTGTGCAGTTCCCATGTAGCTTTTTCTCTATATGGTTTGTCAGTGTCCCAACCACTCTACTATAGTTAGGATGCAACACAAAGTCAATTTTAAAGAGGAGTACAACTAGTTTTAATTTCTTCTCTTAGACTAATTCCTATACTAAGGCTAAAGAAGTCATTCTGTTCTACTATTTTACCTATAACTGGAGGAATAAAGAGATCAATTGATCCCCTTCCATCAGCACAAAGTGAAATGCAAACAGTGTCATCCAATATTTGAATATTTCTCATCAAGTTCAAATGAAAACTGTTATATTACATTCATTTCCTATATATATACTGGATTGAGTGACAAACAATTTCTGTTTTTAAAAGCAAATTGTAAACATGCATTTCAAACTTCCAATGTTTTAAATGCAACCAGAATTTACTTGATTAAAGAGTGCCTTCATTTCATTAGTTAAAGAGTGTGCATCATAATTTAATCTATGGTCTCACATCTTTAAAATAGAACAACTGAAAATGCATATTCAATATATAATGTTATGGAAGTTAAAGAATAACAAAAAATGCAACAGAAAGAGCAAAGAAAATTTGTAGTGTTTATGACCAAGATGTTATTACTGACTACCAAGTCTGAAAGTGGTTTTCAAAGTTTTGTTCTAGTGATACATCCTTAAGAGATGTATACATAACATGGACACTCATCAGACCTCAATCAAGATGCTTTAAAAGAATTATTGGAATACAATCTGTGAAAAAGTACTCAAGAATTAACACTTGATGTCAACTCATCCCTATCCACAATGTGCTGTGACATAAAAAAGATATGAAAAGTGAGCAATCTGGGTGTTTCAGTTCCTCCTGTGCTTAGCAAGAATAAGGAAGATCACATAGCAAGTCTTCTTTTAAGGCAAAGAAATGACCCATTTCCTCAGAATATCATTACAAGTGATAAAGAATGGGTTTTTTATGATGATGTTCAATACAAAATGCAGGAAATTGACAAAGATGAATGCAGAGTTTCAAGGAAGAAAAGTTATGCTGTATGTAAAGTGGGATAACCATATATTATTCATTCTGAGGTTTTAAAACACAATCAGATTTATACTCTCAACAGTTGTAACATGTGCATAAACATTTTTTAAGACAATGCTCTGTACTCAATAGAAGAATGTTGTGCTTTGCCATGATAATGCAAGGCAACATTCAACAAGTATAATGCAGGAAAAAATATTGGATTTAGATTTGTCTATTCTATCACATCTACTATATTCACTAGACTTTGCACCAAGTGATTTCGGTTTTATTCATTCTCTACAAAATAGTCTGAATGACAAAAAGATTTTTCAAGAAGTTCAGGTGAAAATGTCGGTGGAAAAGTTTGTGAGCTCAAAACCATATGAATTTTATTTAAGAGGAATCAACAAGCTAACAGATAAATGGCAAAAGGTTATTCAAAATATTAACAAATATACTATAGATTGAAATTAATTCATCATTAAATTATGATTAAATTATATTTTACAAAAACAGAAATTATTTGTAATTCAACCCAAGTATTGTCTATGAGTACATTTCAAACAATTTTTCTTTACAAAATCTTAATTTTCTTCTAAATCAGGATTTTATCATTTATAAATACAATCTAAACAGATATCATTAGGTATTATTTATTATCAAATTCTATGGCTCTGAAACTATGCAGCAAAATATGAATATTTAGCATTCTAAGTTTACCTCTCATTTATATTTATGCAGTTTTATATCTTATAAAATCCATTTTGATTATATAAAATCCTGGTATTTTTAGTTTAGAAGAAAATTAAACTTTGATAAAAAAAATTTGTAATGGTGAATATATATATATATATATATGGGGGGAGTATGTGTGTGTATGATACATCTCTTTCTCAGCAGACTCTGATGTCTCTTTTCTGTGGCCATCTTTGTTCTCATTTGTTGTCTTTCAACATTATCTCTCTCTATTCTAAGTTTTTCAATGCTTGGATGATGAATGGCAATGCAACCACAATTTCATGTGCACATTTTTCTTATATATCTTTAAGACTTTTGAAATTCCCATCACCCATCTATATAAACAAGGATTGATAGAGCAGGAATGGAGCATTTCAAACACTCAAGTCAAGTGTTTCTCACAAAATAACTTATTTCTGACTTGAGAATTATTTTGTTCACCTGATTGAAACTCTCCAATGAGAGTAGTGGTATCAGATTAATCTCAAGCTCACTAGCTTTCCATCATATTTATTGAAATGCAGTGTTTTTCCATGTGTTTAATGGCTCAGGACTTAATTTGAATGCTACACTACATATCAATAATAGATCTCACCAATCTATAATCTAATTCATAAATACACTTGAAGATAAAATCTTCAGATGAAGTTTAGGAGCTTTGCATAATAGATGAAACTTTTAGTCATGAAACCAATATAAATAGTGACATATTCATTTCTTTTAGGTTTTATACTGCTCTGTTGGCCAGCATTTGAGCACTTTTTTGATTTTAGAAAAAAAATTTTTGAACTGCTTCTTCACACACACACACACACACACAAACACACACACACATATATATATATATATATATACTGTGAGATTCTATTTATAAATTTAAAGATTTGAGGTTTAGTAATAATAGGAATATTATTATTATGTGTAAGATATAATTGTAATCTTGAGGATTCATAATATTATGTTATATTTGTTTATAATTTTAGATAATGTCTTAGCATTAACTGGTATAATTTTTAGTTTTGATTTTAATGTGATCGATTGTATTGAAAAGAATAAAAATATTGATATGACAATTTTCTTAGTGTTTTTGATAAAATAGTTTTAATATACAATATGATATTTTATAATATAATTTTATATTAGTTAAGAGGTTATTAATTCTCATATAAGTTGTTTATAGTACATAATTTTCTCTCCCCAAATCAATTTATTCTTTAATATATATTTTTAAATTTTTTCCTTCATTTGGATTTAAAAGTTTGTTTACATCAAAAAGAGGTGGAAAGGAAAAAGAAGTCAAAAACTGATAGATCTTGAAAAATTGAATGTAATTTGCCAACCAGATAGAAAAAAACAAATGGTCGGGTCTTTACATGAAAAGAAAAAAAAGTGAATGAAATTTGGGTTAGGGAGGTAGGGTGGCCGGAATTTTGTGGTTTTTTCTAAATATTTGTTAGAAATTTCTCATTATGTCTTTGTCTGAAGATGCAGATCTTACATTTTTTTTAAATATAGGGTTTGCTGAAATAAATATTATTACAAAAAATATGCATACTTTTTAAAGGTTTTTCTTATATATATATATATATATATATATATATATATATATATATATATATATATATATATATACTGCTATATTTATAAAGAAATAAATAGGTAAGTAAACCATTGTTAGAGAGTTTAACACTCAGTGAGTGCTCCAAACTCCAGGCCTTGCATTAAACTAAGCTGATCTTTGTAAATGACAACTCATTACTAAGAATGATAATGATAATGTAAATAGTGGGTTTGTATTCATCTTGTGGGGCCCAATAAAAAAAAACAAAAAAAAAAAAACTAATCACTGTACTTTAAAAAATGTCTGTAAAAAAAGCAAGTCTATGTTTTATCACAAACAAAATGATGAACACTGATTTTCCAATAACTAAAAAAAGTCTTCTGAAATGTTATTAGAAAACATTATGATTTGAACAGCCACTGTAATTATTATTTCTATATGTTATTGTTTAGAATGGAAGCTCAGCATGATAAAGAAAATCCAAGACAATAAAAAGAGAAAAAAATCTTAAGCTAGGTGATCAAAAGAGTAAAAAAATGAAAATACTACAGACTTGAAATCTTTGTATAATCTGATAAGTTCTTTTATAATGCAAAAAAAAAAAAAAAATCAAACTGGTAAGAATTGTTAAAGTGCCTCTTCGATCTTTCAAGAAAATTTTAAAATTACTATCTTTTCTCATATCACATAATTATAACTCCCTTCTTTCTAACACAAGCAACAATTCAATAAATAGACAAAACAATTAAAATTTTATCTTAAAAAAGATAGGTAACCCTTTGAATTGAATGATAGGTTCTAATAATATTTACTTTTAACATATTTTCTGTCAAAATGAAAGAATTATTCATCTATGGATGATTGCTTCTGCCTAGAAGCAAAATTGAGTGTGTATTTATCCTGCAGCTCTAACACAAGCAGAATGCAACAGAAAGTCAATTTTTAAGTGGAGTAAATTGGTTTGAATTTACAGTTTACTTTCTCCTAGACTGGTTGCCTTACAAGACGAAAGAACCCAGTCTGCACTAATCCTTACCCATACTTGGTGGGGTAAGAAATTGAAATTAACATGTTGATAGAATATTCTTACTCTTTTGCCATGAACAAGATGTAACACAAGGTCAATTTGTAAGCAAAGTACAGATGGTTTGAATTCAGTGTTTACCTTCTCTTAGACTGGATGCCTTAACAAGAGTAAAGGACACAGTCTGCTCTATTATTTACCCATAGTCGAGGGGAAAGAGATGGATTCATGCCTTTCTAAAGGCATGAAGAGAGATAGAAACAGTCTCAACCAGGTCACTGTTTCCATTTCCTGCAACAATAACCATTATGCTAAGCAAGCCTCCAGAATGTAGTATCTTATGTACTACGCTTAATTTCAAAGTGACACTCTCTGACACATTAGTCAAGGACCTAAGAATATCTCTTTGATCCTTTGGCTGAGATCTAACAGTGGTATTTCTCTTTGATCCTTTGGCTGGGATCTAACAGTTGTATTTCTCTTTGATCCTTTAGCTGGGATCTAACAGTTGTATTTCTCTTTTATCCTTTGGCTGGGATCTAACAGTTGTATTTCTCTTTGATCCTTTGGCTTGGGTCTAACAGATGTATTTTTCTTTGATCCTTTGGCTGGGACCTAACAGTTGTATTTCTCTTTGATCCTTTGGCTGGGATCAAACTGTTGTATCTATTCCTGGTTGTTAGTGTATCAAATATCTGTAAGTTAGTGATGAGACTCACCAAAATGTGACCAAGTTGCCTTCCAAGTAAACTTTAAGCAATTTGATGAATCTAGATTTTCTTTTTACATATTATTCATGTACTAAGCTAAACAGATAGAATATTCAATATTTAGTCAGTGCAGAGAAAGACTATAAACAACCTTTTAATCTCTAAGTTACAGAGTCAAAGTTAAATTTCTATAATCATCTCAATTTTACAGAGATATTAAACTTCAGGGAAACTCACTTCAAATTTTGTCTCCAGTTTTTCACTTGTCAATTTCTCTTTTTATAACATACCCAATTTCATGTCATTAACCTATTTCTTTCATTTATTGCTTATTATACTAATTGAATATTTCATAAATTCCAATGGCTTGATATTTCTACAATTGAATTCCATTCTTAACCTGGATATCTCTCAAAACAATATCAAAAATTCCAAATATTTCAATCAAATTTTCTTCCAAAAACATTTCTTGTTCACTTAGCCAATCCATTCATCTGATCATCAATTTTCATTTGCCACAACTAACAAAACTTGTTAATCCTTCCCTGCACAAAGATTTAACTTTCTAGTTTATTCTATTCTATCTATATATTTGTTGTTTTTTTAATCCCTCTCCTTCAATGTGGTCTTCTGGTTAAAATAGAAGTATAGATTGAATTTATTATTTCTACTGGTAATGACCATGCTCATTTCAGTAAAACATGGTAAAAATAAATTGTAGTGCCAAGAAGACTATCCTTGAAATTATGAGAATATAAGAACATAACTTTAACAATTCATTTGCAATTTTTAAAGCATACAAAATATATCTATAATGAAAATATTAAAATCAAACAGGAAAATTTATTAAAAAAAAAGGAAAAATGTGTTCAATAAAAAAAAATTTTTTTTTTTTTCTTTTTGAAATTTCAAATATTTAAAATGTATAAAACCTTTTTAGGATAATTTTACAGGAAAAAGTAATTAAAAACAAACTAGGAAAAAACTAGTTGCCAAAGAAAGAAATCCTGAAAATAAATAAATCTCGATCTTATCAAAGTAATTAATTCAAAAATATATAAAAGCAGAAAAGAAAAGTAAATTTTACACAGTTATATAGAAAAACAAAAATATATGTTCAGGATGAAAAATAAAGAAAAAAAACAAAAACAGTATGTATAAATCTGACTAAAATTATTTAAAAAAAAAAGACTTTTTCTAGCAAGAATCAGCTAGATAAATAATTAATATGCTGTTTATCGTTTAACCTTTTTGAAAAATCTTTGGCAGGTTGTGAAAAACTAAACTCATTAAAAATCAATAGGATTATATCAATCTGACTGTATGATATAAATATGTGTGTGTATGTGTGTGTGTGTAAGTAGAAAATAAGATTTTAAGTACAAATTATTAGAATGCTGCAGAAAAAAATGTATAAGAGGTTTATAGCTAAATGCTTATCAGAAAAGTTCTGTAGTTCATCCATAACAAGAGAAATAACACTTTTAATAACCATTTTTGCTATAGGAAAATTGTCCTTTACAGAATTAAGAGATGCTGTCAATCTATCTACTGATTTTAATGGCATGGCAATCCATTTACAGTTATTTAATGCCTTGATGTTAGGTAATTACATTTGTTGTACATTATATTCAAATTTTATGTGTAGTTTTTTCTTAAGGATTTTTTTGCATACAGTTATATGATACCAAATATTCCTATCTAACAAAAATAATTTGCACACAGTTGTATGGTTTCAAGTATTCCTATCTAATACTAATAATTATATGGATTCAAGTAATTATTTCAATTTGATAGGTCCTTTCTTCACAAATAGATATATGGTTGATGTAACTAATAATATTCCTTAGTAAACAATAATCATTATCATCATCAAGTCACACTGGCAGTGAAGATTTTCCTGACTCTCTCTTTCTCTCCATCCATCCCTATCATCCATCACTCCCAACAGCTCTTCCAAATTACATCCTGTGTCCACACAAAGCTGATGTTCTTGCTGGTTGGCCAACACTGGCATGTCCATGTTTGGGGGCCTATAGAAGAATTTCACTTATGAGTTCATCCTTGCTTCTCCAGCAGTGTCCCACGTGTCTTGTTTGTCTTACTTGGATGGTTTTAGAGATGGGAAGTAAGTGGCCGTACAGCTGTTGTTTTGTGGGGTGTGGCTTCCAGGATTTGATCAATATAGCTTAGCATTTTTGTGTCGCTCTCATCTAGTTTTTTTCTCTAAGTGATTTGTTAGCATCCATGTGGTGCATCCATACAGTAGTACTGACATAGGTAGAGGTTGAAAGAAATCCTGTTTCATTTTATCGGATACATTAGACTTCGATATGATCAATGACTTATTGATAGCAGTCCATGCCTTTGCTAGGCATATATCAAGATCACTTTCAGGAGATGAGATGCTGCTCCTGACGTATGTTATCTCGTCTACTAATTTCATATGATTGCCTGTCAGAGTTGTGATGGCTCTTCATTTAAAACACATGTAACTCTGTTTTATTTGCATTCATGTGAGGGTCAATGCTTCCTGCTGTCTGCTCCAGGTGATGCAGCAGGGGTTCAGCTTGTCCAGGTGTATTTGCAAGAAGTGCTATATCATCTGCCTAGTCTACATCCATCATAGTTTCTGCAGGATATCATCTGCTTCTTTTCTTTTTAGCATAAAGCTATTTTCTTTTATTTGATCAATTGATGTTTGAAGTACATAGTCTAGGCAGACAATAAACAACTAAGGTGCTAATATATCTCCAGCGACAATGTTGAAGAAGTCTGTGTCTCCTTCAGGTGAGTGAACTATTTGCTTTTGAGTTTTTATAAACCATCAGACCATATGCTAGAAGTATTTGCTACATCTTCTGTATATAAAATCAAATGCCTTGGAAAAATCAACCAACAATAGTATTGCCTTGAGATTTTTTGCACAAAGTCCTACAATGATTCACTCAATTGTTAGAATCTGTGATGTTGTGGATCTATTTCCCCCAAAAACCATTCTGATTTTTCCTAAGAAGAAGCAGAGCTTTATATCTTAGCAGCAAGAGAAGTAAGAGTTATGCCTCTGTTTAAAAATCATTTCTATTCAATAGGACCATATGTAACAAAAAACCCTAAGAAACAACTACACTAAAAACATAAATATGAACTTACAATGAATATGATTCCCTAACCTCTTGGCATAAAATAACCCTAGATGGGTTGTTGACATGCCATTAAAATCAATCACTCTAAAAGCTTGTCAAAGATCTCAAACATCTGTACACCTATGAAAAGATTAAACTGGAATTGATATTTCTCATTAAGATTTATTTTTTTTAACATTATGAGTGAACTCTAAGCATTTTATAAAAAAATCAACAATCTTGTTATTTTCTAATTTTAATTCTTCATTAACAACAAATCTTGAAAATCTACAGACTGTTGTAACCTTTCTTAATATTTTTCCTAAAATCTAATAATTTTTCCTAACTCTTATCTGATGAAGCTTATATACAGGGCAAAACATAATAAATATATAAACATCTCAACATCTTTCTATTTCAGTCAATTGGAGATATTTACATACATGCATATATATATATATATATATATATATATATATATATATATACATATATATAAGCAATACCCCCTCCCTGTTAGGTAGGGTGATAAACCACAACTCAAAGTTTCATATCTTTGATCATCAGGTGAGTGGTTGATCCACATATCGGACATATTCAATAGTGTACATTTTTATACTTTTTTGAAGTCACATGATTACAAAGTAGATGGCATAAATAATGAGGCTCAATCTGGTGCCAAATTGGGAAGCAAATACTTCTAATAATGGTAGCATCTCATCAACTCAGATCTTTTATTTAAAAAAATTATTTGAGTCTGGAAATATAATATTTTTTATTCCAGACACAATTTACAATTTTTCAAATCTTCATTATAATGATCTACTCTTGTAAGTATCAACCATTCAATTTCCCATTATTTCTTTTGTAATCCCAATGAATGATATGATTGGACCCTATCAAGTTTTGCTCTAAAGTTAATAACTCTTTGTAGTTACTATTTGGAGAAGTAAAACTGTCATGGAAGGGTGGTTTTCTCAAACACTATAATTTTTCAAAAAAACAAAAATGATGACACCACAAGTATTTGAAATTTTTTCTTAATCAAAAGATATTTGTTTCAAAGTAGGAAATTCAGTAAATAGTGACTTGTAAAGAGTGCCACCCAGTGATTCTTTTTGCAATAACAAGTCAATGCATTATAAATAATAACAAAAGCCAATTTATTTTTAACAAAGGTTGTTTCTGAAAATTTATTTTTCACTACTCAATTCATACAAATATTTGGTAATTACTATATCAAATGCTACTGGTCTTTGGGAAAGTGCAAAAGATCATTTTCAACATGGACCTTTATGATGTCTTGCAAGGAATAAAGTCAGTGAGATTCTTGGCCACCTGTCAAGACTATCTTGGTTGAAAAAAGAAGAAAATCAAGCTTCTCCAATCAACATACAACCAAGTTTAAATGCAACATACAGAATACATTGAAGTAATTGAACCTCACAAAATTTTATATATATATATATATATATATATATATATATATATATATATATACATATACATGTGACAGTGTGTGTCTGTACACAATGTCGTTCATAAATAAGACAATCTTATCATAACACACTAACTTTCTTCTAAACCAAAGGTACCAGGGCTTTATTACTTCCAGTTGAACATTATACAAACAAAACAGATATTATTAGGTATTATTTATCACTAAACTCTACAGCACTGAACCTCTGCTACCAAAAATATACTTGTAACACCTCAGTAACCAAAATGAATTATAAGGAGAGTATTTGTTTTTGAAGTGTTACTGATTCATATTTTTGATAAGTATTTTCATCATAAATTTTTAATCTTTTCAAATCTTAGATGAAACTGTTTACAAAGGCATGAATCCAACTATTCTCCTCTCTAGATAAGGGTAAATAGTAGTGCAGAGTAGGCTCTTTAACCTTCGTAAAGCAACTTGTCTCAGAAATGATAAAGTCTAAATTCAAATCAGTTGTACTCAACTTAAAAAACTGACCTAGTATTGCATCCTGCTCATGGCAGAAGAAAAATATATACATTGTATAACATTTAAGAGATTACAAAATGTTAGTAAATATTCTAATAATGCTTTGTGAAGGAGAGTATTACTGCTCAAATATGAATTAAAAATATTGAGAAAAATATACACAACACTTAGTTTTGGTCAAATATATATTCTTAGAACAGACAATCTTGGAGTATAATCCACTTTTAGTAAAAGAAATGTTTCTTCTCCCTTTCAAAACTTTATTAGTTTATAACATACAAATAAAGTTTTCAAAGGAAGAAGAAACAATTCTCTTATTTTAATGAAAAGGTTATATAACTATGCATTTTCATTGCATTGCTTATCAAAGATATTTCATAATAAGAATGGAGAATGCCTTTTTTGAAGTTTGCCATAATTTCCAAGGTTATTTTCCAAACTGGACTAAACTCTATTTTACAAGAACAAGCACATTTATTCTACAATGACTAGAATAAATTTAAGTCGACAAAGTTATCTCTACTAAAAATGAAAAAAAGAGACATTTTAAAATTCAAAATCAAACAGAATTGGATGGTGATGGAAGGGGGATGTCATAATATTAAGTTAATAAACATAACACCTGAGAATTATGGGAGAATTTACTGATAACAAACATGAGAATATTAACCTAAATTAATGTTGAAATCATGGTAAATCATGTTTGAAAGTCTTAATGCTCTAAATAATATCTCTATTTTTATGGTGGTAAATTCCTCAAAATGTTCATATATCTTAGTATATATGTCTACACACATACATTATCTATAAGTGTGTATGTGTATAGATTTTAATGAAAGAAAATTCAGAAAAAAATGAGCACTTTTCTAAGTTTTAAAGAATTTATCTAGCCATAAACATTTTTAGAATGGTTTTGTTTTCAAATGGAACCAAAATATATTTGGCAGTTTCTCCATGAACAATTTAGATAACCTCTGGTTTTAATGTTGCCGATTTTCACCCCTTTCCAAAATTTGCATATCAGAATGTTTGAAATCCCGACAGTGTCTATAGCTTCTGGTCACTGATTTAAAAATTAAACATTGAAAACTAGAAAAATTTTTTAAAAACCATTTCCTAATTATATATATGTGTGTGTGGGGGGGTTGTGTGTGTGTGTATGTGTGTGTTTATATATGTTCTCTTTTCACTTTTTTATACTTTATGGTAAAAAAAATGTTCATTTGATAAATATGCAAATCGTAGTTTTATTTTTTCCCTTTCTTCTTTTGCAACATCCCATAATATAAGGAAGCGCCCTTTAACCATCTTTGGTTTTCAAGTCAACACAGTACGTATATTAAAATATGCAAATTATCTCCAAGTTTTTAGAATTGTCCGTTTATCTCAAGCACTTATGTACTTTCTATGCATATACTTACTTTCCTGTGCACTTTAATTTTACATGCAACTCTATATACAAATTCACATATGCTCGTGTGTGTGTGTGTGTGTGTGTGTGTGTGTGTGTGTGTGTGTGTGTGTGTGTGTGTGTGTATTTTTAATTTCAGGCATATTTATAATCTCATATACTTACATTATTTACAGAGCTTATATACTTTATAATATTTTCTTATAGATATTCAATATGAGAGGTGGTGGGATGAAGAGATCTTGGCATAGCTAAGAAGGGAAAGATCCAGAATTTTGAAATACACATGCTATTCCATATATTCATTTTGAGGTTCAATACTCTTGGCACATGGTTCTAGAAGTTTCTTTAACCCTTTCAATGTTCAACATATTCTTTTTTTAATTTCGTTCTCAGCACCATTTTATGTATAATTTCAAAAGTTTATATTCATTCTGATATGTTTTAGTACATTTTTTTTCTCTTTCTCTCTCTCTCACACAAACAAATGAATATATATACAATTGGAGATAAAATTTAAGTTTGACATGTTGAGTTTTTTCAAAACATACTATTGCAACTATATATATATATATATATGTGGTGCCTTCAATAAGTTTCCAGACATTTTTTGTACAGGTATTTAAAATTGTCGTAGACTCTTGAAAATTCACTATGCTATTGCTATACATCTTATGAGATGACTGACCAATTTTTATGATTTCACATTCAAATGAACAGCTACAGCAGCAATTGGAATACACCCTACTAAAGCCTGATTGTCACCGCTGGTGAATATCAAAAATGCAATCTCGACGTGAGGACACTTTAGAAGAACGATATGCATTAAAATTGTGTTTTAAACTAGGAAACAATGCCACAGAAACATATGGAATGCTTCAGACTGCTTTTCGACCATCTTGTATGAATTGAGCATCAGTTTTTGAGTGACGTAAGAGATTCAAAGAAGGCAGGGAGTCTGTGAGGGATGATGAGAGGTGTGGGAGGAGTAAGGAAGTCAATACACCACAGTTGATTGGCCAAAGGGTTAGGGTTACTATGTTGAGGTTTTAAGGGAGTTCAGGAAGAGATTCCGTCGCAAGAGGCCAGCACACTTCAAATCAGGTTAGTGGCATTTCCATGAGGACAATGCACCAGTCCACAACTCCATCCTTGTCACAGACTATTTGACCAAGATAGGCATCAAGACAGTTCCTCAGCCTCCCTATAGTCCAGACCGTGTTCCCTGTGACTTTTGGTTATTCCCTAAGGTCAGAGGCTGTCGTTATGAGACAATTGAGGAGATAAAAGAGGCTGTGACAAAGATCATTTACACGCTCACACAAGAAGACTTCCATGGGGCCTTCCAGAAGTTGTTGGAACAGTACAACAAGTGCATTGCAGCCAGAGGAGATTACTTCGAAGGGGACTAGAGTTTCATGTGTGTACTATCAATAAAAGTGCCCATACGAAAAAAAGTCTGGAAACTTATTTAATGATCCTTGTATATACACACAAACACATATATATATATACACATACACACACAAACACACACACACACACAAAAATATTTCAATAAGAAAATAGAATAAGACAGGTTAAAAACTTACAAATGAGTCTCATGTTATTAATCCTCAGGTAAGGCATTATCAACATCTCTCTCTCTATATATATATATATATATTAACCTATATATCCCAAAAATGTTCTAGTGGATATTAGATCTATAAAAGCAAATAACATCATATTTTACACTATATTCCACTCAGAAAACACCAAAATAAGAAAAACCAACAATATGAGATATCTTTTAGTTTGGGAATTGGTATTTTAAATATCTTTAATAATTGACAAATACACTGAATCTAAAAAGAAATCTTTTTAGAGTAGTTCAAATATACAAAATTCCTAACATGAGAGTATAATGTGGAATCAATTAAACTAATAGATTTCTTTGATTTAATGATATAAATCAAAATTTACCATTCCAGAAGAGGAGCATCAAATATATATATATATATATATATATATATATGTTATGTATGTATATTTTGTCAGCATTTCTTCATTGATACATATTTGATTGAATATAGTAGACATTTTTTGTCTACAAATTATTTTGTTAATCCTTTCGAATTGCCATATTGATCTTATGATATTCAGCGGGTATTGGTTGATAAACCTTCCATAATTTCTTATTTCCCAAGTACTTTCTGTCTGACCTTGGGCCATCATCAGTACCACACTATAAACACTCATTCTTACAAAGTAGTAATGTACATACAAAAGTTACATCACTTTTATAATACATCCTTTCCTGATGATGGCCCAAGATTGGGCAGAAAGTACTTGGGAAATAACTAATTATGGAAGGTTTATCAACCAATTCCTGCCAAATATCATAAGATTGATACAGCAATTCAAAAGGATTAACAAAAAAATGTCTATTATGTTCAATCATATATATATATATATACATATATATATGGTGATGATTGCACCTAGTCAGAAGATCAAATCTCTTAATTGATCATAACATGACCATGAAATACCTCTATTGCTTCAGGATTTTGAAGAGATATCTTCACAGAAGGATCATGGTGGCATGTGTTTGTGCTACCTACATATCACCCTCAAAGTATCTACAGCTAGAATCTTATGACAAGTGAGGCAAAATGATTGTAAGCTGTATAAGACACAGGTTTCTCAGAATTTTCTTTCCACCAGGTATCATTAGGCTTCCTATCAGAGTACCCAAACTTTTCAGCCATCATCTTCAGGAGGAAATATTCCAGCTTTATCAACATCTTTTTAATTTCATTTGTATTTTGTTCATGTCCATTGAAAAAATATTTGCTTTTTTAAAGTCCTTAAGATAAACATTTTTCCATTTTGAATTGTTTATTTCAAATGTATTTCATTAGTATCTATTGAAAGAATATTATGTGTATGTGTATATATATAGTCATGAACATGAACTGTGAATAACATTTTTTTATTTTAGCTCACAAATTCTTCATACTACATTTATATCCCTTCTTTACTCCATGAGTATAAAATGAAAAACTTTCACTTTCATCCAAGCACAGGTGTTATCTCTTCATTACAACTGAAAAGGTGATTAAGGACATTCTTTGATGACCCAAGTTAATACAGAAATCACAAAAATTCTGAAAATTCCTATTTTAATAATCTATGTTTTTCATTCAATATGTGAGAATAGAATGAACCACATATTTTTTTTACCAAATTTACTCAACAGTTCATAATATTTTATACAAACTTAGAGAAGAGCCATATTTCAGCTTTTCTCAAAACAGGTCTTTGGATGGATGGATGTTTCCCCCATAACGTATTAGTTACGGGGATGTTATATGAAGTTATTTCCTTTCATGACATCTCTGAGAGCAACAGAGATTACTTGGCAGCGACCATCTTCTCTCTGGTTACAATGCAATAGGCTGTACATCATACTAGTAGCAAGGAATGGTCCCTGGACTGATCCCCTTATCAAACACTTGTGATAGATTGCTTTTACAATATTTAAGACCTTTAATTTCACAGAATCCTAGGAAAATATCCTGCCATTTTTAATATCTTAATTGTCCATTCTTCATTCCTTATACAGGAACTTTTGGCAAAACATTTCATCACTCAGGTTTGTGAGCCCCCCCCCACCTATAATTAAAAATTGGCTTTTTGTTATTTCTAGCTTTTCCCAAATCTAAAATTGCCAGAGAAATGATGGAGATTAAGAAGAATATAACAAGGCAACTGATGGTGATCCTTAAAGAGGATTTTTACGGATTGCTTTCAAAAGTGGAATTGATGCTGGAATGAATGATTGAGATCCCAAGAGATGTACATTGAAAGCAATTAAAGTAGTTACACTACATTTTCTTTAATTTTAAATAGGAGGATAATTCCAGACAGAATTTAGATATATATATATATATATATATATATCCTGTCTGTAAATAATACTTGCTTTAATACCAGCCCAGTTAAAGTTCAATTCTTACTGACTTTAATATATAAAATATAAACTGAGTGCCAAAATTTGCTTAGATAAATTCCAACCAAAATTTGAAAAATTCCTCCAAATAAACCAAATACCACTTTCAATGATGTTTTTCAATTATTTTTAACCTCATGAAAATCTTTTACTTTCTTGCATCAAAACAAATGATAGGTTAGTGCCAACTAATAGAATTTTATATCCTGGAAAACAGAAACACTAATATTCATTTGAATAAAATTTCTACTCTACTAGCTCGTCCTGTGAAAATTTCATTGTATATACAAATGATATTATATAATACATTTAGTTTAATATATATAAGGTGTTTCAGAAAAACTGATATCACTTCATACTTTAATAACTCAACCAATTCTCATTATATAATAATCACAAAATAAATCAAAATTCAAGGTTTTAACATTTTATGTTTTTTCTTTTCAGGTAAAAAAAATGTCATTTACAAGAAATAAAAGACATTTAAACATGAAACAGAAGTTTTAGTTGTTTCTACATTTGCCATAAAAATTTGTGAACATTTTAACAAGAATTAGATAACAAAATGATATCAATTTTTCTGAAACACCCAGTACATTTTAAATGGTGTCAATTCTTTTTATATTGTGTGTATATATATATATATATATATATATATATATATATATATATATATATTAGGAGCAGGGAGTGAGCTAAAGGCTTCCTTTTCGATAGCTACTACACCAATATATATATGTACATATGTATATAATGACTATGTTGACTGATAGTTTGAATAGTTTCAATATGTTATGAAGTTTGGCAGCCAGTTTTATGAACAGAGGGTACTGTTGACAAGTTACACTGTATATGTATTTAACCCACCCCTGCCACACATAACATAACATATAACATAAGGTCAATTTTTCAGTGGAATAATACTGGCTTGAATTCAGATTGTTCTTTCTCCAAAACCATTCACCAGACAAAGGCTAAAGAGTCCAGTCTGCCCTACTATTTACCCATAGCTGAAAGAAGAAGAGATTCATGTCTTTTAAGAAGGCATTAGTTTAAACTGAAACACAAGCAGCTTTATCCAGAATTTGAACTTGGATTGCAGTTTCTATTTCTAAAAATGATAACCATTTCTATGTAAACATGTCGCTTCATTGTTTGCTTACATTATTGCTTACTTTTATGACATGTTAACTTTTCTTTGGTAACTTAATCATGAAGTCATTAAAAGAATTATTCTCACCAATTATATACAGAAGAAAAATGTATCTTCACAATCATTTTAAACAAGTAAGCATTTCAAACTTAGTTGCAATATCAAAATTTTTAGAGCCAATGTATTAATAAAGAAGAAAATTATTTTCAACATTATTTCAAACAGATTCATTTCCTCCATAGATGGGATACTAACAGCTGCAACTGATTTAGGTCAGAGTAAAGGTAGGAGTAAAAGTAACAAAGAGGTATGTTAAGCATGCAAGTTACCTCCCCTGATACTCTTGAGAAGAGAAGGTATTATTCGATGACCGGAAGTAAACAAACGGCCATATTGGTTTATGTGTGAGTGTAAGAAGAAGGGTGTAAGAAAGGCGTCTCTGTATGCAGAGTGTTAAAGTCTGAGTTCTTTGTTTTTAACAATGGTAGCAGAGCTAAAAGACACTATGGCTTCTAAGTATTTTCCTCCACCCACATTGCTTAAAGATAAATACAGTACATGGCGGAAGGAAATGTTAATATGGGAACTAGCCACTTCACTGGATAAAACGAAAAGAGCCCTCATGGTGTTTTTGTCATTGGAAGGAACAGCAAGAGAGGCTGTTTTGGAATTAGATACTGCGGTTCTTAATTCTGAGGATGGAATGAAAAAGTTATATGAAAAACTGGATACACTTTTTCTGGAAGATATAAACCAGTCTGCCTTTTGAGCATACGAAACATTTGAAAATTATCAGAGACCGTCTGGGACGTCATTAGAAGATTTTTTGATTGAATTTGGCCGACTTGTCGCCAAATTAAAAGATTTTAACATTCTTTGACCAGAACCTGTACTCGCATTCAGAGCACTAAAGAGTGCCAATATCACCAAGGATAATGAAAAATTGGTCAAAGCTACAGTCAGCAAATTAACGCTATCTTCCATGTCAAAACAGTTACAGAAGATTATGCATGGACGTTCTTCTAGCGATTCATCACCCAATACTTCACCTGTCGTGAAAAAGAATGAAATGGATATTGTTAACTATACAGAAGATAACCAAATGGACCCTACCCCAGTATATTATGGCTGCTCCTCATATCGACGTGATTCGCGTTTAAATAATTTGTGAGAAAAGATAAACCGCGCTGGAAGACGACAGGGATATAAGAATAAAACATGCTCCACGAACAAAAAGAAGTTAAATCCACGAGACCGAACAGGTAACATTACAGTATGTTTTATTTGTGGCTGCAGGTTTCACTGGTCTTATGATTGTCCTTACGGTCATAGTAGCAGGAATAAAGATGGCGTCGAAATAGAGGAAGATTTATCTGTGTCACGCGTGGTCTTAATAAGTCAGCAAAAACGTAAGAACGGCGGAGACATTTTTTTGGGTGAGATGCTTGGCTCTGCGGTTCTAGATAGTGGTGCATCCAGCACCGTTTGTGGAACAAAATGGTATAAATGTTTTCTTGAAACATTAACGGATGCACAAAAGAAAAAATAGTAAAAATAAAAGGAGTGAGAACCTTTAAATTCGGCGATGGAAATAAACTGAACTCACTCTACAAGGTGATTCTACCATGTGTTATCGCTGATATTGAAGTCAGTATTATCACTGATGTGGTGAACTCTGACATTCCACTCCTCCTGAGTAAAGACGCCATGAAAAGGGCTGGAACTTGCCTCAGTTTTGAAGATGACACTGTTACGATGTTAAAAAAGAAAATTCCATTAAGCTGCACATCATCTGGACATTACTACATTCCTATTACCAAACCTCTACCAGAGAAACATAAGTTCAAACACATACCTTTTATTACAGAAATCTCTTCTAAAAATACGGCAGAAAAAATTAAAATTGCAACAAAGTTACATCGACAATTTAGTCATCCTAGTAGTAAGAAATTGTGTGACTTAGTTAAAAATGCAGGAGTGACAGATCCTGAATTTATAAAAATTTTGCAGACACTCCCAAATTCATGTGAACTATGCATTCATTATAAAAAGACTGAACCCAAACCCATTGTTGGAAATTTTAATATGGCGTCGGAAACCAGTGGTTCAAATTCTGGGATTTCTAAAAAGTCTTTGTATAAACCGGCACCCAAGGAAAGAATCAAGGCCAAGCGTACAAACAGAAAGCCATAAGCGCAGAGTTAGCTTGTTGATCTCAATAATCCTACATCAGCAAAAATCTGCAAGAATGGGATGAAATCATTACCTACTCTAGAATGTAACTTTTTATCTCCTGATGTTCATAGAAGAGAAACAATTTGTACTCCAGGAAAAGCATCTATTTCTTGTAGACAATATGATGCTGAAGTTGATGACAAACTGAGTGAAACTATGAATGAGAAAGAGAATCGGAATAAAGAGGATTCGGTTGCAAAAGTTATTTGCCATGCACAACATTCTGCAAAGAAGAAATTGCTTGGAAAAAGTCCAGGTTCAATTTGCAAGAAAAATCCTCATGTAATTGTTTCGGCTACAGAAATAAAATCCAATTCTTCTTTCTTCAACAAAGATGCAAATACAACTTTACTAAACAATATGAATGCCACACAGTTTCATTTTGATTCCAGTGACAGTGAAGAAGATTTAAATAGTAAAAGGAAAAAAAAAGAGAGAGATGCATGAAGGAAAAGAAATTGCAGAGATCTCTTGGGTACCAACTAACACACAAATTGCCCACCCCTTGACAAAGAAAGGAGTACCTTCCTTTAAGATCCTGAGGTTCATGTCTGAGCTGAAAGAGTCCTCTGTTTAATGTTGTTACACTTTCCTATTTTCTTTTACAGAACTTATGCCCTACAGAAATGAAAAGAAAAAGGGGGAAGAACTGTTAAGTATGCAAATTATCTCCCCTGATACTCTTGAGAAGAGAAGGCATTATTCGATGACCGGAAGTAAACAAACGGCCATATTGGTTTATGTGTGAGTGTAAGAAGAAGGGTGTAAGAAAGGCGTCTCCATATGCAGAGTGTTAAAGTCTGAGTTCCTTGTTTTTAACAAGGTAAATCAACATTCTCCTTCCATGTCGGCTGGTACTGTAGAATATGCCAACTGCACCTCTGCAGAAAGGTACAAACCCCACCACCACCATCATGACCCACTGAGTATCCCGAGTATGAAACTAAACTGCATGTGATGATGAGGCTCCAGTCTTTGGGGAATGTAAAGTACCCTTTCAGTACTACTACTCCCAGGTTCAGTGATCCAGATTGGTTGTAACTATTAGGATCTCATCTACTGGTCAAATAAAACTGTTCAATCATTTACTAAAGACAATTATGATTATTATTAGTTATTTGAAATCATACAGCTTTGTGCCAAGTATTTATATTACTTAGGAATACTTGATGAATAGAACTACTAATGTTAAATACTTTGAAACCATTTAACCAAGTGCAAACAAATGATTAATATTGAATAGAATTATTAGTGTTTGTAATACTAGTCACCATTTAACTGTGTGCAAACAAATGAGCTCTAATTCATTTAAGAATAAAGTTAGCTATAAACTATTCACTTACCAATCATATATGTATATATATATGATTTGGAATTAAATAACCCAAAAGGGTTGATATATCATAAAACACCAGCCAACCGCATTCTTCAAGAGCTCCAGAACTGGAGCCTCACCACTGGATGCACTTTAGTGTTGATTATGTTTAAAAAAAAAAAAAAACATAGTCAAAGCTGTGCGGAATCATATCATTTGAGTGATGAGAAAAAAACAACTGCACTAAATATATGTTTAGTATAGACAGAGTTGTCATTAATAGATGAGTAGTGTGTATTTCAATTGATGGAATAACAGTTTCGTTAAAAGGATGAAAACTTTGGCCTGTATGAGTGATAGCTAGTTTGAATTTAGTATAAGATGGTATATAAGAAGCAGCAATCCATATTTCATTGATGAGAGACTCCTGGTATTGGATTGAAACAGATAGATAGATAGATAGATAGATAGATAGATAGATAAGCAATCGTGAAAAAATGAGTGAGGAATGAAAAATATCAAATTAAAATAAAACTTCCAGAATGCTTTTTTAAAAAATAAATAAACAAGAATATTAAAAAAGAGAAATCAAATGTTTCTGAAAACATAAAATGACACCAAAAAAAAAAAAAAAATGAAGAAGAGGGTAGGCTAAATGAAAGACATTTACTGGAAGAATGGAAGAAAAACAGGAAAAAATCTTAAAAATAGTTACACAGAGCAGAGAAAAAAGCAGGAAAAGATGATGAACAGAAATGTTACAAAATCTTAATTGTCTGACAGGAAAATACTAGGGTGAGTCAAAAGTTTTACAATATTTGCACACATGTTAGTTTAAAGTGTGCATATCAAATGACCAAAACAATTCAAGCTGTAGAAGTTACTCACTGTGGTTAGTAGTAATGTGGTAGTTGATGAGCTGACACGTTGAGCATTTCTTCACTCTATGTGTGGTTTAAAAGTTGCAGATGAACATGTAACATAGTCT
>OY757905.1:145973875-145978875 GCA_963585895.1 Sepioteuthis lessoniana | reverse complement strand
GCTCGAAGCCATTCTCTCTGATTTTATCAATCGATGTTCTAAGCACATAGTCTAAACAGATGATAATGAGGTATGGGGCTAGCATGTCCCCTTGTAGTACTCTTGCTACAATGTCAAAGTATTCTGTGTCTCTATCTGGTGATCGTACTTTCACTTTGGTGTTTCTATAGAGAATCGTTATTGGTGCTAAGATTTCTTTTGGTAGGCTGTATGCTAATAGGATTTGTTCCACCTTCTCTCTGTGAATGGAATCAAAGGCCTTGGTAAAGTCGACAAATAGT
This sequence comes from Sepioteuthis lessoniana, assembly GCA_963585895.1. NCBI lineage: Eukaryota > Metazoa > Mollusca > Cephalopoda > Myopsida > Loliginidae > Sepioteuthis > Sepioteuthis lessoniana. The sequence continues at coordinate 145,978,594 of OY757905.1, read as the reverse complement.
AATGTCGCCCGTAGGTTTTTTGCCCATACACCTTCAAGGATTCTACGTAGAGTCAATATTTGTGAGGTTGTGGATCTATTTCTTCGGAAGCCATTTTGGTTTTTCCTAAGGATGTTGTCCATTTTGGGTTCTATCCGGTTTCGTATTAGGGCATTGTAAATTTTGGCTGCTATGGATGTAAGTGTTATACCTCGGTAGTTCTTCGCTAATCCAAGGTCACCCTTTTTAGAGAAGGGGAGGATGCATCCCTTCATCCATCTATCTATCTATCGGATTTTGATTATTGACTGTGTTGCAGTGTCGGAGTAGTATGTCGTCGAATTGTCTGGTCTTCTATACTTCTGGGGAAATCTCGTCAAGCCCTGCAGCTTTCCTATTTATCTAAGAACCTAGTCGAGTTCTTCTTGAGTGAACAGTCCTAGTTTAATGTCCAGTTGCTTACTAATGATTGGTTCCTGCATAACTTTTGGTGGGTTTCCTAGTAGATTTTCGAAATGCTGTTTCCACAGTTTTATTCTTTCCTGTTGGTTTGCAGCTTTCAATTTGGCTTTAGCTGTGCTCTTCCTTCTACTCACTTCGTTTATTGTTTACCAGGCTATCCTAGATTGCCTATCTTCCACTGAGTCTCTAATCTTATCTATCTGATTTTATATGTATTCTGTCTGTTCCTTTAGATACATGCCTGCTAAGTGATATTGTGCCTTTTTTAGTTTTCGGGCATTTGTGTTTGTTGGGTTCTTCTGATAGCTTTTGGAGGCTGTTTTCATGTGTGCACGTTTTTCTCTCACCTCTAATGTTTCCCATGGGACTCTATATTTAGTTCTAGGTTTTGTTGGAATAAACTTTACTGCCGCCTCGAGGTGTGCGTTGACGAAATTCTCATATTCGTCATTTGGGTACCTTTTTCTGTCTTCTTTTGTAGTGTCTCAAATCTGTTTCTCAATTCTTATACATATTTATCTCTAATATCTCTGTTGTTGAGAAGGGCCCAGTCATAGTGTTTGGTGGTTGCTGTTCGTGTGGCGTTTTTTCGTAGGCTGAGTCATATTTTTGCCGTGACTATTCAGTGATTGGAGGACACACCATTTTCTATCATGAAATCTGTTAGATGTTGTCCATTCCTATTTGACGTGTTGTGTAGGCTGTATTTGTTGTTTCCGTTTTTCCCAATTTGGACATTCATATCTCCGCCAATGACTAGCATGTTGAGTTTCGGAATGCTACGCACTAGAGAGGATAGCTCATCATAGAAGGTGACTAGTTCAGTTTCTTCACTAACATTGGTAGGGCTGTAGCAGGAGATGACTGCTGCTCTGGGGTTTCCATTAAATGTAGCTGCCATCATCCTAGTTTGTATTCTCTCAATGCTATTAAATGTTTTTAATGCTCTAGGTCCTATAAGCATACCTACTCCTCCTGTCATGGCATTGACAGAGTTTTTCCCTGCTGATACAGTGGCTAGCATCCATCCATTGCCAGTTTCATGATATTTGATGTATTCCTGTATTGTTACTCGCCTGCAATCAGGATTGAACCTGCAACTTCCGGATGATTGTCTTCTTAGAAGCTTAGGTTCAATCCTGACGGCAGGCAAGTAACAATACAGGAATACTTAACACTTGTACCCGGTTATGGCTAATGGAATCAGAACAGGCGACCTCCGTAGATTCAATAAAGGATGTAGTTCGAAGTTCCGTGTAGGTTCCTGAGTTCGACAAACACCTGAAGAAGGCCGAAGGACATATTGGCCAAAACATTGTGGAAAGAACCATAAAAATGAAGACAATAGTTCAAAAACCCTTAATGATAAAAATCATCAAGCTTTATCTCAGAAATTTTGACAACTAAAAACTGTTTGATAGCAATAGTTAAAATCATTTGATAGTGTGCAAATGAATGATTGGTACTAAATAGAATTATTAATGTACAATAGCAATACTTGAAAGCATTTAAATGTGTACAAATAATAAATAGTAATACTTGAAAGAATTCAACTGGCTTCTTAAAAAATTATATTACCTCTACATCATTCGCTTACTAATCATATATAATATATATGTATGAATAGGATTTTGCATTAAATAACCCTCAAGTGTTGATATGCCATAAAACACAACCAAGTTTTATTAGGGATATAATTATTTGTATCCCTTTATCTCTGTATATTTTTATTTGTTTTCATATATATCTCAGTATATATGTTTTTATGTCTGTTCAAATCACTTTTCTATTACTTTCTACACATCTATATATATATATATATATATACACCTGCTATTCTCATATAAGTTTATCAATATATCTGTTTGTATGGCATCACCCATAAATAAGTATATCACAGACCATTTTTCATAAGATCCTATTTTTCGACAAAACAATAACAAGATTTAATTATTTCTAATAGGACAATATACAATCAAAATTTTTATTAGCTATCATTTATTACGAAACTCTATAACTTTTAAACTACATGAATGCATAACAGTCTAAAAATAAGTATAGTCCTTATATTGATTTGTGTAAATCAATTATTTCTCTCTCTCTCTCTCTCTCTATATATATATATATATAGCCATGTACACACACACACACACACACACACACACACACACACACATATATATATATATATATATATATATATATATATATATATATACCCACATCAGTTATTCAACCTGGTCTCAGAATAATAAAAAAAAATTATTAATATATAAACCGAAAGCATTACTCAAAGTTCGTCAAAGTGAGCATGCCCTGTGTTACCATAGCAATGGAATTTCATATAACTCAATGAGTTTAGTTTGGTCAGATTTATTTGATTAACGGCATATCACCTCCTTATGGTTTATTTAAAGCTGAAATTTGATTGTTATCGGAACTGTTCATATCCATTGAATTTTTCTGTAATCATTTTTTTCCTTTAAGTGTTCCTATCTAATGTTCATAATTCCAATCAAATATTCATAATTCCTAATTAATACTCGTAAATCCCATCTAATACTCATGATTCCTAATTAATACCTGTAAATCCCATCTAATATTCATAATTCCTAATTAATACTCGTAAATCCTATCTAATATTCATAATTCCTATTCAATACTCATAAATCCAATCTAATACTCATGATTCCTAATTAATACCTGTAAATCCCATCTAATACTCATAATTCCTAATTAATACTCATAAATCCTATCAAATATTCATAATTCTTTTTCAATACTCGTAAATCCCATCTAATACTCATAATTCCTAATTAATACTCGCAAATCCCATTTAATACTCATAATTCCTATCCAATATTCATAATTCAAGCAAGCATATGATTTCAATTGTTGAGGACACAGCTAACATATTCTAAGTTCAGGCAACTGAGTTGGATTACTAAATTTAAGCTGCATCTATTGGTGAGAATTCACTTCAAGCATTCTAGGGAACATTGAATTTCCATTAGTCCCAAATGCACTGATCCATAGTGATTGTAGCTGTAAGGGGGCCTTTTCTCAGTTAAACTGATCTGTTTGAAATAAAGATTAAAATGATTTTCAACTTTTTTCTGGCTCTGTCAACTAAGTATGAAGTGTTTACCAGATTAAAATGTCTGTATCTTATAAAACTGGTGACCATAATTGTTAAACTTTCTCATAAAGCAACCCCAAAACTGTTCATATGCTGTAAAACCAACCAGCCAAACATTAATTTTATTCCAGGTTTTTTTCACTTTCAAGTAATTTGTATTTTAAAGCTATTATGATTTCCTAAGTGTACTATTATTTCAATTTACATATTTACTTTATTTGATGATTTTATATATATATATATATATATATATATATATATATATATATATTGTAAGGAGGCAGAATAGATATTACACTCTGAATATGATCAAAAGTGCTAATCTATCTATCTATCTATGTAACTTTTTTTCTTTTCCAGAGGAGTAATTTTCTTTCTTCAATATATAAATATATATATATATATATATATATATATATATATAGGCTAATATACGAGACTCGCTCAAAAAGTTCTTAGCCTCAGCCAGAAAGAAGAGTCACAGCTTAAAATTTCTAAGACAGAAACATGTTCTTATAAAACTAGAAAAACTAATTCAGATTTGTTTTAATTTCAGTGCAAGTGAGGCTCATACAAAAGTGAGTTGTATGCGATTAATCTAAAAATCTGCTTGAGGCTTACATCTTTTTGAACAGCCCTCATATATTACCACACACACACACACACACACATATATATAGAGAGAGAGAGAGAGAGAAATTTGATAACAAGGTAATTGAGCAGTAGGGGATTTTTATTGAGAAACAAAGTTGACAGTATTTTGGTTTTGATAAATCATCATCAGGACTGGGAGGGATGATATTAGTGATGTTAAATCTGAACTGAATTGGTAACAGAAGTTCACTTATTACCCAAGTCCCACCAAAAAAAGACTTTAGGAAAACTCTGTCTGAAAGTGATTGGGACAAATGGATACAAGAACATAGTAGAAATTAGCATGGGGGTAAACAAAACATGTAAATATACAGTTAACGATTTAGCAACAATATATTTTTGTACCTCTCTCCATTTAAAAGCTCAGATCTTTGATTTAATAATTCTTTAGGATTGAGATATGTTGCAATAGCCAGTTTTTCTTTCATACAAAAAAGGCAAAATTTACCACCAGCTTTGTAATTACAAACTCTTTTAACAATTTC
>OY757905.1:145743506-145973675 GCA_963585895.1 Sepioteuthis lessoniana | reverse complement strand
CTTAGATATTAGGCATTCCTTTAAAATGGGAGGAGGTTTGTCACATGATTTAATTGAATCACATCCAGTGGTGAAGGCAGAAAGAAGATTAACTATTGCTGAGCCCTGTGATAAGGTAGCCATTTTCATTAAGTCATATCAAGCTATTCTTACAGAAGATTTGGGGATAAGACAAGTTACGGCCAAGTTTGTTCTGTGGTTTCTAGGCTTTTGATGACAGAAGGCACTGATAATCTTCTGTTGGTAGAAACTGTTGCAGACTTTTTGCAAACCATCATAATAGATTATGAATTGTGGACACATGGTTATAATACTGAAACCAAGGCTTGGTCAGTTGTGTCGGAGTTGCCATTATGATCAAATCGAAAAAGGCTTGACAAAATCAGAGCAAAACATATATAAGACAAGAGGTCAATTTCTCAGTGAACTAGTGTGTGTTTAAATTCTGAGTTTTCCTTCTAATAGACCAGTTGACATACCATGACTAAATAGTCCAATCTGATCAAGTATCTATACATAGCTGGGGTTGGGGAATACAGATTCATGCCTTTCCCAAGAGCATTAGCATAAGTGAAATGCAAATAGCTTGGTTCAGAATTTGAATTCAGTTTGTCATGCATATCTGAAATAATAACTGTTACACTGCAAACCTCCATAAAAAGAGTATAGTTCACTCAGAATATGTTCTTATCATAAAACAGTATTACCTCATTGTCTCGTGCCATTTCTATAATGTTCTATAAAGGATCAGACATATGATCAACTGGTCAGAGATATCATTTCACACCATAAAAAATGGAGTTTCTGAGGTGCTTCAACCAATGGAAAATTCACAGAAATAAGTGTGTTTGAATGCCAAAGAGACTGTTTTGAAGAAAATTAATGCTTCCTTCATTATTCATTTCAGTCTTGTTAGATATAGCTTCAGTTTTTATACTTTTTGAATAAAACTCATAAGAAATAAGAGCTAGGAAATTAGTCTTCTGTTTACAGTGCAGATGGGTCTAAAATTTTAGAACACTTTTAAAGAGCTTACAAGTGATGACCCCACAGGATTTCCACTATAACATCAGTCCATGATAATATTGATGCTTTTATTTAGGAAGAAGTTATGTCAATTTTTACTTAGCTTAAGCAAAAAGAACATATTGCTTCAGTTGTTTTTGCAAAAGTGGCCATTTGCAATGTAAGTTGTGTGCATGTGCAGGTTTGAGTCCTTATGTTATTATCACTTATGAATACTGATGAGTTAGTGTGTACATAAGAATTCCAAAGTGACAGATGGCAGTCTTTAGTCAATGACCATTGAAGAGAACCAGAATTAGATTGCCACTAGAGTAGACTTTTGCGAGAGAGAGAGAAAAGGAAAAGGAGTACTGTCTGCCTTTGTTGGTTAGAGGACGCAAGAAACAAGTCTCTTGGCATTGTTCAGGAGTGAAGGATTCTAATTAGTATTTCATAGTCACCTGCATTTATATTGATCATTTAGATGATGAAAATATGACATTGTGGGGAAATGATGACCCCATAAAATTATCATTCATTTGCTAATTGGACTGAAAATTGCTTTGTCCTCAAACAGCAGTTTAAATGTATGTATAAGCTCTAATATAAATCTCACTATCATTGTTGCATACTGAACTTTGACACTCCTTTCAAGTAACACATCACCCAATAAGTCCTAGGCCTGACATATAGATGTTGCCATTAATAAAAAATCCATATGGTTTTTATAAAGTACTAACCTTCAAATGGCATGAGTCAAAATTTGAGCCCAGTCTGATAATTAGTTTACAAATTACAGTTATTTAAGTGAAGCTACTGTTGCAAATTTTCAAAACAATGGAGAAATCTGAATTCCATATGTTGATAAAGCATTGTTTTCTGGTGCAGAAAAATACTGTTCAAGCAAAGCAATGGCTTGATAAGTGTTATTCAGACTCTGTTCTGTCAGAAAGAACAGTTTAGAGGTGGTATGCTGACTTTAAACACGGTTGTGCAGACACAAGTAATGCTGAATGCTCGGGTTACCAAAATTCGGCAGTCGTCCCGGAAAACACCAAAAAACTCGACAAACTCATTTTGGCCAATCGTAAATTGAAGTTGTGTGAGATAGCAGAGGAGTTGAAGAGCTGTGTTCAAAGTAGATGCCACATTTGCTAACAGTCGGTCAAAAACAATGTGTTGATGGTTCAGAGTGTTGTTTGCAACTGTTTCAATGCAACAAAAAGGAGTTTTTCCATAAATATATGACAATGGATGAAACATGGATCCACCACTTCACTCTGGAGTCAAATCAACAGTCAGCTGAGTAGACAGCAGCAGGTGAAAGCCATCCAAAGTGACCAAAGATGCAAACATCAGCAGGCAAGGTTTTGGCCACCATATTTTGGGATGTGGAAGGTATTTTGTTCATAGATTACCTTGAGAAAGGAAAAACCATCAATAGCAAATATATTGCATTATTGATGCATTTGAAGGTAGAAATCACCAAAAAATCAGCCACAAATGAAGAAGAAAAAAGTACTCTTTCATAAAAACAATACCCCGTGTCACAAGTTGATCATCATCATCCATCATCATGTCGTGCCGCCAGCACGGATATCCCTGACCCTTTCTCACCACTTCTTCCTATCGTTCATCGCCTCTGACAGGTCTTCAGGGCTACATGCCATATCCTCACATAGCTGATGTATGTATGTTCGAGCTGGTCATCCTGCTTTTGCCCAGCCATATGTGGGGGTCCATTGGAGTACATCACTTATGAGCTTGACCCTGCTTCTCCAGCAGTGTCCTGCATGTCTGGTTCATCTGACTTGGATAGTTTTCATGATGGGAAGCAGGTGCCTGTATAGTTGGTGCCTTGTGGCGTGTTGCCACCAGGACTTATTCAATACTGCTCACAGCATTCTTATCTAATTACCGTCTAGCTTCTTTTCCAGGCATTTAGTTAGCATCCAAGTAGTGCATTCATACAGCAGTATCCATACAACTGCTGCTTGGAAGAAAATGTGTTTCATTTTATTCGTCAGGTCTGATTTCCATATGATCGTAGCCTATCAATAGCTGTCCATGCCTTCGTTAGCTGCATGTTGATGTCCTTTTCGGGTGATGAGACACCGCTTCCTAGGTAGGTGAATTTGTCTACCAGTTTCAGAGAGATTCCGTCTAGTGTGGAGATGTTGCCTGTTTGATTATAGCACATATATTCCATTTTGTGTGTATTGACATGGAGGCCAATGCCTGCGGCAGCTCATTCCAAACTATGCAGTTGTGTTTCATCTTGGTTGGGTGTATTTGCCAGTATCGCGATGTCATCAGCGTAGTCGGCGTCAGTAATTCTTTTCTTTGTCAGCTTAAAGCCGTTCTCACTGATTTTATCAATCGATGTTCTAAGCACATAGTCTAAACAGATGATAAAGAGGTATGGGGCTAGCATGTCCTCTTGTAGTACTCCTGCTACAATTTCAAAGTATTCTGTGTCTCCATCTGGTGATCGTACTTTCACTTTGGTGTTTCTATAGAGAATCGTTATTGCTGCTACGGTTTTTTTTGGTAGGCTGTATGCTAGTAGGATTTGTTCTATCTTCCCTCTGTGAATGGAATCAAAGGCCTTGGTAAAGTCGACAAATAGTAATGTCGCCCGTAGGTTTTTTGCCCATACACCTTCAAGGATTCTACGTAGAGTCAATATTTGTGAGGTTGTGGATCTATTTCTTCGGAAGCCATTTTGGTTTTTCCAAAGGATGTTGTCCATTTTGGGTTCTATGCAGTTCCGTAGTAGGGCATTGTAAATTTTGGCTGCCATGGATGTAAGTGTTATGCCTCGGTAATTCTTGGCTAATCCGAGGTCACCCTTTTTAGGGAAGGGGAGGATGCATCCTTTCATCCATCCGTCTATCGGATTTTGATTATAGACTGCGTTGCAGTGTTGGAGCAGTATGTCGTCGAATTGTCTGGTCTTCCATACTTCTGGGAGAATCTCGTCAAGCCCTGCAGCTTTCAATTGCACTTCAAATTTCTTCCACACCCACCCTATTCTCCAGATCTAGGCCCCAGCAACTACTGGTTGTTTGCAGACCTCAAAAGAATGCTCCAGGGAAAGAGATTTGGTTCCAATGAAGAAGTGATATCAGAAACTGAGGCATATTTTGAGGCCAAAGACAAATTGTTTTACAAAAAAAGCATTGAATTATTAGAGGGGCGTTAGAATCAGTGTATCAACCTAGAAGGAGACTATGTTGAATAAAGTCAAATTTTGCCTTAAAGTTGTTGTTTTATTACTGAGATCCAGGACATATTGAGTGATGTGTTAGAGATCTCTAAACAGGATATTCATGAGTTAACAACTGGAAGTAGATCATGTGAATCATGGGCCAGAGGGAGCAAATGGGTATTGTGAAATTATATATACATGGGTGCCCACAGATAGGATGGTCAGTCACAGTTGGTCAGGCAGAAGAGATTTAGGCAGTCAAGAGGTTCGGAGTGTGGTCAATGCGTGCCCATAGTGGACGGAGGCCCAGGGGCCCCCTGTTTGAGAAATGTGAAAGAAGTAAAGACATAAGCTCCAAAATATAGAATCACAATGTGAGTTAAGTAAAGATCAATACAGCAGTCCACCACCAGTCTGTGTCTGTGTCCTTCATCTCTCTCTCACACTTTGGCCAATTTCAACCCTTTTGAGTAATAAGTAAAGTTAGCGACTGTAGTCGAGGGTGACCAGAAGGCTCCCTTTTCAATAGCTACTACCCCATGGTGTAGGGGAGGGCGCTACTCCTTTCCCTGGATTGCTCCACTTTACCCTTGATATGTACCTTGTAATACTGAGTGTTAAGCAAGTAAGTATCAAGTACCATTTTTAAAGTCTTTGGTAGGATCTGACCTGGGATTGAACCCTGGTCTCCCGGATCATCGGCAAACACTCTACCAACTAGTTATATTTTCATAAAAACAAGTAATGTCATTCTGTCATTCCAGCTAAATACCATAGCTTGTGATTTGGTGTGCAGTGACCTGCTGTGTGTGTGTTTTTTTAAAGAAAAAAAGACGTTGGATGATTCAAACCTGATGTTAATCACTGGACAATAAAAGGTAGCAGCCGATGAAGGGAAAGAAGGGGTCAAAAAAGAAGAGACAGGAGAGTGGGAAAGAACAGGATATGGAAAGAATGAATGAAACATGAAAAGAAAAGAAAGAAAAAAGGAGAAACAGAAGAAAAGACAAAACGAAAACAAAAGTGAAAAAGAGCCTGAAAATACACCAAACTTAGGGAAACATATTGCAGAAAAGAGGGAAAATCAAGAAAAAAGAAAGAATTCAATAGATCAAAATTGAAAATGAAAAAGCTGGAAAGAAATTGAAAAAACAAAAAAAAAAACAACTGCAAGTACAACAATAAAAATGGAAATGAAAAAGAAATTAATGAAAAAGAGAAGAAAACAGGTACATTACTCATTTCTCAAAATCTTGTATATTTTTATCTTATCTGTCTTTCAAGGTTTTAAGAGTTCACATCAAGAGAATTTAAATAATAACAATAATTGGAAATCTTAATGAGTCCCATATTTTTACATACTAGAGTTTGATAGTGAAAACTATTATATGTTAGTTTAACAGGAGTTGAGAATAGTAAGAGAGAAAAGAAAGACAAGTAAGAGATGGAAAGATAGTTTGTCATGTGAACAATAGAAAAGTAATGTTTCTACGCAATGTCAAAAAAGATGACAAGTTTGTAATAATGAAATAAGACATTGGAATTTTTTACTTTTTATGAATGGACTTTGATAGTAAATAGGAAATGCACGTTTTCAAATAATAAGTTGAAATTTTTATGAAGGAAATATAGTAAATATTTCAAATACATGGTAATTTGATATTGAGACTTCTTTTTCTAGTTGTGGTTCAATTTCGGACATCCAGGTGATTTTGAAAGATAAAAAGAAGAGGAGACATTTTTTTAAATTTTTAGATAGAACTGACATAAACCTGAACTTTTTGACATTTTTTGAGTTGTAAACTTTTGGTTGGATATTTAGTCTTGACTTGTTACATTGTTTCAGTGTATATATTTTTGAAAAAAAAACAAAAAACTTTTTTTCTCCCAACTACTGAAAAGTTTAGAAGGGAATAATTGTTTGAATTAAAGGCAACATTTCTGAATCCCACCCCTTATTAATTTTTTGAATGTTTTTCTCAGCCTTGATGTGGTAATTTTGGTTTTGATTTTGATTGGATTTTAATTTTTTAGGAAAATGAAATAATTTCTTTTAGTATATTAAGTCACCTTGCAGTTTTATGCGAGTAGAGACTTATTTTTGGACCGATTGGCTAGGATTTCATCCAAATCGGTTAAAGAAATTTTGGAGGTAGGGTAAGGAGTAATTCTATAGAAGAATTCACTGTCCCATGATTTTGAAACCATTCCCTCCAAGTGGAATAGGTACGAAAATGATTTTTCTGAAGGCCTTTTAAGGCCTGAATTTTGATTGTTTTGTTTTCATTTCACGGCATATCAAACTCCCCGGTCCTTTAATAGCAAATCAAGTTAAAAAAAGGAGGAAACAGAAAGATCTGTTGTGTTGAAATTTATTAGTTGAGAAATGGTTTTTAGAAAGAATCTGGTTTTGCTAAAAGTTTATTTGTAGAGAATTAGCTTATAGTAAAAAGGATTTTTTAAGAACATTTTGTGGAAAGGATCAGATTTTGTAGAAGCATTTCATGTAGAGGAACAGTTTGTAGGAGAAATTTAGTCTTGTTGAAATTTCTTTAAATTTTTCTGATATTAATCACTTTTAGGAATGACATTACATTTTTTTCTTTCAATATTTTGGAACAGCTCCTTCATGTCATTTGCACTATAAAAATTTTTTCTTTTATATGGGCCAGATGAGAATGAGAATGTGTTTCACAGAGTATGCAGTCTAGCAAGCATGACATGGTGGTTGCTGCTTTGCTTCAAGTAAATAAGAATGTGTTGTCCTTGTGTGACCTATGCAAAGTCTGAACAAGATGACTTCTTTTCAGTTTTTTTCTATAGCCTTTTTTTCTATTCCCCCAATGTGGGTTTAATTTCCAGTGATTTATTATGCTTATTGTCATTCCAGCATTGTTTTCTTTGTTGTAGTATGTATTCATTTATCTTCATTTTAAAGTCTCTATATGGTATTTTAAACTTTTTTCAGTGGTTATGTTTCGGGTTGACCTGGCTGCTTCATGTGCTTGGTTGTTTCCACTGTTTCTAGTACAACTTGGAACCCAACATATCTGTACATTATTATCATTTGATAAATTTTCTAATTTGCATAAAAAATTTATGATGAATGGATAATCAAATTCCCTGTTTTTTAATGATTCCAACATTGATAGCAAATCAGAAAAGATAATGAATTTGTTATTCCTTGATTCTGAGATGAGGTCAAGAGCCATGTTGATTGCACAAGCTTCTGCACTGAATATAGAGGTGTTATTTGGAAGATGATTTTTAAATATTTCCCTTTTATGTATTGTGGCACATCCTGTTATTTTCTCCGGTTTAAATCTGTCCGTGAAGATCAGTGAGTGTTTAGGATATCTCTCGTTAACTTTTTCTAACCCTTTTTGGAAAATTAGTGGGTGGGTTTGTTTTTTTTTGTGGAATTTACAAAGAGTTAAGTTTATGTTTGGGGTCCTAATGGTCCAAGGTGGAATATCTGGTATGATTGTCTAATGGATTTCTGTCAAATCTATGTCTACTTCTCCAGTGATTGTTTCCATCTGGAGGCCAAAGGGTTTTTTAGCTTTTTCATTCTTTTGGAATAGTTCTTTGTATTTTGGATAAAAAGTATTATTGTGTGCTGGATTCGCTGGGCATGACTTCACTTTGAGTTAGTACTGGAAGGCCAGTTTGTGATTTCTAATATTTGCAGGTGCTTCATTAACCTCAGTGTATAGGCTCTCGCATGGAGATGTTCTAAAGGCTCCAAATACTAACCTTAAGCCTCTGTGGTAAATTGGATCAAGTGTTTTTACATGGCTCTTACAAGCTGATTGGTATATGAAATTCCTGTAATCCAGTTGTGGTCTACTTAATGATCTATATAACAGCAATAGAATCTTTCAATCAGCTCCCCATTCTTTGTAGGCTACCACATGCAGTAGTTAAAGTGTTTAGTTACATTTAGTTTTTAGGCATTTTAAGTGGGGAATAAATGTTAGTTTTTTTGTCAAATATTATCCCCAGAAATTTGTATTCATCTACAACTGGGATATCTGAACTGTCAAGTTTCAGACTGGGGTCATTATGTTGTTTTTTGGGGGACAAAAATGGACATGTTTTTGTTTTAGAGAATCCATTTACTGTTGCCCCTCTGCTGATTTTCTTTAGTCCTTGTTGCAGTTTTTTCTCAATTGTGTGGATATATTTTGATTTGAACATATCAAGAGGTCTTGCACGTATAGAGACCCATCAATTCTAGATGATAATTCCAAGATTACATTGTTTATTTTTATGTTGAAGTGGGTTACGGAAAATATACTGCCCTGTGGGATACCCTCTTCCTGATTTTTCACACCTGAAATTGTGGAGTCAATGCAAACTCTGAATTTTCTTTTAAATGAGAAGCCATCAATAAATTGTGGCAATCTGCCCTTTATATCTACGTCATGTACGAGGAGCATACAATAAGTTTCCAGACTTTTTTTCATATGGGCACTTTTATTGATAGTACACACATGAAACTCTAGTCCCTTTCAAAGTAATCTCCTCTGGCTACAATGCATTTGTTGTACCATTCCAACAACTTCTGGAAGGCCACATGGAAGTCTTCTAGTATGAACGTGTCAATGACCTTCGTCACAGCCTCTTTCATCTCCTCAATTATCTCATAACGACAGCCTCTGAGCTTAGGGAATAACCAAAAGTCACAGGGAACACGGTCTGGACTATAGGGAGGCTGAGGAACTGTCTTGATGCCCATCTTGGTCAAATAGTCTGTGACAAGGATGGAGTTGTGGACTGGTGCATTGTCCTGCTGGAAATGCCACTAACCCGATTTGAACAGTGCTGGCCTCTTGCGACGGAATCTCTTCCTGAACTCCCTTAAAACCTCAACATAGTAACCCTAACCCTTTGGCCAATCAACTCGGGCGTATTGACTTCCTTACTCCTCCCACACCTCTCATCATCCCTCACAGACTCCCTGGCTTCCTTGAATCTCTTATACCACTCAAAAACTGATACTCAATTCATGCAAGATGCTCCAAAAGCAGTCTGAAGCATTCCATATGTTTCTGTGGCATTTTTTCCAAGTTTAAAACAGAATTTTAATGCATATCATTCTTCTAAAGTGTCATATTGCATTTTTGAAATTCACCAGCTGTGACAATCAGGTTTTAGTAGGGTGTATTCCAATTGCTGCTGTAGCTGTTCATTTGAATGTGAAATCATAAAAATTGGTCAGTCATCTCATAAGATGAAAAGCAATAACATACTGAATTTTCAAGAGTCTACGACAATTTTAAATGCCCATACAAAAAACGTCTGGAAACTTATTGAATGCACCTCATAAGTCCTTCATAACTCCATTCTTCCATGTCGTATCATAAGCCTTTTCTAGATTGAAGAATATAGCCCTAAGATGTTAATTTTTAATGAAGGCTTCCCTAATGTTTGTTTCGATACATATTAAATGGTCTATTGAGCCTTTTTTACTTCAGAATCCACATTGTAAGTTAGAGATAATGCTGTTTGATTCCAAATTCCAAATCAGCCTGTTATTTATTATTCTTCCCATTGTCTTGCATAAGCAACTGGTTAAGGAGATAGGTTTGTAGTCTTGTGGATCCAAGCTGTCTTTTTTTGGTTTGGGAATTGGTACTTTAGTGGTTTGTCTCCATTTGTCCAGAAAATTTCCTTCTGCCCATATTTTGTTAAAGATTTTTAAGAGAAATTTTAATGATTCTTCCAGTAGTTTTTTTGAGGAATTTAGAATGGATTCCGTCCGAGCCTACAGCAGAGTTATGTGATATTTTTTTGTTGAGTCTTTTAATTCTATTTGGGTCAATAAACTATCACACTCTTCTAGGTTTTTTGATCTGAAGTTTAGTTTATGTTTTTCTGCATCTTCTTTAATGGTTGTAAATTCTTTTTTACCATTCTGTCTTGATGAGTTTTTAGAGAAGCAGCTAGCAGTTCTGTTTTTTTTATCAGCTATTATGGAGTTATCTTTTGAGAGGTACTTTATTGGTATTATTTGTTATTTACCTGTGATTTTCCTGATCATTTCTCCAGATTGTCTTTGGTTTAGTTGAATAATTTAATTTATTGACATAATTTTGCCAGCCTTCTCTTTTTGCTGCTTTTATCTCTTTTCATGCTTTTGCTCAATTTCGTTTATATTCTATCAGATTGAACATTGTTGGTTCTCTATGAATTTTTTTTAGTGCTGCTTTTAACAGTTTGATTGTTTCCTGGCATTTGTTGTTAAATCAGGGTCTGTTTTGCTTATTTGGTGTTGTAGTCTCGGGGATACAGTCTATTGCTATGGAATTCAGTATTTTGGTGAAATATTCTATAGTGTCATTGTTTGGCTCTTTGTGTATTAGTTTTTCTTTCCATTTTTCTTCAAATTTTTCCCAATTAACTTGGTTTAATTTCCAACAAGGTGTTTTTTTCCGGTAGTTTTTATGTTATTTAGGAGAATTGGGAAGTGATCGCTACCACAAGTATCTTTGTATACTTGCCAAGAGAAGTCAATATAAATAGTTGGGTCACATATGGTTAAGTTGATGGCAGAGGTACTGGATTTTGAGATTGGAGCTCTGAATAGATGGAATAAAGAGAAAAATGGTATGAAGCCTGCTCCAAAACTTTTTGTGGTTGTAATGTTTTTTTTTCAAGGCGTATGAATTGTGGATGATTTCATGGGTCTTTAGGTCTCATGCATGGTCAGCAAGGTGAACAAATCGATTTAGGAAGGTGAAATTATTAGAAGCAATAATTAAGCGAAAAATCAATAGAGTAACACATTGCAAGTAGGTATTTTTGATGCTGTATATTTTAGTTACTTGCTGCAGGCATGGCAATTTATAATGCCATTTCAAGGTTTTATTTTGGGCCTTGGAGATATTGTTTTTTAAATTTTTGTGAAATCCCCCGGTTACTCCAGGTAGGATTCTATGGAGCAAATGACTGGTGTGTAGTCATAAGGAATCCAGGCAAAATGTATTGCTGGAATCACTAGGGTCACAGGGTTTGTTATCAGGATTTGGGGACCAAGACATTTGTCCTGTGATGTTTTTAGTTTCCTCAAGGAATTGCAGAGGAAGGACCTATGGTGTTTTTTAACTGAGATATGTAATGCATTGTATTTTGATGCATTCATGTGGGATAGCTAGCCGCACAAGGAAATGATAAATAAATAATTTACATAATTAGAAAAGGAAAGTGTAACAAAATGAAAAGGTAACCTTCTAATATATGTTATGATTGTTTTATCTCTGCTGTTGTGGTCCTTGTGCATTTTTTGTAAGATGTGAATAGAGAGAGAGATGGAGAGGGATGTGAAAAAAATGTTCACTGATGGACATTTTGGAAAAAAGGGTAAGGAAGAGTGTTGCATATTGACTTCAGAGAGACCCTTCAAGTAGGGATCTTTAAACAGGATATTCGATCTATGTAAACAAGAGGACAGCACACATGGGTTGACAGATGGAAGCAGATCACATGAATCATGGGCCAGAGGGAGTGTGTGGGCGTTGTGAAATTATTTATGTACAGGAGCCTACAGACAGAATGGTCTGTCACAGTCGGTAAGGCAGAAGAGATTCAGTCAGTCAAGAGGTTTGTAGAGTGGCCAGCAAGCACCCAGAATCGGTGGAGGCTAGGTGGCCCCCAGTGGACCCTGATTGAGAACTTCCCATTAAAGGAAACAAAGATTTAAGCCCATAAATATGGAATCACAATACGATTTAAGAAAAGGTTTATATAGTAGTTCTCTGTCTGCATCCCTCATCTCTATCTCTCTCTCACACTGACAAAATTTCAGACCTTTTGAATAATAGAGATTTATTTTTGTAAATAATGTGTTGTGGTCACATTATTCCTTCATTATGATCCTTCATTTATCACAGTTATATAACATTATGTTATCATTTTTGCTGGTTAACAATCGTCATTTATTAAGTTTAGCTTCATTTAGTACAAGGGTAGAAGTATAGAGCATCCAGTGAAAATCAAATTCACTAACAATAATCTGTATATATAGCACTCTAATCATTACATCCTGTGAAGTATCCTTCGCTGGGTTACTGTTAAATACTTATGTACGACAGTCGGTTGAAAAGTTCATCAGCTAATTGTTATGGGGACATATCCAACCATACCCCAAAGATGGACTTGTCCAACCTAAACATATTCTCCAAGATTAGCTCGCTCGGGGGAGACAACTTCTTGTTCATTATGAGACATTTGACAGATGGACTGCAAGCCGAGCACGGCTAGTACTTCCTTTGTATGACTTCCTTTTTCTGCTAATGCAATAACATTTACCTATCACCTGTTGTTTGAGTTGTTCTTCCAATAATGAGAATTGATATAATATATAAAGTGATGAAAGCTCATAAAGTTGAATAACAAGAGTTAAAATTTACAGAAGGATATTTGTTGACTTTTTCTGTAATTTAAATTGTTTTACCAACATCTTTTAGTTTACAAATTAGTTGTTAATCTTAGATGCAAAGCCTTCAGTTATTCATAAGGAAAAAGAGGACTTCATCTTGACAGATGTTTTATCCGAGACTGTTGAAGCTCATTTTTTCAAAAAAAAGAAGTATAAAGAAACAGTAAACTCATTCAAATCTTATCAGTCATATTTTTGATTCCAAACCTTTTTTTAAAAACTTCAACTGACCCAATAACAAAAGAAGTTTGAAAACCTCAAGCAAAATTTTGCAAAGAAAAAAAATTTCCGCATAAAACATTTATTGAAAATTATTTGAGTTATTTCCAAGTTTTTAATGTTATACACTGACAAGCACAACACACACACACACACACACACACACACACACACACACACACAGAGATGATAAAGAAAAAAATATTTATAAATTAAAAAAATTACATCAAACTAAGTTTTAAATTGAATTCATGTAAAAAAAAGAAACTTTTTTCCTGTCTGTATTTTAAATTACTTTCCTTCATCTTTTCATAGAATCTTCTGAGAAACAAAAAAACAATCTGGACTTTTAAACTTTTCTTCTTCTGCCTCCTCTTTTAGTTCTTCAATTCCTCTCACAATTTTTTTTTTTTTCTTGACAGCATCCTTACTCTTCTTCTTCATAATCATATTCTCCTCCTTTTTTTTTTTTTATCTGCTACTCTTTTTAAAACTGATTTCACTTTTCATTTCTCACTTGATCCTATTCTCCCTAGATCACTCTTCCAATGGCAGTTTCATCTTTTTTTTTTTATTCTTATCCTGTCTCTTTTTCATCATATATTTTAGTTAATTTGCAACAGTGGCCATATGCACCTATGTTATAGTTTGGGAAAAATAAGTTTATGGTTTATCTTTATTTTTATCTTATTTTTCAATCTATTAACTATGTTCTAATATTGTTTCTCTTTCTTTTCCTGAGGAATTGGTTGATATTTATGTATAATTTGACTTTTCCATACACACACTAACACGTGCAGGTGCTTACAAATATATACACACACACACACACACACACACACACACACACACACACACACACACACACACACACACACACACATATATATGCATGCATTTATGTAGTAATATACACACCTACATACACAACTTACATATATTAATACAACACACACACACACAATCATAGCAAAGTTATATATATATATATTTATAGATACAAATATATCTCTATGTATATATATTTCTGTATATATTAAATACACACATACATGTAGTATTTACACGTATAAATATACAAGGTATATGTAAATGCATACATATATATATACATTTATGGCAAAGTTATATATATATATATATATATATACAGTAACCACACACACATACATATATACACCATTTACATATATAAATGCACAATGTATATGCAAATGGCTATATATATATAGATATATATTGTAAATTTAACTATACATTTATAGATACACATGAGTATATGTATATATATGAGAAAATAACAAGAAAATTCTTGTCTCAACAACATTTGTTTTTATTTCATTTTATTTCACTTTATCACATCCTTGTTTACATCTTGGGTTTGCTTGTTATTTTTATTTATTTACTTTTTTATTCATCTACTTCTGTTTTTCTATTTTCTATTTTTTTTTTTATCTGTGTTTATTTGTACAGTGCACCAAGTTGCGACAAATTTCAGAATGCCAAACAAGTTAGCTGTAACAATCAGACTGTGTGCGTAACTGTGACTAAATCACATGGTCTGTACATGTCGCTGTCTGTACAATGTCATTCGGTCACTCCCAGTCACTCACCTCATGGCATCTTGCTTTAATTTGTACAACAACAATTTTGCAGGCCACATTGTCGTCACTTACATGGTTGACAGTGAGGACACGAGATGTGTTATTAACAAACTTTCAACACTTGCTTCATGTAAAAAAGTGATTAAAAAGTACAATCTTCATAAGTTCCTTGCGACATTATATAACTTTGAATAGGTTGTGTAGGACTTTTGAGATAAAACTGTTTTTTGTAACAGTCACATTATTTAAATGTTTAGCTCACTTCAATAGAAAAATACTTCAAGTTAATTATTTCATTTAATTTTGTTTGATGTCACATGTTGTTATATGCCTTGTCAGCAGAATATGCTATTCCCCAGCCAAAGGATAAGACCCTGCCAAAAATGAATGTCCTGGGTATGACACTAAAATACATCTGATGATAAGGCTTCAATTCTAGGGATCTGGGAAGTTTAGACAACACCTTTGTTGCCATTACTCCCAGGTCTACACTGACACATGATGGTACAGTTAGGGTCTTGTCAAATAAATCTGTTTGATAATTATCTATTTTCTATAAAATCAAGTGCAAAAAAAATCTTAAGAAACTACTACACAAAAAAA
The DNA here is from genome assembly GCA_963585895.1 of Sepioteuthis lessoniana. NCBI lineage: Eukaryota > Metazoa > Mollusca > Cephalopoda > Myopsida > Loliginidae > Sepioteuthis > Sepioteuthis lessoniana. The sequence goes on along the minus strand of OY757905.1, from coordinate 145,958,590 downwards.
ATGAACATAAAATGAATAGGATTCCTTAACCTCAAGACATAAAATAACCCCCAACAGGTTGATATGCCATTAAAATTAATCAGTCATGTTGATATTTAGAAGGTTATATATTTTTTATCATGAGTATCAATCATTTAAGTCAAAGACAGAGTCAAAAGTAAGTTTCACACCTGACTTGATTTTATATATATATATATATATATATATATATATATATATATATATATATATATATATATATTCCATCATTGATATAAAGCACTCTTTATTTAGAAATACAGCAAATTATATATATATATATATATATATATATATATATATATATATATATATATATATATATTATGAAAGAAAATTTTTGCTGGAAATCTTTAGAAGGAAATGATAAAATGATCAATGTTATAAACAAATATATAAAAGATATAAAAATAAGGTATTAGAATTTGACATGCAATCTCTTGATTCTGCCTTGGAAGGTATCTTTGGTTGAGAAGAAAGTTAAATTTTCATAAAAACTTGTATGAATGTACTTATTTATGAATAATACTGTATTTACAAAGTTTTGACTGGCACAAGGTCTCTTATTTATGGATGATATTGTATATTACTAAAATTTTCATTAGGTCTACATATAGCAGTAATCCAGCAAAAAAACATTACACAATAGCAAGATCTTAATTAGAGCAATGCTACTAAAAGGTTCAAATTTAGAAAATAAAGCAATTTTCAATTCAATTGGCCAAAATGAAATCTTTATGGACTCTGCTCTGAATATGAATTTTTAATCATCCAAATTTTTGTTATAATGAAGATAATTATAAAATGCTAATTAGAATCTTTCATTCCTTAAATAGAAGCATTGATATAATTATGGATCACAGCCACAATAGGAATACAATGGGTTCACAGGTAACATAGTATATATCACTCATACAACCTGATTTCACAATTGAGTAAAGAGAATTTCAGTGGCCACAACAAAAGGCAGGTTAGTTTTTTTTTCAGAAAATCATCTCGGTAATTCAAATATATCCATGACATTATCATGAGTAACTACTTAGACAACACTCTCTCTTTCTCTGTCTGTCTGTGGCTTTCCAATTTATTCTTTATTCCCTTTCCACTACTCATGCTTCCTTTTATTTTTTTTTTCTTCTGTTTATTCAAATGATTTGAAAGGATTTCAGCTGAGTGATGCTCCCGCATTCTCAACTTGCCAACATGAATAATATTGTCATCTTGAACAAATAGAGAAGCAGAAAGTCCCATCCACACATAAATAATCCCATAATTTTTTATAGGAAATTTGTTAACAAATATACATATATAGATTTGTAATGACTATAATATATATATATATATATATATATATATATATATATATATATATATATATATATATATATAAGTAAAGTTGGCGACCTTAGTCGAGGGCGACCAGAAAGCTCCTTTTTCAATAGCTACTACACTGAGGTGTAGGGGAGGGCACTACTCCTTTCCCTGGATTGCTCCACTTTACCCTTAATACCTACCTTATATTGCTGAGTGTTAAGCAAGGAAGTATTAAGTACCATTTTTAAAGTCTTTGGTATGACTCGACCTGGGATTGAACCACACTCTACCCACTTGGCCAATGAGCCGGTAAATATATATAGGGAGAGAGAGTAAAGGTAAATGTACTGCATATCTTTTCCTATTTCCTAATATAATCATTGTTTTCTAACCAGATATGTCAAAAGGCAAAACATGTTCATAAAATCTATGTCAGTACACAACATCAAGTCATTTGACACTATTTGTCTCCAAGAAGTATTGACAGTTTTAGACTTCAGCAATAGATTGATTTGAAACAAATTAATTGTAAATAGAATATATGTATCAAGTTGATAGACAGTGCATGCATCAAGTAAAAGTAGCCAATTCATTCATCAAATTAAAGAATATATTTTATAATTTCTCACCTAAATATTCACGAATAGTACTGCTAGATTTTTCAACCTGATAGCAAAACAAGAGATCTTTTATTTTGTAAGAACCCCTGTAAGCCAACTATCTCATTAAATCTAAAAGTAGACAAAATTCATATGCATCATAATTTCCAAAAATAATTTTCCCCTATATTGTTGCCAAAATCTGGTAGGTATGAATTCCAGCTATCCCCTTCCTATTAAGTAGTAACCCAGTCATCAAAGAGGACAGACCTAAAAAATAAATGAATAATACTTCAGGCTGACCCAAAAATATCAGTTCCGAATTTCATAACAGTTACCAAATTTTATTCTCAACGAAACTGAGTCCAAGCATACAAGTAAGCAATTAAAAAAAAAAATACTAAAGACATTCACATACATCATACATGTACACAAATTAAAACAAAAACATATTTTGTAAATTTTTGCTTATAGTTAAAATAATACATAAAAAACAACATCTGTTCAACTCAACCTCCTGTTATTTATTTTCTTGTTTGCTTGTTTTATTTTATAATTCATTTAAGCATTAACTTTTTATTACTAAGAAGATTTCACTGCTATAATATTAAGCAAAATTTTATTACGAACTCATTATGTATAGTCTTCATCTTCATTGTTTTTTCCACATTTCGGACGCTGTATGAGGAAGGCTGGAGGATACAGTGGCCAAAATGTGGTGGAAAAAATAATAAAGATGAAGACAAGAGTCCGAAAACTCTTACTGATAAAAATCATCAAGCTTCATCTCAGAAATTTAGACAATCATTATGTATAGTTTGCTAAATTCATGTTACTCTCATAACAGTAGTGATCTGGCTAAAGAACAGAAATATAACCATTTAAAAACAGAAAAAAAAAAACTCAATCCCTATTTAGCTATGTAAAAAACAACAAGAAAATAGAAGAAACAAATAAAAAAACAGACCTGTAATGCAACTGCACCAATTGGTTTCAGACCATATCAACCTGATCAAGAACCCAAATTATGCAAATACACCTATATATCACAAGAACATGTAAACCAAAGTGCAAGTAATATAAAAAGTGCAGTTTTCAATTATTGCACAGTTCTTGATGACCAAGGTCTGCCACAAGCAATTTGGATACTGTGCTGTAGGTTATATAACCTATAAATGACATGGGAAATTCATGTTTTTTGCTGTTGAAACTTAAACCACAAAACCAGATCTTAAAAAAAAAGACAAACATTCAAACTGATGGTTTTCTTTTAAATGAATTCTCCCAAATGATTATTGTCAAAGTGTTTAAAGCTAAAAACAAATGATTAATGTTTCATATAGAATCAACATGTCACTAAAAATAGAGTTTGCTATCATGATTTGAAAAATTTTGTTTTAAACTCAAAGTGAAGTAGATATTGGCTCAATTCAATTAAAATCTGATAAATGAAAATCAGAATATCACTTCAGTTGGCAGACAAACAAGTAGAAAATACTTCTTTCAAGGTTTTTTAGTAAAATTTGTTTAACATTTAAGTTTGTCCTCCATATTTATCTTTAGTCTTTTTTGTTTTGTTTTCTAATTTGTCTATTAGTTTTTTAAATTTATTAAGTGAATTTCTTATATTACAACGACCATATACACACAAACTACCCTGGTTTTCTTCAGTACTAGTGAACATTATGTCTAAGTGAGATTGGCAATAGTTTTAGTCAACTTTTTAAACAAAAATTATTGTATTGTCTGAATTCTTTTCTTTTTGATAAGATAAGTTATTGGCAAGCAAAAAATTTTAACTTGAGTTTAAGAATCTTCAAACATAAAAAAGGTACTATTACAATTACCTGGGAGTAATGGCAATGAAGAGGTATTCCTCAAAGCTCCAAGATAGGAGCTTCATAATCAGATATTTTAGTATCAAATCCAGGATACTCAATGGGGAGGGGGTCTTACACCACTACAGAGATGTAGTTGACGTATTCTACAGCCAAAGCTGTCTGATCTTCCAGTGTTTTACTTTCATATGTATGTGAATGGCTTTTCATTCCAGCTCTACTTTAGCAGATCCACAGACATTTCAAGTTAGTTCTTTGCTGTGATCTTCCAGATTACATATATGTATGTCATATATATATATATATGTGTGTTATTTTCTAGATGACATAAATATTTACAAGCAGACATATAGTATCACTCAGGAAAAAGTATACACCTAACAAATATATAATCAAAATGGTTATTATTACCAAACTTTGCAAAAATGAAATTCCTAAATAAATATGAAGAGTGTACTTATTTTGGCACGGCAATATATTCTTTGGTTTTATTGTTTTTAATAGCATATCAATTTTTATGGGTTTTTTTTAATGCCAATTTTATTCTTGTAGAAGAACAGTTAGTGGTACTATTCAACCCATAGCGGGTAAGATAAAAGAGTTTATACTTTTCCCAAGTTTAATCATCTATGAATATAATAGCATCATATTTTTGAAAGATAATGATGATTTTAACCTAGATACAGAGTCTGTATGTTAGGAGGTACAATAGATATACTGATAAAATTTTCAAAGTTTTGGAATATCTCATGGCATAGTTGCACTCATACCCATGAACTGTCTGTGATTGCAGTTTTATGTCAATTCCCAAAGAGGATATACAGTCTTTTACTATTGGGCCAAATATTGGTATTACGCTGTTTACTATATAATTATTAACTGTAATTCATCGATAATACCAGTATGTCTATTGGGCTAGTGGGTAGAGTGTTCACCAATGGTCCAGGACACCTGGGTTCAATCCCATGTTGCGTCATACCAAAGACTTTAAAAATGGTACTTGATACCGCCTTATTTAACACTCAGCAATATAAGGTACGTATCAAGGGTAAAGTGGAGCAATCCAGAGAAAGGAGTAGTGCCCTCCCCTACATCTCGGTGTAGTAGCTATTGAAAAGGGAGCCTTCTGGTCGCCCTCGATTACGGTCGCCAACTTTGATTTTACTACCTATATGTTTAAACTTGATTAAATTGAAACACAATCAGGGTGTTGCAATTTTATTTTCTTTTAATATATATAAAGACAAGAGAGAAAATAAAATTGTTGTATTGATAAATATTACATTTTTGTATGACTTTGTAGTGGTTACAATAAATCTAAGAAAGTTGTTATTGAAAAGGAATTATTGTAGTGGGGAATGTTGCAAGAAGAATGAAATGAAATATTCAGTCTTGTAACTTAATGTGTTTTAATGGTGCATAAAACAAAGAAGAGGATTTAAAAACAGGAATGAAGAATACCAAAGAAGGAATGAGTAAGTATAAAGGAAATTTTCTTTGTTGATAGATATGTGAAAATCCCCCAAAAGTACTTATATGTCTTTAATGAATGTTAACGTGTGTGAAATTCAGCAGTTACCTTTCTTTGATTAACAAATTAAATTGCACAATACCTCTGATTTTTTTAGATCAGAGATTCTCATTATATTTTGATTTATTTTTTCATTTTGGTTGATAGAAAAAATGTGTTAGCCATATCAGACACCTATTTGACTAATAAAGAATATATTTTTTAGATGATTCTTGGGTTATTTTGTCTTTGTAATACTGTTTTATACTTTTATTCTTGTTAAATACATAGACCTTCATGACCTGACACAGAGATTGAACTCACAACTACCAGATAACTATAACACTTTTTGATCAATCCTCATGCCCACTAGGCCAATACTCTGAAGGATATTCCACTTCACTTGTTATCTGCTTTTACTCATAGGGACATTAGTCATGGAGCAAATCTTAGGCAGGAATAGCTTGGGCAGAGCCTATCATTCTCTAGGTCTAGAATAACTAGTTGCAATTCAGAGTTTTCCTTCTCCGAGACTAATTGACATACCAAAGTTAAAGAGCTTATTCTGTCCTATTACTTACCCATAGCTAGAGGGAGAATAAATGAATTCATATCTTTTGCGAGGGTATGTGAAATACAGAGATGGAACCTCCAGCCAAGTCAACTTCCTATGAGGATAACCATAACGCCTTGAGTACCTCCTTAAAGGATATTAGTTGGTTTTAAAAACAGTTTTAGTCAAAAATGAGATAGTTTGACATTTGTTATGATATTGGGTTTGTAAGGCACTCATAATTTTTGCAAGGGACACCTAAAGATGGCCAAAATGTACACAGACAAGATTAACCCTCTTTCTCTCTCTCTATATATATATATGTATGTAAAAAAAAAGAGAAATATGTATGTATAATCAAAATAGATATATATTTACCGAATCCCTTTGCCACTGGCAGGACATAACATAAGGTCAATCTTTAAGTAGAAAAAAGTTGATTTAAATACAGTTTTCCTTCTCCTAGACAGGTAGAGAAGACTGGCTCCTATAACGAAAGTTAAAGGAGCCAGTCTTCTTTACTATTTATCCATAACCAGGGAAAGAACAGACGGATTCATGCCTTTTCAATTGTTTGTTTGTTTGTTTGTTTGTTTGTCTGGGTTTTATGACATATCAACCTTAGTAGGTTATTTAATGCCAAATCTATTTTAATACAAAAACAGTTCTATTTCAATCAATTCAGTTAAGCATAAGTACACAATTTGATTGTTAAAAACATTTCTATTTCAAACAATTCAGCTTAGTCAAACAGTTCTATTTCAAATATTTCAGTTAAGCATAAGTACACAGATTAGTTCTATTTGACCAATAGATAGGACCCTATCAGATGCTACCACTCCGGGCCAGAGTGGACTTGGAAGTGATGGCAATGCAGGGGTACTTCGCATTCCCCAAACCTCCAGCATTACTGGAACCTTACCATCAGATTGTTTGGTGACATATTCAGGACAGTCATTGGAGGGAGTCTTACTCCTCTGCAAAGAAGCGGTCAATGTATTCTAAAGCCCCAGCTTTTCAATTGGTGTTAAGTGAAATGCAAACAGCCTGATCTAAGATTTGAACACAAGTTCCCAATTCCATTTCTAATGATGATAACCATTATTCTAAGCTTGCCGCTGTATAACTGATTTTTATATAACAAATAGATAATTAAGATAATTCTGTTACTTTATTGGCATTGCATAAGCAATGAACATTTTTATATATGTGACCAGTTTTTCTTATTTGTCAAGAATTAATTAGTGAGAAAAGTTTCTTTAAATTTAAGCATAGACTTGACACCATTCACTTCCCATTAATCTATTTGCTGTATAATTGATACCATAACCAACTTCTTGTTACTGAACCATAACTCACATCTCCAACTTTGTTTCATTATAATGAGTTCAATTTGATTCTTCAAATTCTTTTCTATAAATTCTATGAATTGAATACTTCTGACATCACTCAACTGTTAACCATCTATACATCTTGGCCCTCAGTAGAATAAAAGAGATAGGTGACATCGCGATAACAATGATACAAGTCTTTGCTCAGCTATCCATCAACATTGCTTTTATTCATTTGAGGTAATGAACTTAATATTTACACTGTAAAAGAATGAATATTTTTAAGATTTTAGATCAAAATTCTTTATATTTTTAATTTTCTTTTTTTTTTTTACAAATTATAATTAGGTTATTATCATCAGTGTGAATTTTTGAGATAACATATTTATTATTTTGGTTGTAATTTTCAGACTGTTGTCTTTATTCTTATTGTGATAAGTTGAAATACAATATTTTGGCTGTTGCATCCTCCTCCTGAGGAAGGCTAAAAAATAGAGCGACCAAAACATTGATGAGGACAACAATCAAAAAATCATAACCAAAATAATATACAATTTGGTCAGTTTTAATATGCACACTTCCATTTCAACACACATGCATATAAATTTAGATATGAGTATACAAGAATACATGAATATGTTTGTATATAAAGAAAAATTCATTTTTAAATAGGAATTTTTTCTTGGATGGAAATTTCAAAATTCTTAACATATAATTGCTTCTATCATAAAGATTTCTTTGTAAACTTTTGTCAAAGATTAAAATGCAAAACAAGTCCAAGTCTCTAAATAAAAAAGGAAAACAAAACAAAAACATTAAAAAAAAAATTTGAAAAGCTAATTTCTGACAATTTACCCTTCAGTCTCGAAATTTTCAAATGATGCTTTTACTGTTTATGAGCAAACAGTAATTTAAAAAAACAAAACAAAAGGAGTATTTGTGTTTCTTGGGGGTATAGAAATTGTCAAAAACACTCTCCTATTGAAGCTTGCTAACAAGCTTAAAGACTTTTTGGCAATGCTGAATATCAAATTCGATATAAGATGTGATCTGATTCAGCAATGAGCGATTTATAATCATCTGAAATAAATAAGTAAATTGATAAAAGAGGAAATTAAATGTTGTTATCTTTTGAACATTTCGAGCTTTTCCTTTTTTATTACTAGTTTTAAACCATCTTATTATTGCTGCTTTTTATCACCATTTTGTTTGTTGTTTTCTCTTGTAGTTAAAGAGTTTATCAATCCAGACTGTCAGGCTAAAAAGCAACATAAGAAGATGAAGTGAAGCATAAATTCCTGGAATAAACTCCATTGTACATTCTCCTATGTGGTTTCCAAATCATACATGTAGTGAAGCAATGCACGTGTCAGTGCACTATCTACCATCATACTACCAACTACAGCTAGAACTGATAATCTGAGGGGTTTTGTATACTTCGATGTAATAATAATAATAATAATAATAATAATAATAATAGACAATCTTTAGAAGTATACATGAGATAAGTTTGGGTGTAAAAACATAAAAACATTTTTGATACATCCTAATTATTAAAATATTCTGTATATATTTAATATGGATATACAGATAATATTATGCTATGTGCTTTCATTTTAATGAGTAATTTGAAATTACCTGTACACTTGTATGTGCATAAGGTATTCTAGGTATAAAATGCAACTTCTTTTAGCATTTAAATATTGAAATATATAAAAGATATTTTTTCAAGCTCTCTGAATATATTGGTGAAATATTTTATTTTTTCTAGGCGGTAGAATAACAAAAGACCATTTACTAGTGTATGTATTTACCCAACACATCCACTATGGACAGGATGCAGTACAAGCTGACCCATTCTTGAATTATGACATTTAATTGCAAAAGTGACACAAATTACTAGGGTGAGTCAAAAGTTTTGCAATATTTTGGTATGTGCTTGTTTATGCCATGTGTATCACATGACTGAAGCAGTTATGCTTTTTAAGTTTAAACTGGGCCATAATGGAAGTAGTAAAAAATATTTGTTGTGCAAAAGGTGAAGGAGCAGTTGATCACAGTACAGTAACAATCAGAGGGTTCGAGAAATTTGACTGAGATTAAAAAACCTTGAAAATCAGGCAAGGTCAGGTCGGCCTAAAACCATGGGTTTTTATGCTGTGTCTCAAACCATCAGAGGAAAGTATTAGGCATGCTAGGCATTTCATAGTTCAGTATGATTCATCTTTATAATCTTGATAATGTTGCAAAACTTTGGATTCACCCTAGTTCTCACTACAAAATAGAAATTTGCCATATTACACAACAATGGCAAACTATTTTGACTACTTAAACAACTTTGATAATTACATTTCAAATATGGAAAATAAATCAGCAATGTTTTCATAAAACATCCAAATGAATAAATAAAGAAACTAAATGAAATATAAAAAATATATGAAAGAATCATAGTACCTTCTCATTTATAGACTTTCTGTTATTTCATAATGCTATTCAAGTTTTTTTTCATTACAGCCATTAATTTGCGTCTTAAATATTTTTCATATATCATATGTTACATTGGTTCTTATGTATTTGAAAAAGAAAACATTAAAAGTTATGTTGTCAATATAAATCTTAGTCCATTTAACTGATTCTTTTTTTAATATTATAAAGCGAAATAATGTGAGAAAAAAAGATTTAAAAATTAGATATTTCCACAATATGGTAAAATCTAGATATTAACCAAATCTCTCTCTCTCTCTCTCTCTCTCTCTCTCTCTCTCTCTCTCTCTCTCTCATATATGCTGAATGACTGTACTTCTCTTTCAGCATGTCCTTTATTGTTGGCTTTTACAGTCAGAGATAAAGGAGGCTGAGTGGACACAAGTGACCACCAGTCTCAGGAATGAAACCTTCCATTTTATCCCCCAGGCTGGCTCATGATGTTTTCTGTTAAACTGAAGGTCAAAGGCCGTCCAAAACATATAATGGCCAGCTACGACATAGGGGTCATAAGGTAGAGATGTGCTCTCGGGCAAAACTCGAAAAACCCATTCATGGCACTTTTTTCTTTTTATCAAGCCAAAAGAGGTGAGAAGCAGGCGAATGTAAGTGTCCCTGGGCAGAGCAAGAAGTCAGAGGAAGACGGGGTAGAGAAGAAACCACTGGGTGAAATAGGAACTATAGTGGCATAAGGAAATCTCTTGAGGTAAAGACTCTCACTCTCTGAGTTTAGGCAAATGAAGAAAAGAAGGATTACAATAATGGTACTGTCACAATCTCCTAACACACTGACTTTTTGGTTAGAGGCATTTGCCCTCTAAACAGCACACTTACGGTGAGAGAAGGACACAGCACTTACAGTGAGAGAAGGACAACGATGTATTCACAGTAAAGGGCAGTAAGTAACAATGTTTTTTCTTTTTATTAAAGCTTTATTCTTATTTCTGTAATCCATTAGCAATATGTGCGATGTTTTATGTCCATTCATAAGAGAGACATCTACACAGACTCGTCTGGATTAGGATCAGGCCGCAATGGTAGAGAAAAGAAACTGTAATAATCAACTTTATCTTTATCTGAAAAGTAAATATTATATAAGGTGTGATCAAAGAGTATAAATGCTCAAACTTGAATTCTTTTAAAATTTAAGCAAAGACATATGCACAACTGAGTAACTCATATAATGATTAACAGGGATACTCAGTCTTGTCCAGGAGGAAAATGATGTTACAAGGGTAGCATGAAAGTTGAAGCGGATTATGTGTAATGATTTCATAATGAAATGTACATTAATATTGATTGATTGATTGGATATTATGGCATATTAACCTTTCTAGGTTATTTAATGCTAGGTCCTGTTTATACATTTATAAATATGTGATTTATGAACTAACAGTTTGGTTTGGTTTTATGGCATATCAACCATTGTAAGTTATTCAATGCCAAATCCTTTTTATACATACATATTAAATATATGATTTCTAAACACATTTTGTAAATAACATTTTTAAACGAACTTGAGCTGATTCTTTCATACAGTTAAATGGCTTCACTTATTTCTATCTAATATGAATAATTCTATTTACTATCAATCATTTGTTTGCACACAGTTAAATGTTTTCAAGTATTGCTATTTAACGCTAACAACTCAATTAAACATCAATCATTTGTTTACACACAATTGAATGATCAAACGGTTCTATTTCAAACAATTCAGTTTAGCATAAGTTACTTGTTTGCACTCAATTTAAATGTCAAGGTACACAGTTTAAATGTCAAACAGTTCTATTTGACCCATAGATAAGACCCTATCAGGTGCTACCACTCCAAGCCAGAGTGGGCTTGGGAGCAATAGCAATGAAGGGGTACTCAGCATTCCCAAAAGCTCCAGCATTACTGGAACCTCATCATCAGATTGTTTAGTATCATATCCTGGACATTCATTGAGGGAGTCTTAACCCTCTGCAGCGATGCAGTTGGTGTATTCTACAGTCCTATTCCACTGAGTCAAACTAAATATTGTAAAAGGTTTTTCAGGGTACAGTGATAAAAAGGTTAATGCTGAAAGGAATTATAAATAAAAAAAAAGCAAAGATCAAAACAATTCACAGGAGGTTGAATTGAAACAGGCATGGTCTTTTTATGTATTATTTTTTGTAATGAATAATAATTTACAAAAGATATGCTATGAAAGTATTGATGTTTGTATGTGTATGTAAATGTTTGTATGTGTACTGTGTACATAAATGTTTTAACATTCTTTTTGAATGTGTACTTGCATATCAGTCCTGAAATTCCAAAGAGGATAAGACTTAGTAACTATCATGAAATTTGACTGATATTTTTGTTTTATCTGTCTTCTAAGACTGCTGGATTGCTGTGGACTAGTAATGAGGATTTGGTCTGTATAAACTCACAAGATTTTGGCAGGAAAATAAGGAAAACCATGAAACGTGGATCTTTTTCTATTTTCATATTTGGTGATATACATATTAGGGACTATTATAAGGACTTCATATAGGACAATATGAATGGTAGAAAAACTGTTTTGGTCAGATTAAATCTCATACAAGTTTGTGAATATGTTTTTTCATGTGTCAAAGATATTCTAAAGGTTTAGGTTCATGTAAAATTCAAATAAAATCATCTAAAGAAGTGACACTGTCACTGGAATTAAAAACATTTCTTAAATTGGCAATGGAAATATTCTTATGAGAAAATTCATTCTTTACTTAATAATTAATGAAAATTTTATTCAAATTTAATAATCAGTTGTTTTTTGATAGTTTAAAAAAAAGAATTTGTTTTACACATAAAAACATTTCTATGTTGGCCTTGTATAAAGAAATGTCTTAATATATCACTGGTTTAGTATTGTTTCCTCAAATAAACTATATATCAAGATTTTCTGCAATTTTTATTCTTACTAAAGGCACAAAGAATTAAAATTCATACAACTTTCACTGAGAGATATGTTTTGTTCACATTTTTAAAACAAAATGTTATAAGACAAAATAACAAAATATAATTCTACAACAGGTAAGCATATACAAGAAATTAGAGCTTACAAAAAATAAAGAAAAAAGACGATTCAGACATAACACACAAACTGAACGTAGTTGTATGGGGCTAAGAACCATATCTTGAAACTATTCTTAACAAGTTTCAGTTTAGAGTTAAACGCATGAAAACCCTATTTTTGGGATGGGGACCTCTCTGCAGGGGATGCAGTCACTGTATTCTAAGTGCCACCTACATGTTGAAACATGCGATTGAATACAGTATCATAAACCAAAGATTACAAAACAAATATGTTGATTATGAGGTTTATATCTGTGATTAAAGATAATAAAAAACCATAAACACAGTTTCTAAAAATTTCTAGTTTTGTAGCCATTTTGTATTTTAGATATATGGGGACCAATTTGTAAAAAAAAGAGGGATGAAGAGAAATTATGAGTGATAATTTATTTGCATGTTTTTATGGGTCCAAAATTATTATAGACATTTATTTTAACAGTTGAGTTCTGACTTTGGGATGATCGGATTTGAACTCCAACTATTAAATAGATATATAAGAATATCTTGACAAGAATATTTTGCTTGACACTGTAGTAAGTATATTACAATCAAATTGGACATATCAAGTACCAAAAATTTCAAAAAAGACAAAAGCAGTTTCAGGAAGTGAATTTTAAAATGCACCATACTTCTTGAAGACTTTCAGGAAATGTGTTGCAAATGTGGAATGGAATTTTGCACACTAACAACAACAATTACAAAACAAGACATAAAAAAAAGGGGAAAAAAGACATTATTTAGAATTTCCTCTCTCGGATATACTATCATTTTTAACTGCATAATTTATAAACATTTTTCTGTCTTAACTTTTCCTCGGCATTTATTTCAAGAATGAAATATTTAATTCATGATTTGTTGACTTCACTTCCAGTGTAATTGCTAATTGCTGAAATCCCTGGGAATCAGAGGAAGTGAATGCAAATATTAAAAATACCCATTAGGCAAAAAAACAAATAAATAAAATAAATTTCTTTTTTCTTAAATTATAAAACAAAATTTTACAAATTCACTAAGATTAAAAAGATCTTTACCTCTGTAGATTTTTTCAGCAACTCTAAGATTGGTTCAGAAGCTGTTTTACATATTCTCTGCTGTAGACAAAACAAAATGGAGTCAATGAAAATCTTCCTAATTTTTTTTTTTTTTTTGCTGGAAAATGGTTATTTTAAAATTCAACAAGATTATTATGATTTTCTTTTTAACTTTTTAAGAATTAATACAAGTTAACAAAAATTAGATTAAATTACATAGTGATCTTCAAAGACAATAATATTTTGCAAGAAAACCCAGAAATAATATAATAAAATGCAGAATCCACAATCCATCATGTGCATTTGTCTTTTATTTTGGATATGTTGGTTATTAAGCCAGTTTAGTTATAAAATGCAAATAAACAAAAATAGAGGATACAGGAATCCATATGAGGAGGAGTAAGAGAGTAGAAAAGTTAAAAGCTTTAAATATCTGTACAATGAGCAGAGACATGAGAGAAAAGAAAAAGAAAGGAAAGAGAAAAAGCAAAAGAAGAGAAAGCAAGAAAGAAAGAAAGAAAGAGACTTTGGTGAAGAAATATTTTTTTAAAATAATAGGAAAGAAAAGTTTTTAAGAAATAAAACAAGGTAGACCAGGTTAAAAAGAATGTAAGCCAAACTTTTTGGACCTTATTTTTCTGCTGTAGATTTCATTGGGGAATGAGAAAAGTTTTGGTAAACAGGGGGGGGGGCTTTGGTTCATTTATCAAATTTTTTCTCATTCCAAAATGATACCTGCATGATACCTACTAAAGGAAAACAACATGAGAATAAAATTGGACAAAGGACAATATGAAAAAAATTTGGAGGAAGGACAATACAATAAAAATAGCAAGAATAAAAAAGATTAGATAGAGGAAAATAGTCAAAGAAAAAAAGACTGTTTTCTTTTTAAAGCAAGAGACAACCAGTTTAATTATTAAATACAAGTCAACAATATAGAGAATAAAGACATCTGAACGAGAAGTAGTAGGAGTATATATTTACCCAACTTCTCTGCCACAGACAAGATGTGACACAAGGTCAATTTTTAAGTAGAGTAATCTGGAAAAAATTCAGTTTTCCTTCTCATAGACTAGTTGCCTAACTAAGGCTAAAGAATCCAGATTGCCTTGCTGCTTACCCAAAGATGAAGAGAGAACAGCTTCAGTGAACACCTTGGTCTTCTGAAGAATAGAATTTGTTAATCTAAAAATAATGGAGCACAATATTAATAATGAAACCACAACAACAGCAGTGAATATACTAATAGAGAATATTTATTCTTCCTCCTCTAACGACTACTATATTTATTATAATGGCAGTCTCACAACTTCCAGTTAGAAGCTGCCTTACTGCCTGGAGAGTATTCCAGGGGGATTACTCCATTGGATTAACAGTTCTTCCCCTTTTCTTTTTCTTTTCAGTGGAGTATCATTTGTTCTGCGAAAGAAAATGAAATGTTTATTTACATTAGACAGATAATTCTTTAGGACCCAAGGATCTTAAATGATGTCATTTCTTTCTTTGTTAAAGAGAGCACAATTTGTACATAAGTTGGGATCCAAGAGATCTCTGCAATTTCTTTTCTCTCAATCATTTCTCTCAAAATAGCCATCTCTATGCGAAGTCTCTTGTCCAAAATTTGAGTTGAGGAATGTACTGAGTCATAGAGACAGGAATTGATTGTTTTGCAGAAGATTTTGATGTCAGCACTATTGTCTAAAGTTTCTGCAGCTAGAGTACTTTTGATGACTCTACTAATACACTTAGATTGCCAGGCAATGGGCATATACTTATCATTGTTTCCAACCAAAAAATGTACATAGCCTCCTTGTGAACCCCCATCAATTAAATTGCCAAAAAAGGCATCACTATAGGCAACAATTTTTAGTTGCTGAAGATTTCCTAAATCTGGAATATCTTTTTCGGATTTTTCTTTCTTTGTTTTTTTTTTTTATCATCCTGTTAGCCTGTTTTAAGCATTCAACATTTTCCTGCTTTAGCATTGAACTTAACTCACTAATGTCATAACTAAGATCAGATCTGGTTTGGGTGGTGAGCCAACTTAATTAGCTTGTTATCCAAAGTTGGCCAATCAATTGTCTGGTTTCGGTTACTTCTGTTGCAGATATTCTATCTTTCAAATATCTGCCTTTTTCTGCTGGGATACATTTTAATTTTTTTAAATATTCATTCTGTCTAACCCTAAAATTATCCCTGTTCTTCTTTATGTTCAATCCTATGTATTGGAACTCTGCAACTTCTTCAGATTTAATTTTAAACAAGTGATGAAGCCTGTCCATGACTCTGGTGTGGAAGATCTCCGACCCTGCAAAGCAAAAATCATTGACATGAGTAGCGATTATACCATACAATTTGTTTCCAAAATACCATGTAAATATGGCTTGATCATATTTTGAAACTACTGCTCCAGATTTTAATAATTCCTCCCTGAGTGTCAGGTAGCAGGATCTTGATGTATCAGTTAAACCATAAACACACTTGGAGAGCTCCCAAATATATCCTGGAGGCACATAGGCTTCTTTAGTAGGATCCAAATAAACTAATCAGTCTAACTTCTTGCTCTGCAGGAATGCTGTTTTTATGCCCATTGACTTGCACATCCAATGGTTAGATACCAGTATGGCCAAGGCTGTATGTAGACCTTCTTTAGAGCATGTCAGAGAATCGTTTCTTATATTGCCCACATCCCTGTCCTGAAAGCCTCTCATGACAAGTCTGGCTTTACAGACTTGTTTGTCATTGAGATTTTTATAAGTATAAACCCATCTTGTAGATATCCTGGGTTGACCTTAGTCAGATACTTAGGTGTAAACTTTATTTTTGACCCAGCTTTGAAGTTCTTTTTTTGCTGTTTCCAGGTTCTGATCAAAGGAGGAAATCATTATCTTTTCCTCGTCACCAAAGGTGTGTTCATCATCACTTGTTGGTCTGATTTCACTTGCTTTCCATTCTAATACTCCATGCTCAAAGTCTAGCCAAAATGGTTCGCTTTGTTCCAAAACCACATTCATTAAATGTTTGTTTTTGCCAGTGGCTTTGCCTGCCCTGCTTATAACATTCAATTTTCTCTATTCTAAATCATCATCATTGGCAAGTTTACATTCAATAGTTTGTCCTGGTTTAGGAAGCTCAATTGATTTTCGAATTGGGTTTTGTTTAGTTTGTCCGTCTCTCACAGTTTGACATTGTTCAACATGATCACTTGGAGTCCTTAATTCTTCTTCCAAATTTTTCTCTTCAGAAATTGATATGTTTGAAGTTTCTTTAGGCTCACTTGGTGAATTGGTGGGTTCAATTATTGATTCACTTTCAGAAGAACTTTGAACAGGGGTGCACTCTTACATATGTGCCTCCATGTCTAACAAGAACCTGTTTATGCTCCCACCCTATGACAGTTACTTGACTAAGCCATCTAACACAAAGATTTCTCTTATAAAAGACAACATCACCATTTTTGTATGATTGTGTTATACCAGTTCTAACTTAATGACAAAGTGTACATCTTAATTTTTCCAAAGACTCGCATTTTTCTTGCTGCATGTATGGCATTCTGGTTACTGGCAACAACTTCACTGGTGGAGACACCTTCTAATGCAATTTAGAAAGAAGGGCAAGTTGGGATTCCAACTGAAAACAAGTTGGTTGGGATTAAATCCATGAATACTGTGGAGTGTGTTTTTAGCACTAATAGCCCATGTCAGTGGTATTTCAAAACTACAATGTGTGGAATTTGCAGCCACACTTAAAACATACAGTGGTGTTGCCTTCAGGGCCTAGTGGGTTTATTTTTGCTTTGTTTTTTGGTCAGTGGAGTGTACTTTGTTATTGTATATGATTTGTATACAAATAGTTTGTAGGTAACATTTTAAATGAGCCAGAGCTCATTTGTTTTCATACAGTTAAATAGTTTCAAGTATCGCTATCTTCACTGATTGTAGGTGAAAGATTAGGAGTTGTGTTTCCTTGACTGTTGATAGGGTAACACCATTTGGATGGACAATGAAATAATAAATAAAATAAAAAAGACAGAATGTTTAGGTCACGTCTTACTTCGCCAAGTCTCCCTCTTTATTCACACGGGGATAGATATAATATCTATTATAATAAGGAGCAATAAAGCAAATTAACTGAGTAATGTCACATTTAGGGATACTGAATGAACTTAGGTTTTATTAAAGGGGAAAATAGAGTACTTAGCAGGAAAGGTTGTTCCTGTTCTTGTATTTAAATATACATTTTAATTTATTTTTTCTTCTCTCTCTTTTTATCTTCTTATTCTCTCTTTTTCTTTTCTTCATATTTTCTTGGTTTTATAGCTTGTTCATAAAAAGATAATGTCTTTGAATTGCTTATAGGTGATGTTTTCTCGCTGGTTCAGTAATTGAAAGAGTTTGATGAACAAGCTATCTTTCTTTTCCCTATTTTTTCACCATAATTTTTCAGAATCATATTTAGGGGTTTTCTCTTCAACTATCATTCCAGTACACAAAAGTACGTACTCCATGAATTGGCTGAAAAGTCTGGTGAATAAGTTATCTTTTTTTTTGTTTTCAATATCTTTTTTTTCATTATAGCCAGAATGATAATCAAGGGTTTTTCTTCCACTGTCATTCCAGTGCACAAAAAAGTTTACTTCATGAGTTTATCTTTGTACTTTTCCTCATGCTTGATTTCACTTCGGTTGTCGACTTTTATCAACCCCCTTTTCTTTCTCTTCATAGATTTTCTCAGGATTACCTGCAGGTTTTTTTTGTAAGCATTAACATATAAGTGCAGATTCCCCTTTCAATTCATTTTCAGCAACTGCCTTTTCCAGGATAAAACATTGTATGATCAAAATTGGTTATCATTTCTCTGATTTCTCTATCCTCTGATAAGCTGGTTTTATCAAATTAGAATTATTTTCTCACTAAATTATATTGGCAATTCAGTTCATTTGGCTCTTGCAGCTAACTAACTGTGCAGTGAGAAAGAGAGAGGATGTAGAGTTAGAGAGATATATATGATATTAAAAGGAATATGGATGGGTTCCTGTTTGGCTTCAGTTACACTATGTAACATTAACAATTAAATTTAACATCAGTCATTTGTTTCCACACAGTTAAATGATTAAGTAGTTCTATTTGACCCATAGAAGGGACCCTAACAGGTACTACCACTTTAGGTCAGAGTGTACCTGCAAGCAATTTCAATGAAGGAATACTTCACATTCCCGAAAGCTCCAGGACTAAAGCCTCATTATCAGATGGTAAAGTGTCAGGACACTCATTGAAGGTGGAAGTTTTACCACTCTGAAGTCAGTGCATTCTATAATGCCAGCCAACTGGGCTTCCAGTGGTAAGATTTATTAAGAAAGAAATAACAATTCTATGGCTAGTAATTAATACACGTGGAGTCAGTTCCTTTGAAAGTACTTTTTTTTTGTCAGTTGAAGATTACTCAGAAACTGTTGGAACATTTTAATGGCATTGTGCTGACTGACAGTCACCAAGTGCTTTGATTTTGTTATCTATGCTATCCTAAATTAGATCTACTTTTTTTCATCACTTCTCTTAGAGCATATCTATGATTTTAAAAACTTTCTAAAAAAACTTTTTTATAAAATCTTTTCTCCTGAACATGACCTGAAGTCAAACCAATTGAGAAAAATTTTTAAATAAATTACTCTAAAGAAATATTCCTATTTGTCTTATCAGCTTTGTTTATATATATATATATATATATATATATATATATATTGTGAGATTTGTACACATCCTTAAAGATTGCTCTTTTGGTTTGTTTATTTGGTTTAATGGCAAATAAATTCTTATGGACAATTTGATGCCAAATATTTATATATATGAGATTTATAAGTGAATAGTTTATTGGAAACTTTATTTTTAAATGAGTTTGTACATAGTTAATTGGTTTCAAGTACTGCTATCTAATACTAATAATTCTATTTAATATAACTCATTTGTTTGCTCACAGTTAAATAGTTTCAGCACAAGTGACCCTCAGCCACCACCTTCTTGCACCTTTAAAATAAAATAGAGCTTGATATTTGTTAGCCACTAGATAATTTTGCAGAATATGGTCAGGAAAATCATATAGGTGATAGGGATTGATATGACTAGTGGACTGATTGGGTCAGACCTCTATGACTACCCCTCTAACCTAGTCAAAGCTTAAGTGGAGTGTTGTGAGTCATTTGGCCACTTTGGTTCCTGGGTCAAGGACTGCTTAGCCACCAGGATCTCATCCTGAATTATTATGGGTTGCCACCAATGAACTCATTCAGTAAGTCTTACCCCTCTGCAGAAGTGCTGTCAGCATATTCTACAGCCCAAGCCAACAGGGTAGAGCTGCTCTTTTAAAAACTGCAAATATGCATACAAAAGTCAAGTCAAAATTGAAATGAAAAGCACCAGATGGCATCTACTTTATCTTTGATGTCTTGATCTTGCCTCTATTTAATGTGATCATAATTTTCAGTTCACTTATATAGCATAAATTCAAATGGATGAAAACAAAAGTTGGGAAGATTGTTATACACTAAAAAGCCTGCTTGCTTAAAAAATCAGCATTCAAAACAATGGGTTTGAACACTAACATTTGGCACATGTAAAACAACTATTTCCATCATGAAACATGATACAAAGCCAAATAAAGAGAGTTAGGAAAATTGGTTAAAAAATTCTTTTAAGTCAGGTAAGTTTGCTAGTCTGGAAAATTAGTATCTAAAATCTTGGCTTTTATGTCGGTTTGAAAACAGATACCTGGCACAAATGAGAAATACCAAACTATCAAAATGATCAAGTCATCTGAATCAGATGATATAATTTATAAAATCAGTTATTTTGAGGAAAATCTGATAAAAACCAAAAATTAATAAATCTAAATCTATGAAAAAATTGTCAATAAATTCTTTCATAGGAGAAGAGAGAAAAGAAGAAAAAGAGACTTTTGTAAATATCAAATCATATTATTCCACAACACAAAGGTTGATAGGCCATTAAACTAAGAAGCATCCAAATTATTCCACAAGGTTAAGATCTAAATTTCAAATATATCCTTGTTAGCTCACTGAAGCAGACAAAATACAAATCCACACTTCTTGTCCATTTAAAATATACAAACCTTATTATAATTCATCAAATTTTGTTTTTTATCTGTATGTTTGCCATCATATATTCACTGGTTGCTAGACCAAATCTCTTCAATGAACTGAGATTCAAAAAGTGTCTTATCAGTTGAAAAAACAAGTACCGAAATAGAAAGAGAAAGGGTACCGAATTCTCAAAATACCAACAGACACTTGATATCCAAATCCAAAGTGAGATAAATATTTATAGTCTCCCTACATTTCTTATCAGGCTTATAAAGTGATTTGTTATAAAACAAAGATTGACAAAATGCTAGTAGCTTCAACCTTGAAGTTAATAATATTTTGCCACAGAAATCTTTAGTTAAATATTATAGTTTCCAATAATTGACTTTCTCAATTTTTCTTTGATTGATTGAACATAATATCAACCTGTATGGGGTTATTTATAAGTTTAGAAATTAGAGAATCATGTACATTGTACATTTACATTTTTGTGTAGTTATTTAAGAGTTTATTTACTTACAAGAATGAGTCAAAAGTTTTGCAATATTTTAGAACATGCCAGTTTGTGGCACATATATCAAGTGATCAAAGCAGTTCAAGCTGTGGAAGGTACCCAATGTATTTGGTAGTATCATAGTAGTTGGTGTGCTCATATATTCTGCATTGCTTCACTTCATGTGGGATTTGATAGCTGCACACATAAACATGCAACGTAGTCAAATATGAGAGCACTTACACAATACAAATTCTCACACTGCAGAAGCAACCAAAAACATTTCTGTCAGGTTGCAAGAACATCAGCAATCAGGCAAAGTTAGGTAAGCCTGGTGGATTTCGAGGCTGTGCTCCAACCCATAGAAGCAAACTTGTAGGGTATCAAGCAAGCTCAGCATGACCTTGGCAAAAGCACCCACAACTGCTGAATTGTACCATGTGTTACCATAATACAGTAAATCTTTTTACTCAACCTAGTATGTCTGCCATCATTTGAGTTATGGCCACCATATTTTCTGTGATTGCTAATGGGACCCAGTTACATGATTTATGCAAATTGGTATTGGAAAATTCCAGTATAGTTTACCTTGAATCTCTCTAGAGCTGCCTCTATTGACCATCACACTTGCTAAGTTCTGTAGATAGCATCCATTGTCCATACAGATATTGAATATAAGTCTATACTGATTAGCCAACACTAGTGTATTTATGTGTAGGAATCCATAAGAAAACATCACTTTTCTATTTGTCTTTGTTTCTCTAGTTGTGTCCTTTTTCATCTTACTCAGATCGTTTTTGAGATTGGAGGTAAGAGGCCATATAGCTGCTTTTCTGAAGGGTGCTGCTACTAGGATACATTTAAAACAGTAGGCAGAATTTTTATAGAGTTTCCATGTAGCTTTTCTCCAGGTGTTTCATTTAGGTCCAAATGGTGCAACTATATTATACTACTGATACAAACATTGCTTGGAAGAATTAGTGTTTAATTGTACCAGAGAGATAAGTTTTCCATATGATTGTCAACCTGTTAATAACAGACCATGCTTTACCTATGTATAAGTTGATATCACATTCAGTAGGTATATGAGCTGGTCTACTAATTTCAGATATTTGCTATTTGATAAAGAGATAACACCACCCTGATTAAAATACATGAACTCTGTTTTATCTGAATTCATATAGAGATCAATGTCTCTTATTGCCTGCTCTTGGCTGTGCAGCACAGATTCAATTTGAGGTGTATTTGCATGAAGCACAACATCATCTGCATAATCTTCATCAGTAATAGTTTCTGAAGGATATTGACAACTTCATTAAAAAAAAGCCAATACATTGTGTTTTTAAAACGGGGTTTGATTTAAAATGTAAAGATAATTCTAAACTCGACTCTTAATTTGTATCTATAAGGTTAACAAACTAAATCTTTATCTTTCTATTTAACCATCAAACAGAAAATTTTCCTAACTTAGATTCTTTTGTCAGTGATATTTTCCTCAAATCTCCACAACTCAAAAAATCATGTTATTTTTACATTAAGAGAAATGACTATCAAGAATAGAGGCATAAACATTTACCTCATGACAATGATTATTAATGTCTAAGTGCTGGGTGAGTGATATTAAGCTGGTACAGGTGTGTATAACATAACACTCTCTAATATAATAAAATAGCAAATGTTGCTTATTACCAAATAGAAATATGAGAGAAGTCCTGAAAGGAAAGCCTCCAATTTATTTCCATGGAAATTTTACTTATATAAAAAGTATGTCACTTTTGGATAGAGAACATTTTCAGCCAAAAAACACTATTTTTTACATATTCACTGCCATTGGCTATACTGATGGCGAACGAGAGATAAATTGAGATTGTTGTATCCAATAATGCTATTGCAATTTCAGTTTCTGTTGTCGTCTGCATGAAAATAAATAGAAAGCATTACATTCAGAGTATCTCTTGTAAAACTTTCATATAATAAATGATTGTGGCAAATTAGTTCTGAATGAGTATAAAAGGCAAGATTCACTTTATAAAGCATTACAACCAGTAGATATTGACTGTAGTGTCTCAAAGAAAGTGAGCAGAGACAAAGAGATGATGTTTGGTTTGGTTTCTTTGTTTAATGTCCTATCAACCTTCATGGGTTATTTAATACAAAGTCATCCTTTTAGAAGAATAGAAGTGATACTATTTAACCCCCCACCCTAGCTGATGGAATAAGAGAGTTCATACTTTTCTTTAGGGGCTTTAGTCTGAAAGTAAACTTAATAGCACAACTGACAAAGAGATGAGGACAAGATGATGGTAAGATAAAGTTGTCGATATCAAAAAAGGTCACAAAAAGTCCCAATCACTTGATTGCCAATGTTAAACCTTTTCTTTGGATCAGTATCAAAAACAGGAAAATGTGAAGTGTTTTTTTTTTAAATTGACTAAGGAAAGAGCTATTCTTTGACAAATTGTAGTCTTTCTCCAATGAAGGACCATTTTCCTTAACCCCAAAATTTAGGTTGTGACTTGACACTCTCCTGGTAATTAACTGACTGCCTCCCTTTAAAAGTCAATAAGTCTCATGTTTCAATACCTCTCACACCTACAGCAAGAATTCTTACAATCCACTTTTTGTTGTCACACAGTAGGGCACCATAGTCACTGGTATTGGGAGGATTGGTTGGTTGGTTAACTGTTTTGTTTTATGGCATATAAACCCTTTTTGGATCATTTAATGCCAAATTATATTTCAAACAATTCAGTTTAGTAGTCTTTGTTAACAAACAGTTAAATTTTTGAAACAGTTCTATTTCTAACAATTTGGTTTAGCATTAGTATACAGTTTAGTTCAATCCAAAAACAGTTCTATTTCAAGCAATTCAGTTTAGCATAAGTACACAGTTTAGTTTTATTTGACCCATATATAGGACCCTATCAGGTGCTACCACAATGGGCCAGAGTGGACCTGGGAGTGATGGGAATGAAAGGGTACTCCGCATTTGCCTAAGCTCCAGCATTACTGGAACCTCACCATCACATTATTTAATATCATATCCAGAACACTCATTGAGGGGTCTTACTCCTCTACGGAGAAGCAGTTGGTGTATTTTACAGCCTCAGTCAACTGGGAAAGGTATTGAAAGGAGGCCACTCCATTGCATGAACACAGACCAGAAATCATCCTGGCAATTTTTAATTCAAGTAGATCACCCTTTCCAAAGTAGATGAGAGGATTTTATAAGTAAACTGAAAAGAGTTTGAAAATTAAGATATCTGATAAATATTTGATAATCATTACTTTTGGCATTATTTACGGGAAAAGTCACAATCCTTCACGTGTTTAAACCAGTATTGGTGAGTATTGTCAAATACAGTTTCATTTCCTTCCATCCCACAATTCTGAAAGCAACTTTAACTGTTTTGAGCACCAGTTAAAAATAATACCAGTATCTCAATATTTGTATCTGCTATTATTATGATATCTAAAAAAAAGGTGCAGCTGAATTGATAATGATAATGATATGCTAAGAAGAAACAGACATACCTAAATGAATGGATGAAAGAAAGATAAATTAGGTAGGAGATTTACTATTTGCTAGTAAGATACAGACTGTTCCCTGAAGAATAGAAAGGATGCCATAAGGGAATATATTGATCAACACATCATCAAGGAGAGCAAAATGAGATGAAAAAATGTAGCAATGGCATGGATCAACCACAAAAAGGCATATGATATGGTTCAGCAAAGCTGGATAATAGACTATCTCAAAATGTACAAGATATACAACAAAGTCATAAAATTCATTAAGGAAACCATGAAAAACTGGAGAGTGGAATTGACAGTAGGAGGAAAAAGTTTAGCTAAGGTAAAAATCCAGAGAGGTATATTTCAGGGAGATGTGCTATTACTATTACTATTAGTAATAACAATGGTGCCACTCAATCACATACTTAGGAAATGCCCAAACTTCATAAATTGTGAGAAAAGTTTAACTATCTAATGTACATGGACAACATCAAACTATTTTCCAAAAATGAAAAAGAATGGGAAACCCTAATACAGGCAATGGGAATGTAGAGTTAGGATATAAGGATGGAATTTGGCATAGAAAAATGTGCCATGTTAATAATGAGAAGTGAAAAATGACAAATGATGAAAGGAATAGAACTACAATTCAAGAAAAAATCAGAATACTCAGTGAAAAGCAAAGTTACAAATACTTGGGAATATTGGAAGCAGACACCATCAAACAAGAGGAGTTGAAAGAAAACATTGAAAAAAAGTATCTCAGACAAACAAGAAAACTCCTTGAAACCAAATTATACAGCAGAAACCTCATTAAAGGGCTGTCCCCCTTGTAAGATACTCAGGACTATTCTTACGGTGACTCAAAGAATACATAAAAATAAGTAAAGAAAGGCTAATTACAATGACTACAAACAACACAAAGATCAAGAGGACAACAATAACTAGAAAACAAAAATGGGAAGAAAGGCAATTGAATGGATATTTCAAACAATAAACAAGTGAAATCTCAAGTGAGAAGACTCAGATATGGCTAAGAAAGGGAAACCTTAAAAGTGAAACTGAATCTCTTCAAATAGCAGCACAAAATAATGCCACAAAGACAAACTATGTTAAATCAAAAATAGACAAGACACAATAAAATAGCAAATGTAGGTTATGTGGTGATAGAGACAAAATGATCCATCATATAATAAGTAAATGCAGCAAATTAGTGCAACTGAGTGGGGAAGGTGATTCACTGGGAATTGTGTAAGAAATTGAAATTTGACCAAATATACAAGTGGTATATGCACAACATGGACTCTGCCCTGGAAAATGAGGCACATAAGGTTCTCTGGGATTTTGAGATACAAACAGATCACCTTGTAGTATCACCTCTCTTACTAAGGTCAGTAAATGGGGCAGTCAATACTAACTCAACAGAAATCTTGGTCCTTACTTCCACTTCGGCCAAGGAATGCTATCCCAGAATCCATCGTCTCTCACTCTTCTCTCTTCCCTTCTCTCTCCTTTTCTCTCTCGCTTTCCCTTTCCCTCTGGCCAATCAGCGGAGATTGTAGCAGTTGCCGAAGACGACCCAAGACAGAAGAGGAGGCAGTTGCTGAAGAGATTCCAAACACTAAACACACATGTTGACCGCCGGATCTTTTCTAGCCAACACGTGGCGTTGTATACGAAGAATAAAATTCCTCTTTTAAAGTTAATATTTGTACTTCTCATTTATTATCTCAAATAACATAACCCAAGTACATATATTACAACCTCATTTTGGCCAGATGACCAGATCTTGTGATAGTAAACAAAAAAGAGAACCTGCTGAATAGTGTACTTTACAGTCACATCAGACCATAAAATAAAATTAAAAGAAAGCAAAAAGAAAAATAAATATCAAGACCTTACAAGAGAACTAAATAAACCATAGAACATGAAGGTGAAGGTGTACTTGAAACAATCTGCAAAAGATTAGTAAAGAGACTAGAAGACTTAGAAATAGAAGGACAAGTAGAGACCATCCAGACAACAACATTATTAAGATTAGTCAAAATATGGAGAAGAGTCCAGGAGATTTAATGAGACTTGCAGTCACTCAAACTCCAGTGAGAACCATCAGCTAATGCTGATGTAGAAAACTCTCCAAAGAGTAAAATAATATTTTAAAGTAAATAAAACAACCTTTAAGTGAAATATTTTATGGATAAAATATTTCTTGATTAATATGACTGTTTCACTTGATAAAAGTATTGCACTAAAAAGATTAGAAAAGCTTTTCCAATTTAAAAATATACAAGTTAGAATTGTCAGAATGTAGTGGCTGAAAGCAAAAACAGTACAAGTAGTTGTTGTATTCTTCCTCCAGCTATGGGTAAATAGTAGGGCTGACTGGGATCATTAACACTGGTACAGCAACTGGTCTAGGAGAAGGAAAACTCTAAATTCAATCCAGTTGTAGACCTGGAGAAGGATGGGCTCCACCAGTCTATTCCTGCCAAGACAACCCTGAATGAGTAGTGCCCTAATAATGACCAAACTAAGTCACAGAATCAGTGAGTGTTACTTGGAAAGCCTTAACATACGCAAAGTGCAGAAAATTGCTTTCATTTCCATTGTGTGCATCTTAAGGAAATTCTTGTCATTATAAACAAATGAATACCAAATAATTATATGCATCTGTATGTAACGGATATGTACAATTGCATGAGTTGTGGTGATTTAATTAATTCGGCTGCTGTAATGGACCTTAGTTAACTGCAAGTTCAAGAGTGCAATGTCGATTTTTGACAACCTTTAAATTCACTGACATTTTTAATAAAAAGAAAGCAGACAGTCAAGACTGGAAGAAGAAAAGTAAATTGCAAATATACTGTATATATTTGTAGACTTAATAGTGTCTGAGTAACATATTTAATAGTTTATGCTCAATCAGCAAAGCTTAGAATATGTTGATTGCACCCCTGCATGAAGAGTAAAGCTCACCTTTCATAAAGAGATGCCTAGGTAACTGCACTGATGGTGAGGCCCCAGTTTTGGAGATCTGGGGAGTGTTGACCACCTCTTCATTGACATTACTCCCAGATCCACTCTGACCATGAGTGATTATATCTTTTGGGCCCTGTCTATGGGTCAAATCATTTATACTATACGGGAATACTTGATATAATATAACAGTGTGCAAAAAACTCTTATGAAACAATTACACACAAAATATAAATATTAATATATAATGAAGGCAATTATATAACCTGTAGGCATAAAATAAGCCTAAACAGGTTGACATGTCCATAATATTAATCATGTTTAACAGTTTTTGTAAGTTGAATAAATGAAGCTTTTTTTCTTTGATTTCCATTCAACAAGACATAGTGGCCACTGATGGAGAAATAAGGATGAACTCATAAGTAACATTCTCTTATAGACTCCTCTATATTTGGTTGGTTGGTTGGTTAGGTTTTACACCATATCAACCCTTGTAGGCTATTTAATACTATACCCTATTTAAACATATATATATTAAATATATATGATTTGCAAACAAATAGTTTGTAGGTAACATTTTAAACAAGCAAGAGTTCATTTGTTAGCACACAACTAAATGATTCAAAGTATTTCTATTTAAAACTAATAATTCAATTTAATATTAACCATTTGTTTGCACACATTTAAATTGTTTTAAGTATTCCGAACATAAATAATTCTATTTAATATCAATCATTTCTTTTCACAGGGTCAAATGGTTTCAAGTATTACTATTTAACAATACTTTTATTTAACATTACTAATTCATTAGCATAGAGTTAAATGGTGTCAAGTATTACTATGTACCACTAATAATTCAATTAAACATCAGTCATTTGTTTGCAAAGAGTTAAATGATTAAACAGTTTAATTTGACCCATCGATGCAATCCTAACAAATATTACCACTTCAGGTCCAAGTGGACCTGGGAGCATCTGCAATGAAGGAGTACTACACATTCCCCTCAGCTCTAAAATTGATAACTCACAATCAGATGGTTTGGTGTCATGTCTAGGACACTCATTTGGGAGATCTTACCATGCAGCAGAGATGCAATTAGCGTAGTCTACAGCCCCAGTCAACTGGACTGCCTACAAATAGATGCACCAGTGTTGGCCGACCAGTAGATTTTCATACATCAGCTCTGAGCAGGTACTGGATGCAGTCTAGAGGACCTGTCATGAACAATGGATGATTGGAAGGTGAGAAAGAGAGAATTTGGTGCTGTCAATGTGACTTGATGATGAGGACATAAATCAAAATTGACATGAAAATTGTTCACTTATGTAATATTTAACAAGGGCAGAGATTGGTTTATCAGCCAATCAACCAGCTTTTTCCACATCATCTTGGTTAATGAGCATGTCATCACACATAACAATTGCAAATTTTTTAAAAAGGGAGTTTTTTGTGTTTTTTTTTTTTTTATCAATCCTCAATAGTTTCATTTGTATATGAATAATATATGTAATACATAAGTTGTCATTACTTGACCTGGCTGGTCACTTAAAAAAAATGAAATTAAAAGATCATAAAAAGAGGCACATCTACCAGAGAGACACATTATCGCCACTTCTATTTGTCATATCAATGAAGCCACTGAATTATACAATAAGAAAAAGCAAAGGAGGCTACAGATTGACAAATCACAAGAAAAGATAAATCATCCCATCTACATGGATGAAAAAAGTAGAAATCTCTATACAAACTATTAGAATCTTCAGCCAAGATATAGGAATGGAATTTGGGATTGAAAAATGCATGCTACTCATAATGAAAAAAAAGGGAAAAGAAACAACTAAAAGGGAAGTAAGAGAGCACTTGAAGAAAAAGAAAATTACAAATACCTGGAATATATGGATACCATTAGGCAAACAGAGAAGAAAAAGTAAAAAAATGAGTTCTTCAGAAGAACAAGAAAACTTCTTGAAACCAACATTGAGGATTGTATAGATTACAATTCAGGGACTTGAATAATATACAAAAAAGAGAGATTGATTACAGCAGCCAGTAACAGTAATAAGATAACTAAAGGAAAAACAGGAAAACAACAAACAAAAAATCTAGGAACTAAAAATGGAAAGAAAAACAACATTTGGGATACTTCAATCAAGAAACTAAGGTAATTGTATAGGAGACAACCCAAACATGGCTACGAAAGGGAAACCTGAAGAGAAAAATTGAAATATAATGCCATAAGGACTAATTATATCAAACAAGAATAGCGAGTGTAGTCATTGTGGTGATAGATATGAAACATTTAATTTTCTAAGTGAATGTAGCAAACTAGAACAAAAGGAATACAAGAGCAGGCATGAGTGGGTAGGAAAGGTGATTCACTGGGAATTGTGCAAGAGAGTGAAATTTCACCATACTAACAAATGGCATGTGCACAAACAAGAATCTGTCCAAGAAAATAGAACTTAAAGATACAAATAGATCACTAAATCTAGGCCAAGTATAACTAATTTTAAGACGAAAGAAATACTATAATTAATTTTGCCTAATTATTTCTTTCATCATTTAATTTCACTTCCTTTTTAGCAAAACTTCCCTCGGGATATAATTTTTACAAGAGTGAAGAACATTTTTTGGAGACAATAATAAATATAATCTCTCACAACAAGACGTTAGCTCCCATCACCTTTTGCTTGGGGATGCGGAAACACAGTTATCTACACCAGTCATTTTACTAGAGTCATTAGTATTACACTATTTTAATCATTGTCTCTGATGTACTCTGTTCTTCAATGTCATGGAAATGATTAACCTAGTGAGTTGGAATAAAAAGCAGTGAAAATTTAATGATGAATGAAAATAGAAGAAAAATTAATAAGAATTGACTATGGTTCATCTTAAAAAATTAAGAAGAAATTCTCATGAAAAACTAATTATTGTGAAGATTATTTTATCTCATAAAAATTGAAGATAATATGACTTTTGAGGAGGCACACTTAGCATCACAATTATTGTTATGGCAAATGGAATTGGTGATTCAAGTTCAGGTTCACACTGGAGAAGGATAAATACTGATTCATTTTCAAAATGATTATCTTTTTTCTTACAGAATACTTCCAAAATATGACACTAAACTAAAAGTGATGGTGAGATTTGGGAAGGGTAGAGTATTTGATAAAACTGTGTGTAAAAAAAAAAACTCTTACGAAACAACTAGTCAAAAAATGTAAATATGAATGCAAATGCCAAACCTCTATGTATAAAATAAACCTAGACAGGTTGACATGCCATTAAAATCAATCTATCAATACATGTATGATTGTATGAGATGTATTCTAAATTGTACCAGATATTTGAAATATTTTCTTGTCTCCTTAGAAATATAGAAAGTCTAAATTCTAAATCATTTTTCTTTGGATTCTTTTAAAATGAAACAGAATAAAATGATGAATGATCATTGCCCAGCTTTCTTTGGTTTTACTTTGAATCAAGTAAAATTTTATAAAACTCTTTTTTCACGTCAAGATAACATTTTTGTCTGCATTCAAAAAAGAATGAAGAAAAAATATATAAAAGTTAAAATATAAAATAATCATAAAATACTTTAAAGAAGGAAGCTATAATGCATCATGAAAAACTGAAAACAAAGAATGCAATGTATCACAGACAGTCAGCTGACTTAGTGTCATCTTTGGTCGACAGCCATGTGAACAGGTTACGGTAAAGATGAAGAGTAATTTAGTTTTTGTATACCCGGCAGCAATATGAAATGCCATTTTGGGATTTCTGGAAGCACTCTTGAGACGTTCTTCAACCAACATTGCTGGTGACCTCCAGGAACTCTGGAAGATAGCACCATGGTCTGGTTACTTGCACAGTTGCTAGGCAACCTAATTAGTGCATTGTGAATACCGACACTGACTTTATTGCAAGTGGCACTCTAATCTTTGTTGTTGCAGTTGTTGTTACCTTATAATGTCATTGGTCTGAATAGAAGTGGCATTCACCTTTCTCAATTCTCTATTCTTCATCGCCTTTTCTTTTCTTTCATCTCATTTAATCTTTCTTCTCTCTTTTCCATTTGCTCCCTTCATCTGTTCTCGTTTTAAAACATTTTATTAGCATTTTCTCAATTTCCCTTTTTTTCATCTTCTTCTTTAAGTAATCTTTTTCATTTTTTTTTTTTTTTTTTTCAAAGTTTTCCTTCTTTCTTTCATAACTTTTTATTTCTTTACTCTCTATTCTGCTATTACTATTTTTCGAAACTTTGAATTTTTTCTTCTGAATTTGAAATTTTTCATTTTCTTTTTTAAATCTCATTCTCTTAGAAGACTTTTAATATAGTTATTTCATCATTCCTTATTCTCAATATCTTATTGTTCTTTAAGAAATTTTTTCTTTGGTTCTGTTTTTTCTTTCTTTTTACATTCAGTTTCTTTCTTTTTTTTCCTCCATTGTTCTGTTCATTTTCTCTTTTTCTATTTCCTATTCAGTTTTCTTTTTTAATTTTCCTCTTCAATTTTCTTCTTTTTTTCTTTCTTTTTTTATCCTTCATTTTACCTGGTACTCTCTTTCTATTCTTTTTATTTTCTTCTATTTTTTTCTTGCATTTGATTTCCTTTTCATTTTCCTTCTATCTATCTATCTATCGAGAGAGAGAGAAAGAGAGTTGTCTTTACTTTTTCTCAAATAACTTCTTTTTTATTTCCTTCTTTTCCCACATTATATCACTCTTTTTTTTTTTTTTTTTTACTTTTTATAATAAAGAATTCCAGATTTATATTTCTTCTTCAGTCCATTTCTCTTTCTCCTCTTTCCAAACAAATCCCCAAATTCTTCCAATTCCTTTAATCCTCCACTTTTCATTTCTTTTTCTTTCTCTTTAACCAAACTCCTGACTTTTCTCCCACCTTTTTTTTTGTTCATCTTCTACATTCTTTAATTTTCCAATCACTCATCTTCCTCCATTCCTTCACTCAGTTTTTCTTCCTTTCTTTCAGACCAAGATGTCCCTCTCCTCCTCACCCACCTGTTCATCAGTTTCTCTGCTGGACTCCAATTTAAACCAACAAAGCTGTAATCTCCACAATGATATGCCTGACCAGATGACATGGACACTCAATTTCATAGTTGTTTATGACTGCTTGTCTGGATTCATTAAATCTAATACACTCGGGCCTCAGTCACAGGGGAAAGGGCCTTCATTCTTGAGGATAGAGGGGCATGAATGGGGGCACATGGGCCATTTGCTGCCATATAACAGAACTCATAGAGGGCACTAGTGAATGAAAATTAAAGGGGGTAGGCATATGACATAACAGAAGAAAATGATGCAGCAGCGGGTCAATGCCAGTGACATGGGTGGGGTATCTAAAGGACACGGCCATTCTGCATTGAGTCATCAAACATATTGTACAGTGCAGCCATCTGTCCCAAATGATAAAAATCTGTTCTTCTTGGATATGAAATTGAGAGAAGGAGAAAAAAAATAAAGACAGACAACAAGACAAGGATTTGATTGTAGAGGAAGTAAAAAAATGAGACAAAAATACAGGACAAATGACAAAATTGAGAAAATAATCAAATATTTATATCACATAGGTATTGCATATTTTATAAGTACATGAATTTACGTGCATTGCTGTTGATAGAAAGTAAAGATATAGAAGACTTTAAGAATCATCATTCATTGTACAAGCAAAAATATGCATCCTCTAATTGCAATTATTTAAGTTTACATGCAAATTAGATTTTCTGGTCGCACTGTAAACTGCTAGCGAGTTGTATATACAAATACAAGTGCATGTTATTTAGATGTTGATAATATCAAGATTATAATATAAAATAATCTATCAAGATTATAATATAAAATAATTTATCTTATACATAACAGGGGTTTAAATGAAGATAAAATCATGGAGATTATGAAATAAATAATTTGGGGAATCGTGACATCAGTGGTGACATAGTTTTGGTTACAAGCAGATAAACATATAATCCCTATGATAATAAGCCAATTAGCCCCAACTCCTAATGCAAGTGTCAAAACAATTAAAAGTTTTTAACCATGAATGAATTTAGATTGGTATTCCTTTTAATTAAAAGTTAAGAATTTTTCTTTTAGAATAAAATATTAGGGTCATCTAATAAAGGAGCAGAAGTTTTTTTTTTAAATAAATTCTTTTTCAGCATTTATTCCCATAAATGTAATACTCCAATGTGAGGAATTGGTTTATAACAAAAATTATTTTAATCTCACCAAAATATTTGTTTTGAGACTATTCACAATGGTGGCAAATGAACCAGAGTTCTCCAGGCTTGAACTAAAGTCTTTCATCAAATTTTTGGAAGCTGAGAAGTGTCAATCATGTGGAATTTACAAAACACATGTCTTGGGTATATGGAGAAGCATGTTTGAGTCAAAAAAATATTTACAAATGAACTAAACATAGGATTGCCACTACAAGCCTGAATAGAAAAAACAGTTCATAAAGTGGAAACATGCTGACTCTAAGGTAAAAAAAAGTTCTGGGTTCAGCAGTCCGAAAAGAACGTGACAGTCTTCTGGTACATGAAATGACTCTACATTTCTTTTAAAAATGTGTAACTCTAATTAATGCTTCATACTGCTAACTCCTTAGGCAAAATTCATCTAATTTATTGAATGATCCTCATATTATTTTAATATTATAACATTTTTAGCAGTTCCATATTCGCCATTAGAATTTGAAATTGGATTTCACATGTTATTTCTGTATTCTCCAGTTTGGATAAAATCAAGAAATTAATAATTCTTATTGAACCATTTCAGTGTGTGCATGTGTGTGTGTAATTATTCAGGTAGGCATTTAGTTATGGAATACCAATTAATACATAGCTTTATGCTAAACAAATAATTTATTTTATATAACTATTTTCAACATAATATTTTATTTTCTTCCTCATTCTGACATCATCAATGTTATAGATCAAATATTAAACAGCAAGAAACTCATGTCAAAATTGAGTTAAAAACCAAGTTATGGATTTATTGTCCCATGTTCAAATATAACACACTATTTTAAGGCAAGTCATCACATTCTGTCCAAATATGGCAGCATCTGCTTGTTTAAACAAAGGAAATTTTCATATCTATCTATCTATATATATATATATATATATATATATATATACATATATATATAAGAGGTTTATGGTTCTTACTAGCTCACTTGGTGAGTTAATAGAGGACCAAATGTTGCAGTATTGTTAAATAGTGTTCAGTATCAATGATAGAGCATTTACATTTTATATAACATGGTAGTGTCTGTGACCCTTGGTTTCATGCATTTTGTATTTGTTGAACAGAGTGAATATTTTAACAAAATGATGAATATGGTTAATTTTTTGTTCAAAAAGTGGGGGTTATTTGTGTGTATGTGTGCCTTAGTCTTTGTGCTATTGAATGTTAGTATGTTTGTGTAGGTGCTGTTGCCCGCGCATATATGCATGTTTGTGTATGTAGAAGGCATGCATCTTTATATATTTCTACATATTTCCACTGTCTGTTGATGTGAAGGGGTAAGATGAAGGAAGAGAGTATGAGAAAGGAAGAGTGGGTAAGAGGGTGAATGGATTACTGCAATCAGAATTTCTTTTTTCCTTAACTTTATGGTAGCTAAAGGTTTATTTTGATTTGAATATGAACATATATATATATATATATATATATATATATATATATATATATATGAATATCGGTATATATATTTGAATATGTATATACATATATATATGAATATATATCTTTCCTGATATAACAAAATGTGTAAGTCTACACAACTTTATGTGTACATTTGTGTCGATCTACATTTTAAGATATTTCATATTTTTAAAATACTAAAATTCTTAACACATTTATTCATACATTACATTTAGTAGATATACATGTTATTTAATGGATATGAAAATAATAAGCAAAGAAAATATTTCTTTAAGTAAAAATGAGCAAATCCTATATATACGGAAAATGATATCAATACCCGACTAGCGAAGGCATAGACAGGTATCGATAGGCTATCAGTTATATGGAGTTCAGACCTGTCTGATAGAATGAAACGCAATTTTTTTTCAGGCAGCAGTTGTGTCCATACTACTATATAAATGCACCACATGAATGCTGGCTAAGAATACTGAGAAAAAGCTGGACAGCAATTGCATAAGAATGCTGTGAGCTGTATTGAATGAATCCTGGAAGCAACCTCCCACAAAGCTGCAGCTATATGGTGACCTGTCTTCCATCTCTAAAACCATCCAAGTCCAACGAACCAAACATGCTGGACACTACTGGAGAAGTAAGAAGGAACCCATAAGCAATGTGCTCTTCTAGATCCCTTCACACAGACAAGCAAGTGTTGTATGACCATCTAGAACTTATCTACATCAACTCAGTACAAACACAGGATGTAGCCTAGAAGACCAGCTGGAAGTGATGGACGATCGAGATGAGTATTGTGAAAGAGTCAGGGAAATCTATGCTAGTAACATTAAATGATAATGATTATATATCTGGCACCATATATTATCATGAACAACACTCTTCAGGTCTTGAATTCAGAGTTTTTCTTTCTCCTGGTTATTCAGTCAAGGCTAGAGAGTCAAGTCTACCTAACCATTTTGCTTATAGCTGGAGGGAGAAGAGAGAGATTCAATCTTTTTCCAAAGGCATTAGTACAAAATGAAATGAAATCAGTTTCATCCAGGATCAGAACTCAACATGTCCATTTATTTTTGATAATCAAGATTATGCCATATATATATATATATATATATATATATATATATATATATATATAATTGTTATGAATTGAATTACCATGACTAGAAAATCCACCAAACACCTACGCACGATATACGGGAACACTGGACAGCTTTTTCAACCTTATTAGGTCTCATCAGCAGTGTATACCGTAATCTCCACCACTCCCCACAACAATTATATATATATATATATATATATATGATGAGACCTAATAATATCAATTCCTCTACTTAGAAATAAAAAATATGTACACATATAATTGTATTGTATTTTATTTATTTTGAAGGCTATTACAATGCAAAATAATTATTCAGGGTCTAATTAATTTCAAAGTGGAAAACTTCATCATCAGAGACTTTTATAATATGAATTTGGTGTTGTATATTCAAATTTTTGGAAGTTGTAAACATGGTGTCACATGGGGTGTTAGAATGCTATATTGGGTGCTATAACCATGGTGCCATGTTGGGTGTTTAAAAGCCATACGGAAGAGATGTGACTTCAGTTGTCTGAATCAATTAAATTTTTTTTTCCCCAAAATCCATTCAATGTTAAATTATAATCTGCTGTTAAATAAGAATTTGGTTAAAATAAAAAAAAGTTTTTTCTTCCTCTTTCCTCTCTTTCTCCTTTTTACTTGTTTTTTTTAAATCTAAATATGAATTAAATGAATGTGCATG
The DNA here is from genome assembly GCA_963585895.1 of Sepioteuthis lessoniana. Classification (NCBI taxonomy): domain Eukaryota; kingdom Metazoa; phylum Mollusca; class Cephalopoda; order Myopsida; family Loliginidae; genus Sepioteuthis; species Sepioteuthis lessoniana. The sequence continues at coordinate 145,921,270 of OY757905.1, read as the reverse complement.
TTAATTAATGAAGTATTCAGTATTTAATTCAAACCTACTGTTAATCAGAGGATGTAACTTAGCTATTAATAAAGCCTCCTTAATTCTGCAATTACCAACATTATGTACTATTGCTTCTATTTTAATAGAAAAATTATTATCATTATTTTTGCATTTAATTAAATATTTACGGAATGAGGATGCACGTATGTTGAGGTGTTCTTTAATTCTGATGTGGAGGGGTCTGATGGTACGTCCTATATAAAAATATGGCATTATAAGCCAATTAAACGAAAAATAGTGTAAGTTTTTGGGCATATATTTGGATCTCTTTCTTGACATCATCCAGTGAAGAAGCCACCACCATATCTGAGAAGTTTCAAAATATAGATAGACATATCCTGTTTAAGATAAAACATCCAGATAACACTGAGTCCCTATCACTCCTAGATTTTAAAATCCAAATATCACCAACTGGTAAAATCTACACAAGTTTCTATAGAAAACCCACCACTAAAAACCTCTTTGTGCATTTCAAATCAGCATTTCCACTCAGTGCCAAAACAAATTACATTAGAAATGAAATTAAACAAATTCACAATAGATGAAGTGAAGAAAAAGACAAAATGACACACACCACACAATTCATAAAAACCCTCAGAAACAATAATTATCCAACATCAATCTCACAAAATTCAAATAATAAATCACAGAATCTACATACACCCTCTAACACCTGTTTCCCAAAACCACCACATTTCAGGGCTATTGATAAGGAAGGGCCACTCTGAACTCTCACTACACCAATAACTAACAAAGAAAAAATAATAATACTATTACAATATACACTCAAGCCAATAGCCCAATAAGAGATCCAAATATAAGCCAAAACTTAGACTATTTTTTTGTTTAATTTGCTTAAAATACCATAATTTTTATATAGGAAGTACAATTAGACTCCTCCACAGCAGAATTAAAGAACACCTCAACATACGTGCATACCCATTTCATAAATATTTAATTAAATGCAAAAATAATGATAATCTTTAGATTAAAATAGAAGCAATAGTACATAATGTTGGTAATCGCAGAATTAAGGAGACTTTATGAATAGCTAAATTACACCCTCAAATTAACAGCAGGTTAGAATTAAATGCTGAATATATCATTAATTAATATGCACATTCTTTAAATATATATTTAAATTTAGAAAATTTTAAAAAATAGGAGAAAGAGAGGAAAGAGGAAGAAGAAAAAAATTTTTGTTTTGATTTTAACCAAATTCTTACTTAATTTAACTTGCCCAGTTGGCTAGGTGGAGGAACTGTAGAATACACCAACTGCATCTCTGCAGAGGGGTAAGATCGCCCCAAAAGTGTCCTGGATAGGACACTAAACAATCTGATGGTAAGGCTCCAGTAATGCTGGAGCTTTGGGGAATGCGGAGTACCCCTCCATCGCCATCGCTCCACTCTGGCCCGGAGTGGTAGCACCTGGTGGGCCCTATCTATGGGTTAAATAGAACTAAACTGCATACTTATGCTAAACTGAAGTGTTTGAAATAGAACTATTTTGACATTTAACTGTGTAAAAAAAAACATACTTATTCTAAACTAAATTGTTTGAATTTAGAACTGTTGACTAAACTGAATAGCTTAAAATAGAAATGTTTTTGACAATTAAAATGCGTACTTACATTTAAACTGCATACTTATGCTAAACTGAATTTTTTTAAATGAAACTGCTTTTTGACATTGAAACTGTACTTACGCTTAACTGAATTGTTTGAAATAGGACTGATTATTTGTATCAAAGTGGATTTGGCATTAAATAACCTACAAAGGTTGATATGCCATGAAACCAAACAAAAACTTAATTTAACAGCAGATTAGAATTTAGCATTGAATGGATTATAAGTATAGAAAAAAAAATTAAATTCAACTGAAGTCACGTTTCTTCCACATGGTGTTTAAACATCCAACATAGCATTCTAACACCCCACATGACACCATGTTCACAACGCCCAAAAATTTGAATATACAACACTGAATTCATATTATAAAAGTCTCTGATGATGAAATTTTCTACTTAGAAATTAATTAGACCCTGAATGATTATTTTATATTGTAATAGCCTTCAAAATAAATACAATGAAATGCTTCAAGCAAATTAAGTAGCAATTTTTTCATCCTAGAGATATTTATTTTTCCATATAACTTCTTTTCCTTATTAACAATCTTAACACAATACTTCTCTAGTAATCATAATTTGAAAATCCTACCAAACATTTCCAATTATATATATAAATATGAGGTGTATAAGTAAAACACTGAAGCTTTATTTACTCGGACAGAAATGAACAATGAAAGGTCTATTTTTTCAAATAGTTCTCTATGCATTTAATACACTTATTTCAGTTTACTTTTGCAAGAAAAGGCTCTGAGACTTTTGATCTCATGTGAAGCTTTGTGATTGTATTTAACATCCCAAATATGCTCAAATTTTACTGATAAGATGAATTTTCATTTAAGGAAAGAAGAAAAAGTTACACAGAGCCAGGTTTGATGTGTATGAAGAATGCTGCATTTGCACAACCTAGTGTTTCACAAAAAATACTTATCAAAAAGTGTCAAGATTTGCTAATAATTCATCTTGATGCCTCAGCAACCATCAGTTATGCACACATCTTCATTTAAATTTAGGATTTTAAAATCAAAATAAATCTTAAACTTCAGTTTCAACACCTTCTGGTCACACCTTGTATATAAATATGTATGGACCTAACCAATATATACACATACACATACTCTCATGAACACACACAACTTGGAAGTAAAATTGTCAACACAAGTTCAAATCCTGGACAAGGCTGGAGGTATCTCATTTCATGCTTATGCAGTTGGGAAAAGCAGGAATCCATCTCTTCTTCCTTCCTCACTTGATATTGATGTATGATATATCAAGGAAATATCTTGTCAAAGTAAGATTCTGGATTTTAAACAAATATTTCCCAAAATATTTTGTCAGATGCAACAGAAACATAAAAAAATTCTCAAGCATAATCATAATTAGACAAATCTGATCATGTGATTGGGTATCACAACGAAGTCAAGACAAGTTATATATGATGGAGCCAATCACAACTCCATTCAGTTAGGCTTAAAATACATTGACTGTATCCTCTGCAGAGGGATAAGAACCCCACCCCACAAAATAGGTGACACTAAACTGTATATGGTGATGAGGCTCAAGTTCTAAACTTCTAGAGAGTGTAGACTACTCCTTCATTCCTATTACTCCCAGGTCCACTCTGACCCAGAGTAATAGCACCAGTTAGAGTTTCATCCAGGATTTGAATTCAGGTCACCATATTCATTTCCTACAATAATAACTGTCACAGGATATGTTATATAAAGAAGAAACCAACAAGCAGCAATGAAAACTTCAGAAGAGATGAGATCACAAAAAGGTAGAGCAATGCATAAGCTTCAAAAATGTACACAAACTCTCAAGAACATTTCTAGGATTTATGATTAAAGAAATGAAAATACTTCTGATACATTCCAACTGATGAAGTTGTACATTTACTGAAGTAGGTTTCCAGGTGATCTATACAACTAGTGTGATTCTAAAAATATTGTGCCGATACTAGTAACCATAGACATAGCCTAATTCTCCCTATTCACTCAGCCATATACACAGTTACACTTTCATTGCCATTTAGACAAGATTAACTTTGAGCCAAGTTTAAGCTTCACATCAGTGAACATAAGTTTAATATGCTTAGATCAGTTCATTAAGTGGCCTAATCAAAGCTTTGATCTTTCAGTGGTTCTGTTAAAGCCAAAAATAAACTATGGAAGAAGAAATATGCCATAATTTTTATTCAGAAATTTGTGATTTAACTCTTTTAATGTGTATTTGTATATTTCATGCTTTTATTCCCTGTTTAGTTTCAATAATAATTAACATCAACTTTACATCAAAATAAATTCATCTCATTTGGATTATCCTGTTTTTTCTATTTTCTTCATAAAGTTGGATTAAGATCCATATTTACTTCCAATAAAAAAAGACTACTGAATGTTTTTAACTTTATTGTTTCAATTTACTTTGTTCCATGCATTATGACGGCAATAGATGAATACATTTCTTTCTTTTGATAACAGATTTTTTAAAAAGACAAATGAAAAAATACCACTTCTTTCAAGACAAGAACAATTCAGAAATGAACTGCAAAGAATGATCCTCTGCTTTAAGTTGCAGTGGTAAACCATTGCAGACAGTTATAAAGTCAGAAAATAAAGCTAAAAGATTAACTGCCTTGTTGGTGGGGCTTAGAAAACACTAACTTTATCATCTTCAGAGGAATAAGATTCTATCAAAAAGAGGTGCCCTGATTATAACACTAAACTGCATGTGATGATGGGGCTCCAGTTTCATTGCCATTACTCCCAGATCCACTCTTATCCAGGGGACAAGAACCTGTTAAAGTTCCATTTATGGATCAAATAGATGTTTGAAAATTATTATCATTGAATTAGAATACTTGATACAATTTTCTTATCTTTTGTTTACAGCACACAATAATCGGATGATTGTGTGCTGCACATGCAACTTTGAGTAACAGACTGAACTCAATAGGAACATAGTTTATAAACGAAAGGATAGCATAGACACAGAGTCAATTGAACTAAATGACTTTGGGTCTACACTATACTAAGATACTTAGATACATATGCTTTATCACCAATATTTAACAGTCTATATTTATAAATATAGTAAACTATATTATATATATATATAGGAGGTGCTCCTGGTGTAATGGTTATCATCATAGGAAATGGACACAGTGACTCGAGTTTATATCTTCGATAAGACTGTTTGCCTTTGCATTTTACATAGCACTAATATACTTGAGAAAGGTATGCATCCAACTATTCTCCCTCTAGCTAGGGGTAAATTAAATAGTAGAGCAGACTGGGCTCTTTAAACTTGGAATGGAAACTAGTTTAGGAGAAGGAAAACACTAAATTCAAACCTGTTAAACTCTGATAAAAAAAAATTGACTTTGTATCACATCTAGCTTCTAGGAACTGATTGATAAATAAGACTTGCTGTAAAATTCTCAACCTAACCAAGATAGAATTAACCTATAGCTATGGAATTTACATTCTACTCTACATATTCTTTCTGTAGTTCAGGATACTAAGCATATTGTTTCTCAATTTTCTTTGAAAGGAAAAATTTGACCAAGTCTTTTTAAGAAAAAATGATTCAATAAAATTAGAATTAAAAAGACATTCCTTTTTTGATTTGGTCTAAAACTTGTCAGCATCCTCATTTATACACTTTATTCTAACATTTTATACAGGTCACATTTCTAAAAATATCTTTTAAAATATTTTTTTACATTTGGAACCTAATTCAGCCAAAAGTTTAACAACACTGACATGTGCAAGTGAGTCTAGTAACTCATGGTTTTGTTCAACAGGAAACAAATGGCAGTCATTTTGATGATATTGCCTCATTGTCACCATTCCAAATTTATTATACTGTAAAATGTGTTGGGGCAATGATAACAAGAGATGATCAGAAACATGATCAGAAACTGCTAAATTCCTTATAAGAGATCACTGTATGATCAAGAATTTTGTTACAAACATGGCTGCATACACTGAGCAACCTGAAAAGGGAAAATATGGAAATCTTTGATATACACCCAACAAAAGAAAACCTGATTAAAAACTATGATGTGAAAGTTGCAGCTTAAAAGTCATTTGACGCCACCAAGATTCAAAAATGTCATAAGGCTATTTACTCAAGATGTTGAGGCATGTGCACCAATCCAATTTTCTGACAACCTTTGAAATCAAATCACTTTTTTATGTCAATCAACTAGGTCAAATATATGTATATACCCCATTCCTCTGCCATGAGCAGAGTATGAAACAAGATCAATTTTAAAATAGAATATGGCTGGTTTGAATTCAAAGATAGATTGCAATTTCAGAGTGTTGCCACACTAGGAGGAGGATTCAGATCTAGTATTGCTAAAAATTATTAATGGTCTTTGTAATCCAAGGCAATAAAAACATATGCTTTATCACAAATATCTAGCAGTCAATATTTATAAATATAGTAAACTCGAGATTTATGAGCCTATAACTTTGCATACTAACCAAAGAACAAAACATAGAGTTCCCTAGGAGACATTAGCATTTAAGGAAAAATGTGATGATGTGAAAACTGCATACCTATGCAATAGGAGAAACCCAAATAACACCAATGCTCAGAAAATTAAGAAAGCACAAAGCAAACTAAATAACACATACATAAAAGAATAAACAGAATACATCATCCAAGACCAGATCAATAAGATTAGAAACTCAATTGAAGATTGACAATCTAGAAAAGCAGAATGTAAATGAAGTGAGTGGAAGGAAGAGTGCTGCAAGAGCCAAACTAAAAGCAGCCAACCAAGAAGAACAAATACACCTGTGGAAACAACATTTCAAGAATCTGCTTGGATAATCCCCCAAAGTTATGAACTTATTGCAAAAATCATTAGCAATTCACTAGATGGTGAACTAGGACAATTTACGCAAGAAGAATTCGACTCAGTACCAAGAAAAATTAAAAATAGGAAAGCAGGAGGGCTTGATGATATACACCCAGAAGTATGGAAAACAAGGAAATTTGACAACATACTATTCTGATACTGCAATGCTGTATACAACCAGAACATAATACACAGATGGACAAACGGTTGCATCCTCTCTTTCCCAAAGAAAGGTGACCTTGGAATAGCCAAAAACTACTACTTCCATCCCAGCCAAGATTTATAATGCTCTGCAACTCAACCACATAGAACCAGAAATTGAGAAAGTTCAAAGAAAGAAACAAAATGGCTTTCCAAGAAATCAATTGACTACATCACAAATTTTAACAATCTGTCAAATATTAGAAGGTGTTCATGCAAAAAACCTTGAGGTGACGCTATTATTTGTAGACTTTTCCAAGGCATTTGACTCCATACACAGAGGGAAGGTGGAGCAAATACTTCTGGCCTACAGTCTCCCCAAAGAAACCATTGCAGTCATAATGATACTATATAAAAACATGAAAGTAAAAGTTTGCTCACCAGATGGAGACACAGACTCCTTTGACATTGTTGCAGGTGTGCTGCAAGGGGACACATTAGCCCCATACCTGTTTATTATCTGTCTAGACTACGTGCTACAAATGTTGGTAGATTTAATGAAAGAAAATGGCTTTACTTTGACAAAGGCAAGAGGAACGTGATACCCCGTACAAACACTTATGGATGTGGACTACACTGATGAAATAGCAAATACACCTGCTCAGGCCCAATCCCTGCTGCATAGTCTGGAATGGCCAGCAGGTGGCATAGGGCTCCATGTTAACACAGACAAAACAGAGTTCAAAGAGGCAACATTTCCACGCTAAATGGTAGATCTCTGAAATTTGTGGACAAGTTCACCTATTTCGGAAGCAGCGTCTCATCTACCAAAAATGAAATCAACGCATGAGTAGAGAAGACTTGGACAGCTATCAATCGACTATCAGTCATATGGAAGTCATAGCTATCAGATAAAATAAAGCGAGGGTAGGGTGACCAGCTTGAACCTATCTAAAACAGCTCTGTACTGATACAGGATGCAGCAAGGAAGACCTACCGAGAGCAATGGAAAATAGGGGCAAGTGGTGGGAGAGGGTCAGGAAAATCTATGCCATGATGATGATAACTTAGAGAAAGTGCTGTATAAGGTATTTGAATAAAACAGTACTATTTCTAAACATTAGTCTAACATCTGTCTGCAATGTATTATATATCATCATGTTGTGCTGCTAGCACAAATTTCCATGACTCTCTCTTGCCATTATGCATTATCATCCATCGCTTCTAGCAGGTCTTCCAAACTACATCCTTTGTCCATACAGATCTGTTGTAGATTTCTTGTTGGTCCGCCAACACTTGCATGTCCATGTGATGAGGTCCATTGGAGAAGGTCACTTATGAGTTTGTCTTTGCTTCTGCAGTAGTGTCCTGTGTGTCTTGTTTGGATGGTTTTAGAGATGGTGGTTGGTGGCTGTACAGTGTCTACTTTGTGGGATGTTACTTACATAATTTGTTCAATATAGCTTGTAGACTTCTTATGCAGTTCCCACCTAGCTTTTTCTCTATATGCTTAGTCAGCATCCATATTGCAGAATTGACACAACTGCTGCTTGGAAAAAATTGCATTTTATTTTATTAGATTGGCTAGACTTTCATATGATTGATAGCCTAATGATAGCAGTCCATGCCTTCACTAGTCACATACTGAAGTCATTTTCAGTAGATTAGATGCTGCTACCGAGGCACATGAATTTGTCCAGTAATTTCAGATACCCACCATTTAGAGTGGAGATATCTCCTTTTTGATTAAAACACATGTACTCTGTTTTGCTGCATTCACATGGAGACCAATGTCACCTGCTGCCTGCTCTAGACAAGCAGCAAAGATTCAGCTTCGATAGGTGCATTTGTAAGAAGCACTATCTCATCTGAGTAGTCTTCATCCATACGTTTCTGTGGAGTATTGTCTACTTCTTGGCTTTTTTTAATGAAAAGCCATTTTCTTTCATTAGATCTACTGATGTTCGAAGAATGTAGTCAAGGCATATTATGAACAGATATGGGGCTAATGTATCCCCTTGGCAGGACACCAGCAACAATGTCAAAGAAGTCAATGTCTCCATCCAGTAAGCAAACTTTTACTGAGATTATTTTGATAGAGCATCATTATGGCAGTAACAGTTTCTTTGAGTAGACCATATGTTAAAAGTATTTGTCCCATCTTCCCTCTATATATGGAGTCAAATGCCTTGGAGTGCATAAACTCTTTTTGTGATTCAATAAAAACTTTATATCAAACACTTGTATATATGAGGATCATTAAATAAGTTTTCAGACTTTTTTCGTATGGGCACTTTTATTGATAGTACACACATGAAACTCTAGTCCCATTCAAAGTAATCTCCTCCAGCTGCAATACACTTGTTGTACCATTCCAACTACTTCTGGAAGGCCCCATGGAAGTTCTCTTGTGTGAGCGTGTCAATGACCTTCATCACAGCCTCTTTCATCTCCTCAATTGTCTCATAACAACAACCTCTGAGCTTAGGGAATAACCAAAAGTCACGGGAAGCAAGGTCTAGACTATAGGGAGGGTGAGGAACTGTCCTGATGCCCATCTTGGTCAAATAGTCTGTGACAAGGATGGAGTTGTGGACTGGTGCATTGTCCTGGTGGAAATGCCACTGACCTGATTTGAAGAGTGCTGGCCTCTTCTGACGGAATCTCTTCCTGAACTCCCTGTAAACCTCAACATAGTAACCCTAATCCTAACCCTTTGGCCAATCAACTCAAGTGTATAGACTTCCTTATTCCTCCCACACCTCTCATCATCTCTCACAGACTCCCTGCCTTCCTTGAATCTCTTATGCCACTCAAAAACTGATGCTCAATTCATGCAAGATGGTCAAAATGCAGTCTGAAGCATTCCATATGTTTCTGTGGCCTTTTTTCCAAGTTTAAAACAGAATTTTATTACATATCGTTCTTCTAAAATGTCAGATTGCATTTTTGAAATTCACCAGCAGTGACAGTCAGGCTTTAGTAGGGTGTATTCTCATTTCTGCTGTAGCAGTTCATTTAAACCTGAAATTATAAAAATTAGTCAGTCATCTCATAAGATGTATAGCAATAATATAGTGAATTTTCAAGAGTCTACGACAATTATAAATGCCTGTACAAAACAGTCTGGAAACTTATTGAATGCACTACATATATATATATATATATATATATTCCTTTCCCTATCCCACTCTCTCTTTTTCTATCAATCACTCTCTTTCTCTCTCTCTCTATATATATATATTGCTGTGGAGGGGCTGGAGTTTCCAACAGGATGGACATGTCTGAGGAGTATTTAAAGTGGTGCTCACACTAGACTGTATCTGTCAACAAATATGACTAAGGTTATTTACAAGAGCCAGCATACCATATTCTCACTGGAATAAAATATCTTTTACTTTATATGAGTGTCAACCTTACTTATTTCATGATACAACATCTGGTGACAAATATTCAAATGTTAAGTGTGACCAGTATCTGGCTACAAAAGACTTAAATGTTAGAAAATTCTCAATGAAGAATCAATATAATCAAACATACTAATTCCAAGTCTGCTTAACAGGTTGAACTTATTAGAAACAAAACTTTTAATTGTTCAATAATTCTTGTTGGCAAAAAAAAAAGAAAAAAAGGATTTAGGAAATTATTGTTTCAGTTGAATTTCCTCTTTATAAAGAAAAATGGAAGATTTTAAAGAAGCAATGATGGAATTTATGAAAATCTAGAATGAACGTTTAGAAGAGCAACGATGACTGGACCAAGAACACTATGAAAAAGAAAACAAATGGTTGAAAAATACATTCAAACTATTAGTGTTGAAAAAAGAGTAAGGCAATCCAATTTTTTTTTGCTGGATTCAGTAATAAATTCAATTGAAGAATTTAAGTACAGACCTGAGGAGGAGGTAAGTTTTGAAGCTTATTTTCGCCATTATGAAGAGGTTTTTAAAAAAGATTGCATAACATGGGGTTGGACAAAAAGAAAATAAGTCTGTTGCTCAAGAAATTTGGTCAAAGCAAACACAAAATGTATGCCAACTACATATATAATTCCGAGAATTCCTGGAAAAATATCATTTGAGGAGTCCATCTAAATTCTGAAAAAATATTTGGGGAGAAAAGTTCTCTATTCAGTAAAAGTTTGCAGTGCTTAAACCTAACAAAAAATTGAGGTGGGGGATTACTCTACTTTTGCGGGGATTGTCAATAGTGTCAGCATTAATTCTAACAGAGTGGAAAAAATTTTTTAAAAGAATTAATGACAAAATTTCCTGAAATTTTTTCTGAGGTCTTGAGAGGTGCACAAAAGCTACAGCAATATTCAAAATTAAAGAGAATGTGATGCCTATTTTTAGGTCAAAAAGAAAAGTACCTTTTGCAATGGAAGACTGTATTAGCAAAGAATTAGACCGCTAAGAACAAATAGATGTGCTGACTAAAATGGACTATAGTGAGTGGGCAAGTCCTGCTGTTTAATAAAAAAGAAAAATAACAAGATTAGGGACTAGGCATATTTTTCTATGGGATTGAACGATTGTTTGGAAATATAAAATTACTCAAAGCCAAGAAGAGAAAAGATATTTGCAAAATTAAGCAGTGCCAAAGTATTTTCAAAAATGGATTTGTCTGAAGCATACCTCTAGATTTCTGTTGATAAAAAATTTGCAAAGTATTTAACTATAAAGACGTAAAAAGGTCTATATAGATTCAACAGACTGCCATTTGGAATAAAGGTTACATCAGGCACTTGTCAGCAAACCAATGATGTATTATTGAATGACACTGATTTCACAATAACCTATCTTGACAACATCTTAAATAAGAGGGAAAACCGAGAACAACATGCCAAATATGTCAAAGAAATTTTTTTTAAAATAAAGCAATATAGCTTGAAACTTACTGAGGAAAAATGTGAATTTTTAAAATCTAAAATTCAATATTTGGGACATATGATAGATGCAAACGGCAGAAGGCTAGACGCATTGAGGTCAAGTGCTATAAAAACCTTGCCTGTTCCAATAAATGTGTCAGCTATACAATTGTTCCTGGAACTCGCAAACTACAATGATAATTTTATTCCATTTGGATTTAGGAGCTGTAATATTGCACAAAGAAAGTAAGGACAATTGTGCATGCATCAAGAACTGTATTAATAGCTGAAAAGGCTAAATAAAAAAGAGGCTTAATAGGATAATTTTTGCAGTTCTATAAGTTTATTCATGGAAGAAGCATTACCCTCCAAATGGACCACCGACCGTTACTATGAATATTTGGTTCCAAAAAAAAGATTCCTACATATACTGCAAATCAACTTCAGAGAGGGGGAACAATATTGCTGAATTTTAATTTTAACATGGAGTTCTGCCCATCAAAGAGGTTAGTGCAAGCAGATGGATTAACCAAGTTAACCCCCCAAACTATATGAATCATTAGAGGAAACTATGATAATAATCCTAAGATTAGAAATAGAAGTAAAAAGCATGCTTTGCGACACCATACAGGAATTACTAGTGACATTCATGGAGATTAGGAACAAAGCAAAAATAGATAAATAAAGCACAGAGAAAAAGAAACAAATTATTGACCAACAATGCAAAAAGATTGATGGTGAAAAGAATTTTATATCTGAGATAGAATTTTGATGTACAGTGAATAGGTGGTGATACCAGGAGTGCTGAAAAAAAAAGAATAATAAAAGACTTCTATACCAGTCATCTCCAAACAGCCAAAATGAAAGCTTTAAAGAAAAGCTATGTTTTTTGACCAAATATAGACAAAGAAATAGAAAAAAATCTAAAATCCTGCACAGGTTGTACAATAGCAGCAAAGGCACCACCAGTGAAACTTACCCCATAGCCAAAGACAGACAGACCTTGGTCGAGGCTGCATATAAATTTTGCTGGTCCACTGAAGGGACAATATCATTTAATAGCAGTTGACATTTTCTTGAAATGGACAGAGGTGATGAAATGTAAAATCCTATGTGCAGTGGTATGATTAGATTTTTGCATAAACTCTTTGCTAGATTTGGTATTCTGGATATAATTGTCAGATAATAGGACACAATTCACAACAAAAGCCTTTTCAATTGTACACATCACTACCACACCATATCATCCATGATCTAATGGACAAGTAGAAAGATTTGTAGACATTTCCAAATGAGGATTAAAAAAGTCAGACAGAAACGAATCTGCTGACAATATCCAATAATTTTTAAGGGTATACCATGTGACACCAAATCCAAATACTAATTCAGGATTGTCACCAGCAGAATTAATGTTCATGAGAAAAATAAGATCTTTGTTCGATAAACTGTTGTCAAAGGGAAAGGAAAAACCAATAACAAAACAACATCCAAAATCCTTTATACCAAGAGAAAACATTTTCTTTAAAGAGTACAGAAATGAGAAAAGAAATCTGGAAGGCTGGTGTCACTGATATCAAGAGATTATTTAAAGATCAAAAAAAAAAACTATTAAGAGACATCACAACCAGATCAAGAAGAGGAACTCGGGGGATATAAATAACCAGAAAGAACCGATGAGGGTTATTTATGACATTAGATGTACTGATGCCTTTAGTAGCACCTTAGGAGAATCGTTCAATTAAACGGAAAAGGACGTTTTCAGGGACTATGGAGATAAAGCCAAAAAGACAAAATACAACTTCCAGAGGAAGTAGTCAACTCAAAAAATGAGGATGTTGTTTAATGGCTGAAGCTCTCCACAGGACGTACTGGTCTGAGTTCTATTTACAACAGTGCTTGCTCAAGACTGTATCTGTCAACAAATACATCTAAGGTTATTTACATTAATCAGCATACTATATTCTCTCTGAAATAAAATATCTTTTATTTTACATGTGTGCCAACCTTATTTATTTCACAATACAAGAGAGAAAGAGAGAAAGATACAGAGAGAGAGAACAAAAATGATAAAACATAAGCATATTTCTTTTGCGCTATTTAATTCATGATTATTTTTAACTAGTTTCAACCTTCGGACACTGTCAGAAGAAAAGTTTTTGCAAAGAAAGTTTTTAGAGAAGAAATTTTTTTTCAATAGTTTTTAAGATAGTTGATATGCTATAAAAGAACTTATAAGTATCATTTGTATTCACAGAATGAGAAAATTTTTGTTTGTTACTGTAAAGGTTCATTTAAAATTTAGTCACACAAATCTGGTTTTTAGACAATATTTTGTTGACTTCAAAGTTGTTATAAGAAGATTAATATTAACTCAATCCCTCTGTATGAGATGGATGTGACACAAGGTCAATTTTCAAAATGACTTTAACAGGTTTGATTTTCTCTCTCCAAGACCAGTTGCCATACCAAGATTAAATAGCCCTACCCATAGCTAAAACGGGAATAATTGGATTCATACCTTTCCCAATGTAATACGGTGGACTATTTTAAATATTATAATATCAAAAATGGTATAATGGTTATCGTCGCAGGAAATGGACACGGCGACACAAGTTCAAATCCTGGACAAGACTGATTGCATTTCACATAGCACTAATACCCTTGGGAAAGGTATGAATCCCATTATTCTCCCTCCAGCTATGGGTAAATAGACTAGGTTCTTCACCCTTGATGAGGCAACTAGTCTAGGAGAAGGAAAACTCTGAATTCAAACCTGTTAAACTCTGCTTAAAAATTGATCTTGTGTCATATCCTGCCCGAGTGGAGGGGTTGGTAAATATGATAAACAATAAAAAATTTAGGTAACTATCCTAATTGACCTTGTGTCATATCCTGCCCAAGCGGGGGGTTGGCAAATATGATAATATCAAAAATAATAATGCAACTTTTATCGGGGGTGTCCTCGTGGTGTACTGGTTAAAGCGATGGACTGCGGAATCATAGTAAGCGAGTTCGCACTCCAGTCGCACGATTACGTATACTTTCAGGCAAATACCCTTGGGAAAAGTATGAACCCCCTCATCCTCCCAGCTATGGGTTAAATAGTACCACTACTGTTCTTCTAGGAGAATAGCTTTGGCATTAAATAACCGACAAAGGTTGATATGCCATTAAATAAAGAAACCTAACCTAACCTAACCTAGCAACTCTTATCTAGATATGAAATTCATACGAAACTGCTCCATTCTAGCCGTCCAATGCAACCATGAGGGAAAGAGGAAAACCTTGTAAGGGTACATGAATGAATCTCACTTACATCTACAAAAAGGCACCTTGCACCCCATCTCTCTATTTTATTTACATTTAGGCTTCTGGGGCCCACAATGTTATTTTGACAGGAGCTGATATCTTGGTCGACACATGTGCATGTGTATGACTTTTCCAATTTGAATTAGATTTCCACTCAAAGATTTCTAACCAATCTACAATCTGACCAAATCAAATAATTAATATAATTAATTAATCACCCTAATTATTTTACACCAAGCATATAAGCTCTATGTAAAATGCAAACAATCTCATTCAGGATTTGAACTCAAGTCACCATGTCTATTTCCTAGATTATTGTTTGAATATTATTTTTTAATGTTTACATTGAGAGTTTGTATTTTGGGTTAATATAAAATCTATCCGTTTATTTTAAGACCATATTAGATCATTATACATATATATATATATATATATATATATATATAGAGAGAGAGAGAGAGACTTTAAAGTTATAGCAGTTATTTGTGTATCATTAATTTCATCTTTAATATAAACTTCTATTCCTCCTGTTAGAGAGAGAGAGAGAGAGAGATGTAGTGGGTATTAGAATTTGAATCTATAAATTGTATCATTTTGGGCAACCAAATTTAGGTAGAGACAGACTAAGAGCAGATGTGGAAAAATAGGGGTTGGCATTTGATGTCTGGCTAGAGAATGGTCATTCTTAATATAGACGCCTGGCGCCATCACTTAATTTACAGAGAGTGGTCAAGAAATGGGCACACTACAATAATCACAGGAAGTAAAATCCTAATTTACCAATGTTTATGAGCTGGGAGATACAAAATGGACTTATATATATGCAATTACACATTGCATTATAAACATATTCATAGATGCATGGATGCTAATTGCATGCATATATATACATGCGTGTGTGCGTGTGTGTACTAAAGAATACCTTCATATAGAGGTGAAGTATTCTTTAGCAAATAAAAGACTATACATTTTTATAAATAGGCAGTTAAAATATTTATTTCAAGCCTTGTCCATTAAAAGAAGATAAGTCATGTAAATGCATTTAAATGTTAGCAGGTTTGTGCAGATATCTTTTTTTTTAATGTTTATACAAGAATGGATATACCCAACCGCTCTGCACAAGTATGATGTAACACAAGGTCAATTTTTAGATGAAGTTCACCAGGTTTAAATTCAGACTTTTCCTTCTCCTAGACCAGTTGCCATGCCAAGCTAAAAGTACACAATCTACACTAGTATTTACTCAAAACTGGAGGGGAAATAGTTGGATGCATACTTTTCCCAAGAATATTAGCATTATGTGAAATGCAGACAGCCTTATCTAGGATTTGAACTTAGATTAGCATATCCATTTCTTATTTTGATAACCATTACACCATAAGCATGTCATATATATATATATATATATATATATATATATATCCTTATTTATACAAGTACTTATTGTTAACTTAGATCAGTGTAGGACTCACAGTAGCTTAATGGCTAACATAGTTGAGTTCAAACTCCAGTCATATAATTGCATTCACTTTTGGACTAATACCCCTCAGAAAAGGTATGAACACCCTTATCCCCAACTATGAGTTGAATAATACCACTACTGTTCTTCTGCAAGGATGGCTTTGGCATTAAATAACCCAGGAAGGTTAATAACTATTAAAGAAAGAAACTAAACCAAACCAAACCTTGGTAGATCAGGGGTCTTAAAAGAACCATTAATGCAAGGGATGAGGCACATTAAACATGAGGTAGGTAGCGCAGTTTGCAGTTTTCATCTGTTATGAACTACAATACAGGTAAGAGGCTGCACAGGAGATCCTTTATTGGTTTTGGTTTGTCTCTTTGTTTAATGGCATATCAACTTTTGTGGATTATCTAATGTCAAAGATATCCTCAGTATGATGTTGCAGTCCAGCACAGTATTGCAATTCAACATTAGTAATCCTATTTATCAAGTACTCCGATCTAATTTGATAAAAAATCATTTCTTTGCTCAGTTTTATGTATTGCTATCTAACATTAATAATTCTATTTAATATTACTTATTTGTTTGCACACAGTTAAATGGTTTCAAGCATTGCTATTCAACACTAGTAATTTTATTTATCAAGTATTCCTATCAAAAACAAATAACATGCACATAGCGGTATGGTTTCAAATAATAATAATAATAATAATAATAATAATAATCCCTAGGAAAAGGGTTGAACAGTTCTATTTGACCAATAGATGGGACCCTAACAGGTACTACCCACCAGGTCAGAATGAACCTGAGAATAATGGTAATGAAGGGATTCTCTACATTCCAAAAGTCCAGGACAGGAGTCTCACCAACAGATGCAGTTTAGTGTCATACTCAGTGGTTTCAAGTATTGCATTCTAACACTAATGATTCTATTCAAAATTATTTATTTGTTTGCACACAGTTAAATGGCTTCAAATATTGTTATGTAAACCAATAATTCAATTTAATATTCATTGTTTGTTTGCATATAGTTAAATGGTTTCAAATATTGCTATGTAATACAAATAATTAATATTAATCATTTGTTTACATGCATTTAAAAGGTTTTAAGTGTCATAAATGATTAAATAGTTCTATTTGACACATAGATGGGACTCTAATCGGTTGGTTGGATTTTATGCCATATCAACCTCTTAGGGTTATTTCATGCCAAATACTGTTTATGTATATTCATTGAATATATATATGAATTGTAAGAGCATATTTCGTAGTTTAACATTCTTTTCAGAAAGTTCAATATCTGCTTAGGATCTATTTTTCTAAATAGTTTGTTCATGTTGTCAACATCATAAAAGCTTTGTCGAATGTTGGTTAGTTTTGTGCTTTCAATCAAGATGTGTTTTATAGTGTACTGGTTTCCACATGGACATGGGGTGGGGGGTAATATTTCAGAGTGAGTTAATCTAGTATGTCCAATGCGTAGCTGGGCAAGTGTGGTTTCTTCTCTAACAAGTACTGTGTGAAAGTGACCTGGAAGTAATGGCAATGAAGGAGTATTCTACATTTATCAAAACTCCAAGACTGAAGCCTCACCATCAGATTCAGTTTAGTCTTATATCCAGGATACTCATTGGGGGAGTCTTACTCCTCAGCAGAAGTGCAGTCCACATATTCTACAGCCCCACCTGACAGGTTGGGCTGTGTGTGTGTGTGTGTGTCTGTGTGTGTGTGTGTAATTAAGCATGTGTTGTCTTTTTTGCTTGTGTGTGTGAGTGTGCGTGAGTGTGTGTGTATGTGTGTGTGTGTGAAAGCATTGCATTACAGTAATGTCTTCTGGGGCTTGCTCCTGAGCAGAACTTAAAAGCCATTAATTGGTAAAGTTATAAAAGAAGCTGACAAACAAGTCTTTATATTTTATTTTCCCACTTAATGTTTCCTTGTTCAGGCCAGCTCTGAAAAATGAGTTTATTTAAACTGACATACTGTCACAGGGTGGGGAGAAGAAATTCCACCATCCAAAATATTTTAACTTGGTTCAGTAAGTCAACCAGCTACCTGAATGCCAAGACTCTAACCATCAACTCTTTTTCAGCTTCTTCCATTGACATCTTTCAACCATCCAACTAACCTTCATCCACTCACATAATCTATATACATGATACTAAATCATTAGTTTCACACACAGGTGTGCAATATATCTGAACTCTCTTAAACCTTGCTAATTCTGATGGGGGGTGCACATCTTTTGTTATACTTTTCTTAATGACACATTATCACACACACACACACACACACACACACACACACACACACACACACACACACACACATGTGTACATGTTTCTCTACAGGTGTTTATAACTTGATAAGAGGGATACACCAAACTAATATATCCAGAATATATGTCTCTGATTATTATTTAACTCATTTGAGAGTATTTTATACCAGCATTAGCTGATGGTCATCCACAGGAGTTTGAGTCATAGCAAGTCTCCTCAAATTTCCAGGACACTTCTCCATATTCTGGACAATCTTAATAATGCTGTAGATTGGATGGTCTCCACTTGTCCTCTTATTTCCAAGTCTTCCAGTCCCTTTACCAATCTTTTGGTGACTGTACCCTGCACACCATCTACTTCATGTTCAATAGTTTTTTTTTAGTTCTCTAACAAGGTCTTAGTACTTATCTCTCTTTTTGCTTTTTGACAATTTTTCTCTGTGGTCTGCTGGGATGGCAAAGTCCACTGTCTGTCCGTCTGACTGAAATTAGGCGATCTGTTTGTATCTCAAAATCCCAGAGAAATTTGTGCATCTTATTCTCCAGGACGGATTCTAAACCATTCATTTGTATGGTCAAATTTAAACTTCTTGCACAATTCCAAGTGGATCTCCTTTTCCACCCAGTAATGTCTAATCTTATACTCTTTTAGCTCTAATTTGCTGCATTCACTTATTATGTGACTGATTGTTTTGTCTCTAACCACATAACTTTCATTTGCCATTTTGCCATGTCTTATCTATTTTTGCTTTGACATAGTTGGTCCTTATGGCTCTGTTTCTCTCTTAAGGTTCCCCTTTTTTAGCCATGTACAAGTCTTTTCATGAAAAATTTCACTTGTTTTTCACTCGAAATAACCATACAGTTGTTTTTCTTTCCATTTTTGTTTTGTAGCTATTGTTGGTCTGTTGATCCTTGTTTTCTGTATCATTTCAGGTGGCTGTAATCATCAGCATCATCATCATTATTATTATTATAACAGTAATACTCAGCTTTTACACTCATGTCAAATTTATCTTTATACTACTTTGCTTGACTAAATTTCAGTTGAGCAAACATTGTTACATCTGATATCAAAAGGACATGAAATAAATTTTTCTATAAAAATGTATTTGAAATAAATAAAATCCACAAAAATTTACAATAAAAAGAATAAAAGAAGCTAAAAAGTTTTAAAATTCAACAAAAATACATTCTAAAATGTATAAACTGTTCAATAACTATATATATATACATATATATATATATATATATATATATATAGTACAATTAAATGGAGACTCAAACTCGGTTAAGCCGTCATAATAAATTTATTTCGGCGGAGAATATAGTTGGTATATTCTCCGTCTCGTCGGATGACTTTTTACATGCTCTGTATTGTCCCAGAGATATGATGCGAATGAGGAGTTACAGTTCGTATTCGAATGAGGAGTTACAGTTACAGTATATATATATATATATATATATATATATATATATATATATATATTTATATTAGATTTATATATTTAATACCATGGAATTTAGTCTGCGACCCTGGGTTTTATGAAGTTTTTACACAACAACAACCATCAGGCAGTTAACAAAATAAAATGAATCGAAAATCGAAAAATACAATGAAAAACTGTTGGGGTTGTGTAGGAATCTTTATGTGTGTGTGTTTGTGTGTGTGTGTGTGTTTGTGTGTGTGTTTGTGTGGGTTATAGTTGCGTATTATTGTGAGTGGTATATAGTGCATATGTATGTGAAGGTACATGCGCAGAGCATTGTTTTTACCAGATGTTAGACGTCAATGAATCTGATATTGCTACATTATTGTCAGGAAAGATTCTTTATCTATTTCTGTATGTGTCGGTGATTATAACTAAGGAACAAAACATCATCATTGCATGTCTAGGGAAATAAGTAAAGAGTTGATTTGTAAGCATATTCAAGTGAGTATAGTATGGTAGACCAGAATCACAATGAATATCAAGGAGAAGGGATATATTGTATTGCAATATACTATGGAATATTGTACAATATAGGTATTATATATATGGAAGGGATTTGGGCTAGAATATAATAATAATCTCATGAAATGTTGCATATATATTATATATACAATAGTTATCTATGATAGTACATATATAATGAAAATAATGAAAGGGTTACAATAATAGTATTTCTATGTATGATGATGATTATAACTGAAGAGCAAAGTGTTGTCATAATAAAATTAAGGAAATTGGGAGGGTTTGGGAGGTATGGGTAATAGGTGGGGGGGATTGTGATGGTTATTCTTAGTAGTTATCTAGTTTGTGTTAATGTTGTACGACTTATACACTATTGTAGTAAAAGTATATATATAGTATATATTCTGGCAGGTGTGATGGTTGGTGGAAGAAAATGAAACTTACAGTGCTTCAGGTGTGGTGTGGTGTTGTTTGATTTTTTTCTTTTTTTTCTTTTTTTTAGTGGAGGTGTTAGATTGGTTATGTGTATGGGTCAAAGTGTGAGAGAAGGTATTTGTTCTCATACCTACATTTTGAAAGGATTTCAGATTTTTCATTTAGTAGGGTATTTTGTGATGGGTAGGTTACGCTGGCTAATTTTTCAGGGAGGCAAAGAAGGCATTTTTTTGATGTTTAGTTGCAGGCAGATGCTAGTTTTAGTATCTCCCAGGTGATTGTAGGAGAGATGTTTATATCTTTTAGGTGCCATATATACGAGGATAAGGAAGTGTTGGATTAGTAGTTTCTGTTTGTGAAAGAAAGTTTATGATGGTAAATTCTCTGTTTTATGGTGCCTTTCGTTGCACCGATGTAATGCTTGATGGAGTTGTTAGTTTTTACAGTGGCTTTGTATATAATGTTTGTATATAGGCATTTTCCTAGTAGGGGGCATGTGTTTTTGACCCAATAATTGCAATAGTTGGAGGGATGTGTTGTACTGTTTATGGATGCGATTTTTTTATTGTGTTTTTTTATTATTTGGGACATGTTGCTTGTGCAAATGTAGCTGAACTTAATGTTGTTTTTGTTAAAGATTTTGGTTAAGGGGCTATTATTGGGGAAGTGCTTGGTAATAATGTTTAGGAAGTCCCTACCTATGTTAGATGTTATACATTTGTTGTAATGTGGGTTAAAACAAATGATATTCCTATTTTCTAAATAGAAATAAGAATATCATATCTTATGGTTTCTGTTCTCATTTTTAAGGCATTACATTCAATTTATATCAAAAACTGATGTTGTATAGTCATATGCAGATTCATGCTGAATCATTATGACGCAATATATAATAACGAGCGAAGACTTCTTTAAAAAATATACCTCTCAATTTATTTGCAAGGTTCGAAAGGGTTGTGTGTGAAAGGGAGTTGGAGACCGAATATAACTGCAACATATATTGACCCCAACTCTTATGGCCATCGGCGTTGTGTCTTTCTCATTCTCCTGATGCTCAACCGGAGGCTCCGGGGCCCAGCTCTCTGCTGAGTGCTGGCTTGCTCTACCACATCTTGTCTCTAACTCGTCTGATCTCCAACTCAATCAGTGGCCCAAGGGCTTCCTCCGCCGGGCTGTGGCTTTCTCTACCACTTCTTATCACCAGCTTCTCTGGTCCCCAACTCGCTGACTTCCTGTCTTCACCGAGTTATATAATAGTTCAATCGCCCACTCAATCTTTGGAATGGCATGTTTGATTGTCATCAAGCGGAAATAACTGTCATGCAGTTCAGAGGTCACTCTCTTCTGGTGCATCAGTCTATGAGAGTATCATGGGCTTTTACCTTGTCCCATTTCATCAGCTAAATCCACCGACGCAATTTCTTTCGATTACTGGCCATTGGAATGTGTCACTTCCTTCCCGTGCATCACTTTGGAATGGCATGTTTGGCCGGGTCGAAGGTCAACATACAACACTGAGTTGCATCCCAACTTTTGGAACTGAATAACAATGTAGGGCAGGGTATGATGATATATAGGTTTCATACAATGACTGATGTTTATACAGCAGCATTGTTTCCAACAAAGCCTTCAAATGATGACTCTAGGTTCAGGCATGGTTTCAGGGTCGAAGAAACATTACCACTAAGCCAAAGCGCACCAGCAGTAACTCACAATACCATCAGACTTTGTTGGACGTCACACTGTGGGATTGCCATATCTATGCTGATGCAGTTAGAGCCTTATCTTGGATCTTTTTATGTATTTCCTGTTGTCTAATGGAGAAAGTCCAAGATTAGACATGAATACGGAGGTCGAGTTGGTAATGAAACCTCAGCATCTGGCCTTGATAGAAAATACGCTGGTTATCCACCCATTCCAGACACATTGTTCTCGCAGATCCTCATATTTTTCGACTTACACTGATGTGCATAGTCGAAATTTTTTTCAAAAGGAACCATTAACTCAATAATGAAAACTTTTTTTTAATTTAACAGACCAAATAACGATATTTGGACACTGAGTCATTAATGCTATTTCTGTTGGAAATATGAAATGATGTTCTAAATCAGTTGTGACATGCCAGTCCATGCAGTCATCGAGCATTGATGATCTGTGCTTATTTTTACGTGAAAGTTTCAAATACTTCCTTCTTTAACGAAATGAATCGCTCTATTGGTGATATTATTTAGAGCTTTATTGGCAGTCTCACAACACATCTTCGTAGCCTTGGCAAAAATCTCAAAGACTTCGTTATGTCTCTACGTGTAGCTTCTGAGAGCATACTCGCATCCAGTGAGAATAATATGTTTGAGGCTGGCAGTTTTCTCACATGTTCCGCATCAGTCAGATGTAGTTAACCCCGAACCATGAAGGTTGACTGGTGTTGGTAAAACGTCGTAGACTGTCTTTATAAGGAAACTCAATTTTTGGGGCTCCATGTGCTTAAGGTCACCCCATGTGACAGCTCTGTCTTTTGCACTCTCCCACTTGGTCCATGCACACTGTTTCCTTTGTCCTACAGCTGTAGCAATATGACTGACTTCCTCAAGATATATATATATATATATATATTCACATACACATATTCATATATTTGAGTATATTTTTGTTAGTGGAAGTACATATTTAGAATATCTATCGTAAATAATTTACATAATGATATCCAACAAGTGGTTAAGAAAGACAAGTTGTTGAATAAATTGTTAACTTGGTTTCAGTATTTTGGTTATTTTCTTAACTACATAAAATCATTATGTATATGACTATATATGTCAAACATTCGAGGGAATATATATTGAAATACATTGAATAAATGTTTATCTATCTTAATATCAATCAATATGTCAATACTTTTTCATGGCTAAATAATTAGTTCCATATACATGTCATATATATATATATATATATATATATCATGGCAACTATCTTGAATTCAAGCCTGGTTATTGCATGACATCATTTTGTTATGATCCCATGATATCAAGCAATACCTGAACCTGAAATTTTCTATAATTTATTAATTATATATATTGAATAATGATAGTGCATTGAGTTGATTTCACTCACCAAACTTTAATAAAATGTATGCAAAAAGAAAAGCAAGCAATATCATTGAATGTAATTGAAAGTGGAGATTTTATAGCACACTGTCCTTCTTGTAGACTGATGCTTTAATAAAAGCTAAGGTCCATCATTCTCAATATTATATCAGGCTGACAATTTCCTTGATGGATGATTTATAAAAATATTGGTATCAATTGAAGGTGTTGAGCATACCAAAAGTTTACAGCCTATTTATTTGACTGATTGATTTTAATGGCATGTCACCTGTCTAGGGTTATTTTATGTCTAGAGTTTAAGGGATCCCATTCATTGTATGAACATATTTACATTTTTTTTGTATGGTGGTTTCTTAAGAGGACCTATCAAATTAGATCTATTTGACCCATAGATAGGACCTTAAAAGGTACTGTGATATAATAGATTCGCAAAATCATTTATCTGGCATGAAGTGTATTATTTATAAAAGAACTAAACTGTTTTACTCAGAAACCATTAAGATAGATGAGGTCATCTCAGAGTAATTGACAGGTAGTAACTTTTAAAAGCAGTTCAAAGCTAGTTCCTCATTGGAGGATCATAAAGTCACATGACTACATTGCAGAAGTAAGAAATTAGATTTTTGAATTAGCCTGGAGACAGTGAAGTTGACAGACCATTAATTTGTGCAGTTTTCATTTCCATCAATGGTCCAAAGGTTAATTCCTGGATGTCATACAAACTGGTTATGTAATCAAGAAGATGTCTCAGATGAAAAAAAGTGTCAATTTAGTTATCTCCCCTTTTGCAGATTGGCTGTTTAGAGAAATAAAGTTTATCTAAATAGATGGCTCTAGTAGTCAATTTGCATATGCCATGCCATTGGCCAATCATAGCTCACTGGTGTTATCAAATTAATCCCACTTTTTTATGAGAGAGTTAGTTTGACATTTGCAGTGAGGAAGGAAAGAGAATCAGACTTATTGACAAGAAGTGTGCAAACAAATAAATCCAGACTTCCCCAGTGACACCACCTGACTTTCTCAGTTCTTAATTACATTTTAGTTTGGTTTCTTTGTTTCATTGCTTATCAACCTTCCTGGGTTATTCAATGCCAAAGCTATTCTTGTAGAAGAAAAGAAGTGGTAATATTTAACCCATTTCTAGAGATCCTATTTTGAGAATAACAGATGAAATGAAACCTTGTCATATAATTCTTCTTGTATTCATAATCATTCGCTCAAGCTCCATGAGGCCAGAAATTAAACATTAATCAAATGATGTAAAATTTAAATGAACTGAAAAGATGGTGAATGAGAAACATGAATTTCATCAGAAAACTCAAAACAAGAAGCATATCTTTATAAAATGAATAATCTTTATAAAATAGTAAGCTCTATATAATCTATCTATATACATATACACACACAAAGTTCAGAGAATTGAAATGTAGTTTGTTTACAGTGGTTTTACAGAGAGCAGCAAAATGACATACCATAATTATTTGCATATAAAAAGCATTATTTGGCAGATTTTTTCAGCCAAAGGTTTAGGGTGATTATTATAAATGAGAATGCTACAATTAATTTTTTTTCTTATCACATACCTCTCAGCATATTCAAGATGGGATGATCAAATTGCAGTTACAGAAAAATATCCACTGGAATGTGCATTTATTCATAATTTTGTTTCTTCTAATGTGAACTTCTTTTTGCTGCAAGCTTGTTGCATTTTTGTGTAAACATGTCCGTGTGCATTTTGAAAAGCAAACTAATCCAAAAGTGATGAATTTATTATGAAGGAAAGTCAACGTTAAACAAATCAGTTTTAATGAACCTTCATCAGGGCTTTAAAATGATGAAACAAGTGCAGATAGAACAATCATGGATGTTTAATACAATAACAGGAAAAAGAAGAATATATACAAAAAAGATCATATAACCATTCAATCATTCAGTTTGTATTCTTTTAAAAAAAACTATCATGTGATTGTCACAGGCAATGATGTTTAAACAAATAGAACTACTGAGAGATACAATGGATTAAAAGAAAAAAAAATGAAGAAAAAGAAAAGAAAGGAAGAAATAAAGAAAAAAGAGAAAAGAAAAAAGAGAGAGAAGAAAGAGGAGAGGGATGAAAAGGAAAGGAATTAGATTAATATACCATAAGTAAATAAATAAATAGGGTTAAATCATAAATAATGATCATAGGTAAATTATTATATCTATTACTGAAAATATAGATTAAATAGAGTAGAAAATAAAGAGAAGCTGAGTGAAAGTTTTAAATAATAATAGTTACATTATTTCCTTTGTAATAAATTCATCACTTTTGAATGACTTGGTTCTTCTAAATACGGTATAAATCTTACATTTTAAGGCATAAAAAAGTAAAGTTAGCGACCGCAGTCGAAGGCGACCAGAAGGCTTCCTTTCCAATAGCTACTATACCAAGGTGTAGGGGAGGACGCAACTCCTTCCCCAGATTGCTCCACTTTACCCCTGATATGTACCTTATAATGCTGAGTGTTAAGCAAGGAGGCATCAAGTACCATTTTTAAAGTCTTTGGTACGACGCGACCTGAGACTGAACCCTGGTCTCCCGGGTCATTGGCAAACACTCTACCCACTAGGCCAATAAACATAATGTAAACTAAATATATTCTTATTTTTAATCAGTACAAACCAATAAAAAGTTAAATGAAAATTATATTTAGGTGCTACAAATTCTAAAAAGTCAGTGCATATTATACACAAGAATTTCATTTTCAAAAATGATGTAATCCAAAGTTAAGGTGCATGCTATACACAAAAATTATTGTAGATACTATACTAATTTTGTGCAGATCTAATTCCTTAAATTTATTGGTAGTACACTACATCAAAGGATATCTACATGTATGCAAATGCAATATTAGTTATATCAAGCATTCATACTAGAAAAACTTGACCAACAAATGACCAAGAGGATAACAATTAAAGTGATGGAAAGGACACAAAACTAACCATGCTAACTGGACAAAAGGGCAAAATAGAGGCCTTGTATGAACAAATATGTATGAGGAACACTTTTGGGTGTATGTAGATAATACTAAATGATAATAATAAAAATAAATATATAGAGAATTCTTTTCACTTTGGCTACTATAACATTTTAGGTATAATGCATTTTTCAGATGTATAATTATGTATTGTGTTCTCTGTGTGTGTGTGTGTGTGTGTGTGTGTGTGTGTGTGTGTGTGTGTGTGTGTGTGTGTGTGTGTGTGTGAGTGTGTGTGTGAGTATATATATATATATATATATATATATATATATATATATATATATATGTGGGGGGGGGGAGAATGCATTTATATTGATCCACATTATATAAATGTTCAGAAATAAATAGATAAACATGTATTATTAGTAGGAAAGGCTTTGAAATTCATAATGCATTTCATTCACTCATTTAAAATTATTAATGGATTCTAATGTATGATAAAGATATCAATGTATATATTTGTATATACACACATACACACACACACACACACACACTTTATATATCAAATTTATCTGTGTATAGAAAATTTTTTTAAACATTTTTTTATTTGAGCTGGTATATATATATATATATATATATATATATATATATATATATATATATATATATATATATTTAACTATGTACACAAGAGTAGTTATACACTTATATATATGCACAGTTATAAGTAGACAACATTAATCTTTATTGATATTTATATATATTTATAGATGTAAATAAACAGAAGTGGCCAAGAAAATAGGTTGGTAGGTAATTATGTTCCAAAAGAGAACTATTTTTGATCAACAGTGCTTAAATACTTTTATATTCTTTATTGATAATTGATACATGTATGTATTTCTTTCAAGTAATATATACTGGTTCATATATATATATATATATATATATATATATATATATATATATATATAGAGAGAGAGAGAGAGAGAGAGTCATACAGACTTGAAAGCCATAAACCTATAATAGATGCTATATATATATATATATATATATATATATATATATATATATATATATATATATATATATATATATAGTCAATACAATATAAAATGCAATACCATATTCACTGGTCTGGCTTAAGAAACCTTCACACCCTTTGTCATTTTCAAATTAGCTATGATTATCTTCACCTCATTCTAAGTTTTCTTGGGATCATCCTTTCCTATAATGCACCTTTCTCCACATGCCATGTTTCTTCTCTTCTTTATGTTGTTGCTTTGTTTTCTTTTATAAATTTCTAAATAGGCTTTTCTTTCAATATTATGAAACAAATTTTTCCCTTTAGTTCAGTAATTTGTTTTTGGATTTAATTATGCAAAGTTTTTCTTCTATACATTAGTTAAAATATTTTTGCCAATGTTTTCTTATATCATTCTAGATTTTATTACGTGTTTTTGTCTTTTTTTCATTATATATATATATATATATATATATATATATATATATATATATATATATATTTACTAATCTACTATCTACCAGCATTCACAGTTACCAGAAAAAAGATTCATATATATATATATATATATATATATATATATATATATATATATATATATATATATATTTTAGATGTCTGCAAAAGTTACCAGCCCTGCTAGAAAAAAATATATACAAATTGTCAAATACTATGTTGACAAGTTTTTCAAAATTGAGAAAGAAATAAGAGATACAATATAGATATAGAGCTATGTAGATAATAGACAAAAGTATAGTAATCATTGACTTATGAAGAAAAACTTATAGAATCACTATATTATTATAGTATTCTATGCCTTTGCTAGGTATATGCTGACATCACTTTCAGTAGATGAGATATTACTGTTGGCATATGTAAACTGGTCAGCTAACTTTTGAAGTTTGCCACTTAAAATGGAGATAGCTCTTTTTTATTTAGAACACAAAGAAATCAATGGTTCCTGCTGCTTGCTCAAGACTATGCAGTCGGGATTCTGCTTGGACAGATTGAGTGCAAAGCACTAAATCATCTATGTCTATCATAGTTTTTGCAAGATATCATCTACTTCTTGTCTTTTTAATGTGAAATCATTTTCTATTATTAAGTCTATGGACATTCATAGTACATAATCTAAGCCAATTATAAACATATAGAGAGCTAATGTATTTCCTTGCAATACTCAAGCAAATATGTCAAAGAAGTTGATGTCTCTATCAAGTGAGCAAACCACTGCTTTCATGTTTTTGTAAAGCATCATTATAGCAGTAACAGTTTTTTGGGGAAGACCATCTGCTAGAAGTATTTGCTCTGTCTTTCCTCTGATTATGGAATTGAATGCCATGGAGAAATCTACAAGTAGTAGTGGTACCTTGAGATTCATTGGCCATATTCCTTTGATGATTTGACAGATAGTTAGAGCCTGTAATGTTGTGGAGCAATTTCTTCAAAAGACTTTTTCTTAAAATTTTCTTGATTTCGGGTTGGATATGATTGAGAACCAAGGCATTATAAACCTTAGCAGCTATAGCAGTAAGAGTTATGTCTCAGTAGTATTTAGTGATTACAAGGTCGTCTTTCTTGGGAAAGGATAGACGCAACTTTTCATCCATTTCTCTATTGCATTTCTTTATATACAGTGTTCCATAATTGAAGAAGTATACTGTCAAATTTCCTAGTCTTCCATACTGCAGGGAGTATTTCATTGAGGTCTGCAACTTTTCTGATTTTATTTCTTTCAATACTGTGTCAAGTTCTTCCTCTGTAAAGTGTCCAAGTTTGATATCTATTTGGCCATTAATAATTTTCAAATAGGTTTGTCAGTGATTTCAGGAGGATTTCTGAGCAGATTCTTGAAATATCCTTTCCACTTCTGTTTTCTTGGCTTTTAGTGTTGCCTTCAAGTGTGCTCTTCTTTCTGTTGACTTCTTTTACTGTTTGCCATGCTATTCATGATTGTCTATCTCAAACCTAATTTTATTGATTTGGCCTTGAATGTATTTAATTGCTCTTTTTGGTATGTGTTGGTTAGTTCTTTGTGGACTTTAAGTTTCTGCACATTGGTATTGTTTGGGTTTCTTTTATTTAGTAAGGATGCTTTTTTGAAAAATCTCATTTTTTCCCAACTACAAGTGACTCCCATGGAACTTTGCATTTGGTTTTTGGTTTGGTTGATATGGAATCTGCTGCTGCTGCTTCTAAATGGGCAGTAACAAAGTTTTCATATTCCTTATTCGGAGTATGTTTTTCAGATGTCTTTTGAAGAGTATCTAATTTGTTTCTTACAGTTATTCTATATTTACTGCTTATATCTCTCTTGGTAAGTAAATACCAGTTATGATTTGTGATTTTAACTATTTGTTTCTTATTTCTGGGTAAACTCAAATGAATCTTAGAGACAATTCTGTGAGAGGAGATACTACTTCAAAATTAAGTATGTCTCACAGTTCAAAGCACTATTTATCTCCTTATTGTTTCTAAGAATATAATCTAGCTATGATTTAACATCATTTCAGTAGGTGTTGGTCTATTGTTTTCTCTCGCTTTTTTGGAATTTAATGTTTACATAAAAAAGCCTGTTCTTGAGGGAAAAATTTGTAAGATATTAACCATTTCAGTTTGGCAAGTTGTATAAGCAAAATTTATTATTTCCATCTTTGAGCATTTATGTCTCCATCAAACCAGGGAGTAATTGTAATAAGGAGTACTCCACATTCTTCAAAGCTCGAGATATGAGGAATAATGGGCCTTAGCATGACATGCTCTTTTATGGGTTTGAATTTAGTTTTCTGTCTCTGAGTCTAATTGCTCTATGGAGACTAAAGAGCTTATTCTGGCCTAATATTTACTCATAACTTGATGGAAGGGTTGGATTCATGCCTTTCTCAGGGGCATCAACATAAAGTGAAATAAAAACAGACTCATCTAGAATTTGAACCCACCTTACCAATTCTATTTTTCTTAATAAAAAACAAATTATTCTCTCTATACATCTTACATAGATAAAACTGACTATAAAGCAAATGCATTTTAAGCATGTAGTTTTATATGAAAGTAGAATGATCAAATATATAATCAAAGGTAGATTGTATATTTTCATATTGGTAAAATTTTATTGATACTAATAGACTTGATCTGTCAGTTGCGTAATTGGTTTCAGACATGCTGATAAGTCATAAATATATATATATCATTTTTAGACTAAAAACAAATTTATTACTATCATGATCTTTTTTAAGTTTTACTGTTTATTTTGATAAGAATAAAATAAATCACATTCTAGGTATCTGGATTTTTATTTCTTTGACCAGACATTTTAAATATTTCTATTAAAAAGTTATATATATATATATATATATATATATATATATATATATATATATATATATATATAAGCAGAATCTCTCTCTCTCTCTCTCTCTCTCTCTAACTTAAAACATCTGTATATGTATCAATAAATATATGTGTGTGTGTGTGTGTGTGTGTGTGTGTGTGTGTGTGTGTGTGTGTGTGTGTGTGCAATATAAATAAATCACTCTATCTGAGTGATTTATTTATATTACACACACACACACACACACACACACACACACATATATATATATATATATTCATCATTGAATCATGCCCATGGCATGGATTTTCTTGACTCTCTATCTCTTTCTCTCTCACCATCCATCCCTATCAGCTATTGATCTTGGTAGGTCTTCTTGACTACATCCAGTGTCTACAGAGCTGATGTATATAAGTTTTTGCAGGTTTGCCAATACTTGAGTGTCAATGAGTAGGAACACACAAGAACATTACTTATGAGTTAGTTCTTACTTCTCTAACAGTGTCCAGCATGTCTTATTGGTCTTACTTGGATGGTTTGTGAGAATGGAGGTAAGTGGCTGTATCGCTGTTTTGTACAGTGCTGCTTCCAAGATTTGTTCAGAACGGTATTCAGCATCTTTGTGTTCTTCTAGCTTTTCCTCCAAACATTTGACTAAAGTCCATGAAGTGCAAATGTACAGTAGTTTAGACATAGCTAAAGTTTGGAAGAATTCTCATTTTATTTTATGAGAGAGATCAGATTTTCATATGATCAATAGCCTTTCAGTATCAATCTATGCTTTCCTATGCATATATTGACATCAATTTCAGTAGATGAGATATTGCTGCTGAGGTATATGAACAGGTCAACAAATTTCAGAAGTTTGCCATTTAATGTGGAGATGACTCCATTTTGTTTAAACATATATATATATATATACACACAGATATATATGTATATATACACGCATAAACCATGCCCTGAAAATATATGTATGCAGCACACTTTTGGAGACATAAGGACAAACTAATAAGTGATGTTTTTCAACGATGGACCTCTACTCATAGACACACCAGCATTGGCCAACTTGCAAGAACTTATTCATATCAATTCTGTGCAAACACTGGATGTAGTTTAAAAGACTTGCCAGGATAAATGGATGAAAGGGACCAATGGAGAGAGATAGAGAGTCAGGGAAATCCATGATGTCAGTGCAACTTGATATGATATATGTATATATATATATACTGCATAATAAATAATTAATTAGGTGATGATTTTCCATTTTGTCCAAAAATGACAAGTTGAAATTAAAAATTTTTACAGAATAATGGCAACAGTTATATGTGCATGCTGTGTAAAAACTAAGATTCAGTGAAAGTATAAAGAAAGTGCAGTCATTTCCATGAGTAACACAATTATCAAGTTTCTGAGATTATTTCCTATTGATTTCTCAATCGTGCAATTAAGGGTCGCAAATGTGACTTGACCACTTCTGAGAAGTCTGTGATAACATCTGAACATATAAATGTTAAATCAACATTAGAAATATCCAAAATAATCTAAAAATATCACCAAACCATGAAAAAATTGTTGCAACTCTTACAGAGGTATATAAGAGGATCAATAAGGGTCACTCAAAGGGTATTTCCCAATGTTTGTGTCATTAATTAAACATAAAACTATGAATAACCCAGGCCTAAGTAGTGGAGAACTTTTCAGGTACATTGGAGAAACAACTATGTCCAGGACTACTCATTGTTGTCTTTTAAAAAAGGTCAGGACATCAGAGAGACCAATGACAACACCTTTACTGGCAAAAATACACATCCAAATGCATCTGAAATGGGTAGACGATAGCAAGAAGATACTCTTCTCAAAGGTTTTGTTCATGGATGAATCTTATACTACTTTTGATGACTCAAAAACTGACAAGATCATCATCAACACTTGAGAAATCAACAAGGAGCTATCATGATTTAGGCTGGTATTGGAGGTATCATGGTTGATCTGTGGAAAGTGCTTGATTGTATTAAAATGACTGCAGATGCTTATATAGCCTTCCTGAGAGAGCACCTTGAACCTTTGTTGAAAAAGCAAAGGAATACCTTCAGGAGAACTTATGCAAGATAATGCTCCCTTGCATGCAGTGCATGAACTACGGAGTACCTATAACAATTAAGCTTCTGGGAACCTTGGAAGATGAACTTGCTGGTGAATTCTCCAGATATAAACCCTATGTAGGACATGCTGAAGTGACATGTTTACAGGAATGGATGCTAATTCAGATGCAAGGAGGATTTGTGGCAAGCAATAGTGATGTATCCCTTGGAATTATATCAGTGGAAATCAAGAAATTGCCATGTTCCATGGACCGATGCCTTATCAAAGTCAATTTTTTACATGGCATGTGCATATAACTGTTGCTATTATTCAGTGAAAATTTTGTTAAATTCTAACTGGTAATTTTGGAAGAAAATAGAAAATTGTCACCTCATTAATAATAATTCACTCAGGGTGTGTGTATATATATATTTAAAAACAATGTAAATAGATTCAATTGGTTAAAAGGGAGACTGAAAATGAGAATGATAGCCAGACCAAAGTGTGTGTGTGTGTGGGGGGGGGGATTAATTAAAACCACCCTTAATCAAGCAGCAATTATCTCCAAGTAAATTTAAGGAGTGCTTAGGATTTTGTTTGCATACAGTTGGTCTATAAAATAAGATGTAAAGGGCCTCTAAGACAACTAAATGTTGTTTTGCCCTAGCTCTATGCAAAACCCCAAAGCACTCACCGTCATAATTAACCGCACAACTATCTATAGAATTCAAATGCTCACAAATAGCGGAATCAAACAGTTTTGAATGCCAGGATGTTCTGCAGTTACGAATGTCTCTGGGAACAACAAAGTAATTTAATTTATAAATTTCAATGTTGCTGTAATACCACATATATAGGGCGCACTTCCCAACATCTTGAGGTTAGAGTCAAGCAGCATGTTCCCAGAGACCTTCGTAACCGCACAACATATGGGCATTAAAAACTGTTCAATTCCACCATTTGTGAGCATTTGAATGCAATGAATAGTTGTGCAGTAAATTATAACGATTCCAATAACTTATTTTCATTGCTATCTCCCTAATTGCATATGTCTCTTAATATTTGTCTGTTTAAATTTATATGTACCAATAATTTATATATATATATATATATATATATATATATATATATATATATATAATACCAGTTCGTACCTTTGTTTAAATCAGTTGATACAATGAAAATGAATCTTGTCAAAAATTTGATAAAAATGAATTTTAAAACAAGCATCAGAAAAAAGAGCTCCAAATCCCACATTTTAGACATGATTTCTATATTCATTTGACCCAAATTTATGTTCCCTTGTTTGTAAGCAAGAAAATCTTTAAAAATTCATATATCTTTCTTGTCTGTTCTTTTTAACCTAACACACAGACACACGCACACGCACACACACACACATACATATATATATAACGAAAAAGAAATTGATTTCTTACAATAATGTTTTGATTCATCAATGGTTTTTACTGTACTGTTGCTTAAGATAAGCTTAGTCTGTTTGGATGGTTAGCAAACTCGCCTCATGCCAATTTACTCTTTAAGTTACATATATTCACATGGGATATCTAGTGATTATTGACATATGCCAGAAAATAAGGTGATTTTCATGTTATGATGTTTTCAAGTTCATCGCAAAAAGCAATCTGCTAGTGTAGTAAGTTCAATTCTCACTGGGTATCAAACTAAAGTGGAGGTGCTCGTGGTGTAGTCGTTATCGCCGTAGGAAATGAACACGGCGATACGAGTTCAAATCCTGGACGATACTGATTGCATTTCACATAGCACTAATACCCTTGGGAAAGGTATGAATCCAATTATTCTCCCTCCAGCTATGGGTAAATAGTAGGACAGACTAGGTTCTTCAGTCTTGAGTAGGCAACTAGTCTAGGAGAAGGAAAACTCTGAATTCAAACCTGTTAAACTCTGCTTAAAAATTGACCTTGTGTCATATCCTGCCCGAGCGGAGGGGTTGGTAAATAGTATCAAACTAAAGTGTTATCAGATTATCTTAATACTCCTAACAAATACTCATTATCTATTAACTCCTTTCAAAGGTCAAGTGGGTATTGAATGGTCTTTTCTTATCCATATATGTTGTAAGCTTGCTTAAATTTGTGAGTATATTCATTTTTATCAGACTGCTGGCATACTCAAGCTATATACCAGCATATATATATATATATATATATATATATATATATATATATATGAAATTATTGTGTAACACACAAAGACATGAATGTACACATTTCTTAGATGTGATGGGGGCAACCAGGTATTTATGCTGAGTAGATGTCATTAAGCTGATTGACTGGTCCCAGCAGACCTTCTCCCTAGACAATATCTACTTGGCAAGGCTGAGTTTATCGCTTAGCACCTGAGGTGCCTCAAAAGAGGAATGCAGGTGGAATGAAGCCTTTTTTGTAATAGCTATGCATGAGTCCCATTTTGTACATGGTTCCCGACAATAAAATGACCGTGTGTCAAATCTTGACCTGGTGAAAAGTCAGTTAAATACCCATTAATAACATGGGCTGTTTTGAGGCAAATCTAACTCAGCTAGACTGTAATGCAGACATCATTTATGAATAAAATGCTCATCATGATTAAATAATGATTATTTAATAATCATTGGGAATAAGACATAAATAACTAAGGGAATTGTAATGTCAGTGGTGACATAGTTTTAGATACAGATAGATACATACTCTCCATTATGATAAGATATAAGTGGTCGACTTATTTTAGGACTGTTACTCATTCATATTTCTGGTTCGTGTTTTGTTTGGGAATAAATAAAACTTAATGATATCCATCTTAATTGAATATATTTACTATTACGTTTAATCTTGAGTAAAATTAAATCTAAATTCAGTGTGCTGCAGTTATCTTTTCTATCCAGGTAATTACTTATATTAATGCCTATAATAGTAGACAAATGAATATAAGTGACAAAAAATGCAAAAAATGGATGTGGCAGCTTTACTAGCATCAAAACCTTTTGGAAATGTGTTATGTTAAATGCTACACATAGAATCACAGATGTAAAATGTCTGGGTTAAGTTCCTATGATTCACAGCTTCCTCCAGGCAATATTGCCTTCATTTAACTGAAATTAGATCTGCCCACAACTTAATAGCAAAGATTGGATATTTGGGGCTGTAATGAAGCCAGACTGTTCAGAGGAGGAGATGTCCCCAAGGCAATGATAAACTTGCCTAAGGAATATCTGCCATGGTGCAACAATCACTATGGCCCTCAGCTGAGATTACCGTGAATGCCCGCCTACCATATCAATAAAGTTTGACAGGTCTACTTTTGAACAAACCAAAGTTGATATTTCTCAGCTCCTGTTATGGTTAACGAGTAGGTTTCATAGTGCCAATTATACAGGGGGTGCTAAAAATTCTTGGCCTGACCAAAAGTGACCTTGAACCAGAAAATATATCTGCTATTTCATATATTTGGCTTTTGCTTTCTCAAGTTTCCTTCTGCCCAGTCAGTGGGGGTTAGAATATGCTGACTGTACCCACTGCAGAGGAGTAAAACCCCTCAAAAAAAGAAAAAAAGGCTTCCTGTGTATAATACTAAACTGCATGTGATGGTGAAGTTCAAGATTGGGAGATCTGTGGAGTGTAGAATACACCTTCATTGCCATTACTCTCTGGTCTACTCTAACTGGGAATGGTATTACTTATTCGGGTTCTATCTATGAGTCAAAAAGATCTGTTTGAATATCACTAGCATTGCATAGGAATATTTGAAATCATATAACTGTAAATTATTTGTATTAAGAATAGTTACTTGAAGCTATAACTGTTTATTAAGGATTAATATTAGTTACTTGAAATCATAACTGTGTGCAAACAAATGACAATTATTAAATATAAATAATTGCTTGAAACCATATAATTGTATATAAATTAATAGTATTAGTTAGGAATACTAGAAATCATACAACTGTACATGAATTATTTGTATTTGATAGGAATACTTGATATCATATAACTGTGCATTTGGTTATTTGGTTTAATAGCATATCAACTCCTCATGGTTATTTAATGCCAAATCTTGTTTAAACATACATGATTTGTTGGCTGTTAGGTTTGGTTGTGTTTTATGGCATATCAACCCTTGAGGGTTTGTTGCGTAGCCATATACACGAATATACACGAATATGGCCATGTGCGAAATAGACATTTAATGTTCATAACGATAGAATATATAAAGAACAGGAATCTCAAAAACACGTAACTACTTCTTGTTCAGGTACGAAACCTTTTTATTAACTTTGAGTTAAAGGTTTCGACGTAAGGAGGAGAGACACTATCTTCTATGCTGTCTTATTCATTTGGCCCCCAACTCGAGCGGCCCCCAACTCGAGCGCCCCCCCATAGGGCGCAAGTTCGCCTTGCGCCTGCGAGCTCCAAAATCGATCCTTCTCGTTCAGCGTCCAAAACCTGACTCTTATTTTCTTCAAATTCTCACACAAACTTCCGTGTGCTTCCGGTGCGTGACGTCACCCGCACCTTGTCACCCAGTATCGTCTCGGACTGTTATGACATCTGAGTGACACCTTCATCCGCTCACGCACACCCGCGTTAACACCTGCTTCAATCTTACACCCAACCAACCCATGTGCTGAGCCAAAAGGTTCTCAGCCTAACTAAACTCAAAGGCATGAACCGAAATCCCTCGGCTATTTCATAACAGGTTATTCAATGTCAGATCCAGTTGATAGATTGACAGATTTGAAATCCATGCTGTTAGCATGACATGATGATGATGATGATGATGATAGAATAGATAGATATGATTTGTGGGCTAATTGTTTGTTGGTAAGATTATTTTAAAACAATTCATAACTGATTTGTTAGTTATATGGTTTCAAGTATTTCTATCTAACGGTAAATTCTATTTAATATTTATCATTTGTTTGCACACAGTTTAAATGGTTTCAAGTATTTCTATCACAAGGCAATTGACCCTCAGCCACCACCTTCTAGCACTTTTAAGATAAAATAGGGTTGGGTATTTGTTTGCATCATTGGCTTAATGAGTAGAGCATTCACTAATGGACCGGGAGACAGGGGTTCAATCCCTGGTCGAGTCATACCAATGACTCAAAAAATGTTACTTGATGCCACCTTGCTTAACACTCAGCATTATAAGGTAAAAGTAAAGTGGAGCAATCCAGAAAATGGTGTAGCACCCTCCTCTAACCTCAGTGGAGTAGTTATTGGAAAGGGAACCTTTGGATCACCCTCAACTAAGGTCGCCAACTTTACTTCATTTGTTTGCCATGAGTACAATTTGAAGAAAGCAGTCAGGATAATCATATAGATTGATATGACCAGCCAATTGATTGGATCGAGCCTCTACGACTGCCCATCTAGTGCAGTAAGAGCTTAAGTGGAGTGTTATAAGTGATGTGACCACTTTGGTTGGCTGATCACAGACTGCTCAGACACTAGGATCCTATCCTCAAGCATTACAGGTCTCCAGCAACAGGTAACCTCATTGTTTCTTTTTTTTACCCTTTTTTAGAAGTACAGTCAGTGTATTTTACAGCTCCAACTGACAGGTTGGCAAATCCTTTAAGAAACAACTGAATAAAAATAAATGCAAACATAAACCAATCATGAACATGATTCTCTAACCTCTAGGCATAACATAACTCCAGTAGGGTTGATAAGCTGTAAAAATTAATCAATCAAGTTTGTTTAACTTAAAAAAGATTTTTTTTCTTTTAAATTAAGTAATTTTCCTCTTGGTTGGTTTGATAATTTTTCAGCACCATCTCTATTTTTAGGTATGTAGGCACTCAGGAACACCATACTTTTATGGGGCTTTCAAACTATATTTTGGAAAGAAAATTATTTAAAATATGTAAAACCTGCAAAATGCCATTGTTATTTTGCAATATGTATCCAACCATTATAAACATAATAGCCAATACATAATGTGTTTCCTCTCTGCAAACAAATCAAACTATCTATACCAATTTCTATATTCAATCAAGTTGATATTCAACCATCCAATCAGATATTTGTATAAGTTCTAATGTTTCTTTGCTAATCATACTTAGGATTTT
The DNA here is from genome assembly GCA_963585895.1 of Sepioteuthis lessoniana. Taxonomy (NCBI): domain Eukaryota; kingdom Metazoa; phylum Mollusca; class Cephalopoda; order Myopsida; family Loliginidae; genus Sepioteuthis; species Sepioteuthis lessoniana. The sequence goes on along the minus strand of OY757905.1, from coordinate 145,881,676 downwards.
TATCTGATAGCTTTTTTAGAATCCCTTTATTTTTTCTTCCATTTTCTTCTTATTGTCTAAGATACAAACATACATAGAAATATACACACACTTACTTCTACATTCCTGATCTATCTGTCTTATTGTGCAGGGATATTATATATATTTATATATGTATATATATGTAAAATACTAAGTATGAGAAAATATGGACAACTTACCATTGCCCAGCTGTCTTTTCTATAATATTAATCAATGTTCAAAACTGAACAATTTATATATTAAATATCAAAATACAAGCATGTAATCATTTTCATGATCATCAGGTGACAGTGAAAATGATTTTTATTTCTAATCTAATGTATCTCTTATTTCTTTACATATTTCTAAAATAATATTCTCCAAAATTTTTTTAAAAATGAATAAGAACTATAATATTAATGTGAAGAAGTCACAAGGAATGAAATAATAATACAAGAGTAAAAATATATATAAATCACAGCAGTCAAGAATTGCAAAAACAAAGAAAACAAAAAGAAGAGAAACAGAAAACAGGAATGAGTAAATTTAGAAAATATTGACAGTTCAGAAGACAAACTAAAGACATTGCACATGAGATGACCAGGGCCACAAAGAGCACATTGTACATGAGATGAACAGGGCTACAAAGTGGACTTAGCACATGAGATGACCAGGGTTACAAAGTGGACTTGGCACATGAGATGACAAAATCTACAAAGAGGCCATTGCACATGAAATGATCACGGCTACAATGTCCTCTTTGTAGCCCCAGTCATTTCATGTGCAATGTCCTCTTTGTAGCCTGGGTCATTTCATGTGCAATGTCCTCTTTGCACATGAAATGACCAAGGCTATAAAGAGGACATTGTAGCCGTGGTCATTTCATGCGCAATATCCTCTTTGTAGCCCCAGTCATTTCATGTGTAAAGAGGACATTGCACATGAGATGACCAGGGTTACAAAGTGGATATTGCACATGAAATGACCAGGGCTACAAAGTGGATATTGCACATGAAATGACCAGGGCTACAAAGAGGACATTGCATATGAAATGACCAGAGCTACAAAGTGGATATTGCACATGAAATGACCAGGGCTACAAAGAGGACATTGCACATGAAATGACCAGGGCTACAAAGTGGATATTGCACATGAATTGACCAGGGGTACAAGGAGAATATTGCACATGAAATGACCAAGGCTAAAAATAGGAAGCCTAAATCAAGAAACAGAATCATTATCAATAGCAGCCAAAAATAACACCATAAGGATTATTACAAAACTAAAATAGATAAAACTCAAAAGAACAGCAAGTGTAGACAGTGTGGTAAGAGAGAAAGATAAAACAGTTAACTACATATTAATCAAATGCAGATTACAAGAGCAGGCACAACTGGATGGAGAATGTGATTCATTGAGAATTATACAAACAACTAAAATTTGACAATACAGATAAATGGTATATGCCCCATTCAAAAACTATCCAAGAAAATAACCACAAATTCCTATAGGACTTTCAGATAAAAACAGATCATTTAATCCCAGTCAAAAGACCAGATTTAGCGGTAATAGAGAAATCACTCAATCCTAGTTGTAATAAACAAGAAATGAATGTTTTATAGGACTTCACTATTATAGCAGAACACAGAGTTAAAATAAGGGAAAGTGAAAATTTCAAGAAATATTGGAATTTTGTCAGAGATTTAAGAAGTTGTGAAATATGAAGTTAACAGTAATACCAATGATAGAACAAGTCAGCTACAAAAGTATGGATAACATCACAGAAGTCCAATGAATACACACACACACACACACACACACACACACACACACACACACACACACACATATATATATATATATATATATATTGGATTGGATGCCTGTGGCACACTGACACATCATTCTTCTGTTATCAGCTTATCCAAGAAATGTGGCTGGTTCTATACAAATCTTCACCACTATAAACAAATGACTTCTGTAGGTAGTCCAACAACACAGATCTTTAAAGAACTGTTGAGACTTCAAATGTCAAGATCGATGAGAGATTCCATCCTATATACTAACAAATGGAATGACAAACAATGCCAATGCATATTAAAATAAGTATAATGAAACAAAATACTGACACACATGAAAATAGCCTTCAGTTATGATAATTATAACTCATAACTAACTATAACACAAAAAAACCCTCTTTCTGATTGCTTGGCACTATATTTGTTGTTATTTTTTTTACACACAAATAATGTTAAGAGTACTTTTTTAACACTAACATAAAGCTCTGTTAGTATTTAACATTCATAATTTTGACTAACATCATTCATCTTTCTAATTCTTTTAATAGCAGCAAACAGAAGTAGATGGGATGAGTTTGAATGTCACTTGGAGCTTATTCTTTATTCTTGTTTCCAACATATGTTCTCTCTTAGTGAAATAGAAGTGATGAGCAAAGTGAGTTGCCATGAAAAGATACGAGACTGAAGATTAATACAAAAATAAAAATAAGAATGATTGACAGAGTTTTATCAGAAGAAAAGAAAAAAGAAAAACACAATAGAGCCTCTTCTTGATCTGAACTTACTTGCTAGTAATCTACATTAAGCTGAATATATGAATATGAAACAGAAGAAAAATAAATACACCTCAAATATTTATTTACATGGATGAATTTTTGTTTATAAAGGTTTTGCAATATTGTTTTTTGTTTATAGACTTTCAATGCTGTACAGCTTGGTAATAAATAGGGCCTAATGATATCCATTTTGATTGCATAATCATCTACTAAAAACAATAAAAAGCTGGTCTCTTTCAGTTAGAAGAAAATTCACTTTTTATTTAAAAAGGTATTTATGGATAATACTGTATTTTCATTTAAGTATATATATATATATATATATATATATATATTTATATATGCGTAGAGTTGTGATACAACAAAACAGTCTGTCTGTGTATGACAATATATATGCTCCCAGTGGGTTGAGCACTCGAGTGGGAAATTACTGGTGACCACATATGCATAAAAGCAAAGCTCTTCTCATGAACTGAGCACTCCAGTAGCTGATAGCATATATATAAAAAATCATAATGTAAAAAATCCCTTTGCTTACACTGAGAATGATGATAGCTCGGGGGTGAGATATCTGCTGATGCAAAGTCAGCCGGGTTTCGATCCCAGCTCAAAGCATTTTGTGTGTCTAGCCACACTGAAGAGTTATGATATAACAAAACAGTCTGTGAATGGTAATAGATAGATAGAGATACTATATAAGCAAATTTTGTAGATAGATAGATAGATTATATATATATATATATATATATATAGTGGTTTGTTGTGCTGTTATATGGCATATCAACTCTTGTAGGCTATTTAATGCAAAATCATATATATATATATATATATATATAAATATATTGTCATCCACAGACAGACTGTTTCGTTGTATCACAACTCTTCAGTGTGGCTAGACACATAGGACACTTGAAGCTGGGATCGAAACCCGCCAACTTTATGTTAGACTTAGTATCGGACTGCTCAGCCAACAAGTGTACTACATCGACAAGGGAATTATAAGGTATTATGTAGCAACAGCAGCAGTAGCGTTCATTTGTTTACATTTTATACCTTACCGGATACCAGAGTGCTCAATTCGTTCAAATTATGCGAGCGGCAGACGAAATTTCCTTCACTAGAGTGCTCAACCACCATGGAGGGGGTGTATATATTGTCATCCACAGACAGACTATTTCATTAAGCAAGTTTTGTTAAAGACAATGGAACACTCTTTGTTTATGATTTTTAATTTTATTTTTTCATAACTCCTTGTCATTTTTTTGTGTCAGGATCTAGATGATAAATGAATTGTGTCATATCTTCTACACAAGCACGTTCGATCATACTTGGAAAAATAAAATTAAAAATAATAAACAGCGTTCCATCATCTTTAACAAAACTTGCTTGAATAATAACATGCTGCTTAAATATACACTCTTCAAAATATATACATATATATATAGGATTTGCAAATAAATAGTTTGTAAGTAACATCATTTTAAATGAGCCAGAACTTATTAGTTTGCATCTAGTTAAATGCTTTTAAGCTAGGATATGTATTATAAAAAGTTCAATTTATGGTTATCATTTGTTTGCACACAGTTAAATGGTTTCAAGTAGAGTAAACGATTAAATAACTCTACTAGACCCATTAATGGGACCCTAACAGGTACAACCACTCAAGGTCAGAGTGGATCTAGGAATAATAGTAATAAATAGGTAATGGTAATAAATGGAGGTGCCCGTGGTGTAATTGTTATCGTCGTAGGAAATGAACACGGCAACACGAGTTCAAATCCTGGACGATACTGATTGCATTTCACATACCACTAATACCCTTGGGAAAGGTATAAATCCAATTATTCTCCCTCCAGCTATGGGTAAATAGTAGGACAGACTAGGTTCTTCAGCCTTGGTTAGGCAACTAGTCTAGGAGAAGGAAAACTCTTAATTAAAACCTGTTAAACTCCACAAATGGTCACAAATAAATATATATATATAAAGAGAGAGAGAGAGAGAGAGAGAGAGAGAGAGAGAGAGAGAGAGTGGGGGGGAGTTAGAGATACTATATATATATATATATATATATATGTTTGTGTGTGTGTGTATTATATAGATACTTATATACATACATAAGATAGATAATGATGTCATAAAATTTACAGTTTTACAGCAGTGAAAACTAAGATTAGTCCTAATGACTTCAGTTACATAGACAGTATATTTTGCATTTTAAAGGAAATTTAACCAATGCCCTGAGCAAGCTATTTTTAGATCTCATGCCTGGATTACTTCTGGGCAGATTTGAAAATACTCAGATTTAGAAATCCAATGGCTGGAAGGTTAAACTTATATTCTTTTTAAATTCAAAACGATAATTAAATCAAATAAACATTTAAGAAAAAATAAAGTGAGTAGAAATGCAAAAATGGCTTTGATTTTCTGTTATATTAACTAAAATACAGTATTGAAATAGAATAATTTTATTCAAATGATTTTTTTATAACCACAAAAGGCAATCAGGGAATATAACATGGGCAGAAATCATGGATTTGAAAAATAAGATGGAAAACTTAAAATGCCTCTCAGTAATCATGTATAATTATAATGAGTATTGCCACACACAAAGACATTAATATAACTGTATAAATCTATCATAGATACAACACACTTTTCTGCAAATGTTCACAGCCATAATGAGCAATGAATTAACATACTGAAAGTGCAGAACTACTAGGATAAGTCAAAATCTTTGCAATATTTGGGTAAGTGCTAATTTACAGTATATATATATATATATATATATATATATATATATATATATATATATATATATCACATAACAAAAGTAGTTCAAGCCATAGAAGTTATCCACTGTAGTTAGTAATACTATAGTAATTGTTGTGCTGACAAATTGTGCATTGCTACATTGTATGAGATTTCAAAGTTGCACAAATGAATGTGATACATAGTCAAATTTGAGAACTTATACTTTATGAGTGTGAAATGTTCCATAAAACTGTGGAAACAACCAAAAACATTTCTTGCGTTAAAGGTGAAAGTACAGTTGATAACAGTACAGTAACCAGATAATTCAAGAAATTTTACACGGTTTGCAAGAACTTTATTGAGCAGGCCAGATTAGTTAGAACTAAAACCATGGATTTCAAAGTTGTGCTCCATGACATAGAGACAAATCTGGCAAGTAGCACTCAAAGAGTATCACATGAGATCGGCATCTCATAGTCCAGTGTCGTTCATACACTTTCACAACCTTGGCAAAAGCATCTGGAGCTGCTGAATTGTGACTCGCAGGATTAGAATATCGTGAAATTTTGGATTCACTTTAGTATACTAAAACTTATCAAAGTACTTGTTTGCACCTGACAAGATTTAGTTGATTGGTTTTATAACATATCAACCCTTGTTGGGTTATTTTATGCTGAAGTCAATTTAACAATATTAGTCTCCAATTGCATATGGTACAAAAATGTGTCTTCACATTCATTTTAAACAGGTAAACACTTTGTATTAAATTGCAATATCAATGTTTTAATAGCCAATATATCAATAAAGGTTACAATTATTTTTAAAAGGTAAACAGTTCATATTTAATAGCTATATCAATGTTTTAAGAGCTAATGTATAAATGTAATTCATTATCATTTTAACCATTATCTTTAAGAGATCCATTAAATCATAAATGAGAACCTAACAATTATTACCCCTCTGGGTCATAGTTGACTGATTGGAATGGCAATGAAGGAGTGACACCACATTTCCCAAAGTTTGGCCTAATGAGTAGAGTGTTTGCCAATGGTCTGGGAGACTGGAGTTTAATCCCAGGCTGAGTCATACCAAAGACTCAAAAAATGGTATTTGATGCTGCCTTGCTTAGCACTCAGCACTATAAGGTAATGATCAAGGGTAGTGGAGCAATCCAGGGAATGGAGTAGTGCCCTCCCCACCACCTCAGTGTAGTAGCTATTGAGAAGGGAGCCTTCGGGTCGTCCTCGACTAAGGTCGCCAAATTTACTTTTTTACTTTATAATAACAGAAAAAATTACCTCTTAAAGTTAATGTTGTTTGGTAAATAATTTAATGGAGTTTTGTATAGAAATTTCTTTTTTAGATTTAAGTTACTCTTAAGAAACTTACCAATTTAGCCATTTTGTTTTTATGTAGATTGTTATTCCTAATTAAATAGTAATACTATGTAATAATTTTACATTTCAGCTCGAAGGATCACCTACGAACATTATTAGTAAAGTTGATTTAGATGTGAATACTTATTTGATAAGAAAATTTTAATTGCATTTATAGTTAAGTCTTGCAGCAACATGGCTTCCTGCTAATAATTGTTTATTGTTAGAGACTACTCTTCAATAAGACCTTTATTTTCTCCGTGAGGAACAAAACATTTTTCAAATGTAAAAACCATCTCCAGGGTCCAATAAAAATGAAGAACTAATCTGAAAGCTTGATATCATACTGGCTGTCTCTAGAGGACAGACCAACAAACACTTCCCAATTATTAATATAGATTTTTGCAGAGATCAAAAATTTACATTTCAGATCATAAGAAAAATTCATACTTCTCCTGTCAATTAAAGCACAGCCAACTTCTTTTTAGGTATTCTTAGCTATGTATCCTCACCATAAGAACTAAGGTTATTAAGTAACCATTCTTTTTCACTCATGGTTCTTATTCCATACCCTTTCTGTTATTTTAAGTTGCTTGCAGCAAAATGAGTCCCTGTTTCTATCATTGGAAAAAGGATTAAGGATAGGTGAAAGGATGTTTCTTGTGAAATGGGATGGCTCCTGGTCATCTTGTCAGACCACCAGCTCTGCCCAGTCAGGATATGGTTGGGAGGGTGACGTATTACCAGGCATAAGACACTGCACCTGCTTTTAGATTCAGGGCCAGATTTGTCTCCATCTTTAACATCATAATACAAATGCTGCCTTGAAGACAGACATAATTGTTGCCCTGAAGGGACATCTGTGATGTTCTGAAGATTTCGTATGAAGAGGGACATCATGACTATAAAGGTTTACAATATGACACCACTGAGGATATTTAGATAGAAGTGAAAAAGGTATATGGATGCTAAAAGAAGTAAAAGTGTATGCATTTTACCTAACCTCAGCACCTTGGGCAGAATGCAACACAAAGTCAATTTTTAACCAGAGTTCAGCTGGTTTGATTTCAGAGTTTACTTTCTCATAGCCCAATCACTTTACCAAGATTAAAGAGCCTAGTCTGCCCTACTATTTTACCCATAAGTAAGAAATATAGGTTCAGTCCTTTCTTAATTAAGATATGAAGTGAAATACAAAAAAGCCTAGTTCAGGATATGAACTCAGGTTGCCAAGTCCACTACATTGCCCAACTTCTTCTAATACTACTACTACTACTATTACGACTACTTTGAAAGCCATTGAGTTTAAAGTTTTTTTCCAATCAGCATTCCCCCTCTTCTACCTCTTCTTCTTTCAAAGTTGGTGAAATCAATTTAGTCCTCTTCTTCCTCTTCTTTGTTTCACATTCTTTTGTGACGTCTTTTTTTTCTTTAATCAACTGTCTTTGCCTCTAATAAGAAAAAAACTTCTTTTAAGTCAATTTTTAAGCATAGTACACCTTAGTTGGATTTAGAGTTTTCCTTCTCCTAGACTAGTTGCCAAACCAAGTGTAAAGAACCTAATCTGCCCAACTATTTACCCATATCTAGGGAGAGAACAGATGAATTTATGCTTTTCTCTTGGGCATTCACATAAAGTAAAATGCAAACAGCCTTATCCAGCGTTTCAACTCTGGTCATTGATTCTGTTTCGTAAATATTAACCAAATCGGTTGTGTGTGAGGCAATACAAAATACATAAAAGATGTGATATGATACCTGCAAAGTATATATGAATATTTTTCATAGAAAATTATAAAATATGATTAATAAATTATAGATTTTTTTAATTTATGACTTTTTTAGTTTTATTTCCTTTTTCTAGTTTAGAAATGGCATCTGTAATTTTCTGAAAGAAGCCACAAGTCTCAAAAATAATTTCCATTTAATTATTGATGGCAAACTAGTGAATAATGAAAACCATAAAAGTCACGAGTGTATATTCAAAATTTGGTTCAGACAGATGAAAGTTTTTCTTCATATTCTTTCTGTTATAATTGAACCAGACCATTGGAAGCAATGTTAGTTATTGTAAATCTAAAGTTGCTGAAATAGTGGATCTACTTGGTATACCATAAACCATTTTTCTGCATATATATATATATATATATATATATATATGCATTTGAGTGTGGATATAATTGCAACAATGATAGATCATATTGAGATATTGATAGATTTTAATAGTATGTCAATCTGTCAGTAGGTATTTTATACCTCAAGGTTAGGGAAATGCATACATTGGACATTCATATTTACATTTTTTGTGCAGTTAAAATTTTTTGGACACAGTTATATTATATCAATTATTCTTATCTAATACAAATGATTTGCAAATAGATCTATTTAATACATAAATGGGACACTAACAGGTATTAACACTTCATCTGAGAGTGTACTTGAACAAAATGGAAATGAAGGTGTACTCCATACTCCCCAGATCTTCAGAAATGGAGCCTTACAATTAGATCCAGTTTAGTATCATACCCAGGACACACTTTGGGGGAGAATGTTACCCTTCTGTAGGGGATACAGACAGCTTATTCTAAGTGCCTCTGACAAGGCTTGAATTTTATTAGAACAATAGATTTTAAATACTCTAAGAGAGTAATACAATTTCCAGATCAATTTGCAAGTGAATGATAATTTTGTGGAGTCAATGTTCACACTTAAAGTCTTTTTAATCTTCCAAATTCTTAATATAAGAGAGAAGACAACAAAATACTAATTAGAATACTTCACTCCTTCCTGAATAGAACCATAAATATCATCATAAACCACTATTACAATGGCAACTCAACAATTTTGTAAAAAATTAAGATCAAATCAAATCTAGAGAATGAATTATACAACTGGGGATGATAGATGACTGTGTCAAGTGAAATAAAGTGATAAAAATAATAAGAAGAGAAAAATGATTTCTCATAGAATAAATAAAATAGTTCAACTGGGAATTTCTAGCAATATTTATATTAACCTTGTCTAACAAGTGAATATATAATCTTTGAAATTTAGAATATGCTTGTCCCTTTGATAATTCTCTATAAACCATTTAACAAATAGAAATAGTGTTTAACTTATACAAGATCAAAAGTTTGTAAATCATGAACGTGATAAGTAAAAAATATAACATCACAGAGTATTTACTGTCATGTGACAATGTGTGCTAATGTTCTGAATATATTTTTGCTATTATTAATTCTGCCTTGTGTTGTATGCCAAAAGAAGAAAAGGATGACAACACTTATTCATAAAAATATTATCTCATCTTTTTGAATCATCACGAAAGGGATGAAATGGTTGGTGAAATAGTTGCATGAAGAGAGAGTCAGGATAGACAGGAAACTACTAAGATTTACACCAGGTTGAGATACAATATCTTCAGAGAGCCTTACTTCTTCGTTTTGCCTCCATGAGGATGGTACAGGGCCAACTTAAAACATTTAATCATCTTCATTTCTTCTTTGTTCTGCTTCCACAGGGCAGATACAGGTCAATTCACTACAGAGGCCTCAGCAAGGCTCTCCTATTTTCTTCTGGGATCATATTCGCCTTTGACATTAGCAAGTCTTTTACACTTAAACTTTTCTCTAACTCCCAACCTGGGGGCCATCTGCTCCACTACAGGGCCGGTACCCAGAACAGTATGACATCAAGTCTCTCTCTCAGCTCTTTACTGCTCTGGGGTCTAAACCTTCTGATGTTATATATTTTTCAGATGCCCACACACCTTGTGATTACTCTTCCTTCTGGCATCCCATTCATGCAATTCATGTGGCATTTCAGCTGTCTTCTGTTTATCTTAAGACACAGGTACATTCTGTTTTTGAAATCCACGAACTTACATGGCCTGTCAAATATGTACGTGGGGCATTCAATAAGTTTCCAGACTTTTTTTTATATAGGAATTTAAAATTGTCATAGACTCTTGAACATTCCGTATGTTATTGCCGTACATCTCATGAGATGATTGACCAATTTTAATGATTTCAGGTTTAAATGAACAGCTACAGCAGGAATTGAAATACACCTTACTAAAGCCTGATTGTCACAACTGGTGAATTTCAAAAATGCAATCTCGACATGAGGACACATTAGAAGAACGATATGCAATAAAATTCTGTTTTAAACTTGGAAAAAAGGCCACAGAAACCTATGGAATGCTTCACACTGCTTTTCTACCATCTTGCATGAATCAAGCATCAGTTTTTGAATGGCATAAGAGATTTAAGTAAGGCAGGGACTCTGTGAGGGATGATGAGAGGTGTGAGAGGAGTAAGGAAGTCAATACACCAGAGTTGATTGGCCAAAGGGTTAGGGTTACTATATTGTGGTTTTAAGGGAGTTCAGGAAGAGATTTCGTTGGAAGAGGCCAGCACTGTTCAAATCGGGTCAGTGGCATTTCCAGCAGGACAATGCACCAGTCCACAACTCCATCCTTGTCACAGACTATTTGACCAAGATGAGCATCAAGACAGTTCCTCAGCCTCTCTATATTCCAGACCTTGCTCCCTGTGACTTTCGGTTATTCCCTAAGCTCAAGGAAAAACTTAGAGGCTGTCGTTATGAGACAATTGAGGAGATGAAAGAGTCTGTGATAAGGGTCATTGACATGCTCACACAAGAGGACTTCCATGGAGCCTTCCAGAAGTTGTTGGAATGGTACAACAAGTGCATTGCAGCCGGAGGAGATTACTTTGAAGGGGACTAGAGTTTCATGTGTGTACTATCAATAAAAGTGCCCATATGAAAAAAGTCTGGAAACTTATTTAATGATCCTCTTAACATTTAAGATAGGCTCTTAAACTTAAATTTTCTTTTGCATAGAGAGATCTTAGTTATCACACAAGCTGCTTTACCAACTATACAAGGGCCATTGGTATATTGAAAAATCTTAAATCACACCAATAAATTCATTCATTATTTCGTCTCTCATTCTAATGGTGTCATGCTTGTTATTAATTTGTGTTAACAGTTTGATTTTTTTTTTACTTTTTGGATGAAATATTGTCAATAATAATAAGATTAATGATAATTATCATTTACTCCTTGAGAGTTTTTCACATCAGTTTAAGCTGATGGTCTTTTCACTGGAGCCTGAGTGACAGCAAGTCTCCTCAAGTCTCCAGGGCTCTTCTCAGTATTCTAGCCATTCTCAATAGTGCTATAGTATAGATGGTCTCCACTCGTCCACTAATCTCCAAGTTCTCCAGTCTCTTTAATAATCCTTTAGTTACTGTACCAAAAGCACCAATTATGATTGGTACAATTGTCGCCTTCATGTTCCATAGTTTTTTCAATTTCCTAGCAAGTTCAAAGTACTTATCCTTCTTTTCACCTTCTTTCAGTTTTATTCTGTGGTCAGCTGGGACAGCCATGTCCACAATTTTGCGAATTCTCTTTTTTTTTGTTAATTACTATAAGGTTTGGTCTTCTGGCCAAGATTATGTGATCCATTTGTATGTCAAAGTCCCATAGATGTTTATGTGTGTCATTCTCTAGAACAGCTGCTGGGTTGTGCATATATCATTTATTCATATGGTCAAATTTAAATTTCTTGCACATTTCCCAGTGGATCGCCTTGCCCACCTAGTTGTGTCTAGTCTTATACTCCTTCAGTGCTAATTTACTGTATTCACTTATTATATGATTGTTTTGTCTCGATCACCATATAACCTACATTTGCTATTTTGTTGCATCTTATCTATTCTCATTTTAATTTGATTGGTTCTTATGGTGTTGTTTTATGCTGCTATTAGGAGAGATTTTGTTTCTCTCTTGAAGTTTCTTTTTCTTAGCCACATCCAGGTTTTCTCATGTGAGATGTTGTTTATTAATAATTTAAAATGTCCAAAGAGTTGTTTTTCTTCCCATTTTTGTTTCCTACTAATTGTCATTCTGTTGTCCATCGTGTGATCTGTCTCATTTTTGATGGTTGTAATCAGTCCTTCGTGTTTTTGTATGTAGTCCTTCAGTCATTGTATCAATGCATCAACACTGTCTACAATGCTGGCAAGTCCGCTTCTTCTCTCCTTTCTTGTTACTTATAGTCTGTCAACGTCATCTCTGGGATGCAATGCCTTATGGATGGTCATTAGTTTTCTTGTTCTTTGGTCCATTTGCTTAAGTTCTTCTCTGGCGCACTTTAAAAAGGGCCCCAAATATCTAATGAGAGGTACAGCCCAGGTATTCATTCCTTTGATAAGGTTTCTGCTAGATTGTTTTGTCTCAAGTAGCTTTCTAGTTCTCCTGAGATATTCTTTCTTAATTTTTTCTTTCATCTCCACTTGTTTGATGGTGTCAGCCCCCAAGATGACCAAGTATTTGAAGGTTTCCTTCTCTCCGAGTGTTCTAATCTTGTCTTAATTTGGTAGTTCCATTCCATCAGTCAGATTCATTTGCCACTTTTCATTAATAGCATAGCACATTTTTCTATGCCAAATTCCATTCCTATATCCCGACTGGATATTCTGACTGTGTGTATTAGAGTTTCCCATTCTTTTTCATTTTTTACAAATAGTTTAACATCATCCAGGTACATTAGGTGATTGATCTTTTCCTACGATCTACTAAGTTTGTATCCGGTGGTGCATTTTCTGAGTATTGTGTTAAGGGGCATCATGGCAATTAAGAATATTAATGGTGAGAGTGTATCTCCTTGAAAAATACCTCTTTGGATCTTTGCTTCAGCTAAGCTTCTTCCTCCTGCTGTCAATCCCACTCCCCAGGTTTTCATGGTTTTCTCAATAAACTTTATGACTTCATTTGATATTTTGTACATTTTGAGGCAGTTTATGATCCAGCTTTGTGGGACCATATCATATGCCTTTTTGTAGTCAAACCAGGCCATAGCTAAATTTTTGTCTGGTCTTTCTCTCATTTAGGATGTGCTGGTCTATGTAAAGTAACTCTGTTGTGCCTCTGGATCCTTTGCTGCATCCTTTCTGCTCCTCAGAGAACAATCCACAACTTGATAGCAAGTAGTAAATCTCTTCCCTTATTTGTGTTGTTAATATTTTCCACATCATCGGTAGGCAGGTTATGGGTCTGCAATTATTTGGGATGGTTCCTTTGCTTGGATCCTTTTGGATCAAGGGGGTCTTTCCTTTGGTCATCCATTCGGGTATGTGTGCTCCTTGTAGGCATCTGTTCATTTCTAGTACTAGTCTGTCATGAATGAAGGTGAATTTCTTGAACCAGAAACCATGTATTCCATCATGGCCTGGCATTTTCCAGTTTGATATTTTTTTAGTGTTGTTTTGAGTAAATCAATGTGTATTTCCACTTTTGGGCCTTCTTCGAGTCCTTCTCAAGTTGTACTATTATCTTTTCTTATGTTGCCTTTTTCTTTTTGTTCCTTCATATTTCAGCATCTTTCTTTTGTTTTATCATTTTGGCCTGTTTTTGTAAATTTTTCATTCACATTTCCAGTTGAATTGCCCATCCTGGTTTTGATTTTTTCTTCATACTTTTTGAGGGGATCCCAATTTTTTCACAAACTAATTTCGCCCCTGCATAGATTAGTTCATTTAATTTGGTTATATTATTCATTGATATATAAGGTAGTACTTGATTTATTTTATTTGTTTCTGCCTTAACTCTTCTCCATTCTATGTTTCTTAATGATGGTAAAGTAGTCTTTTCATTGTTCATAATTCTCTTTAAATTTTCTAGGTTTACCTTTTGTTCTTGTGATAGTGTTTGTTGTGCATTATTTGGTTGTGTGGTGTTTCCATTTTCCAAGGTTGGCGGTTCATTTCCGTTAGGCTGCTTTTGTTTGTTAATTGTTGATCTGTCTGGTACTGAATTATTATCTTGTTCATTACTTATTTTCAGATGCATTTCTAGTATTCCAAGGTCAAAAAACCAACCTTTATTTATTATTGTTCTAACTTGGTCGGCAAGTCTTTGGCTCGTTGTTTGAAAACTAGCATTTTCTTGCTAGATCTCAATCATTCTTTTCCTATATCATCTTTGTGAAGGTTGCTCCTAAAATAGCAGTGTAGTGCAAGTTGATTGTCTTCCCTAGTCCAGGTTTTGTGTTTACGTCTCTAGTTGTTGTGGTTCCTTAAATTGTCATTCGTGTACCTGAAAAAAGAACAGCCAATATTGCAGGATAACGATCGGGTCTCCCATGTTGGCCATCAGGAGAGCACCTGCCGATCATGACATCCAAGCCAGTTGCCTGGGTCCCATGTTGTGTCCTATTTTGATTCAACATTTTAATCATGGGTGGTATATTGTGGCTATACCAGACCTAGGGGTCGTTTATTATCTGCGTGCCTGACACAGATGTGACCTAGAACAGTCACGGTCACTGTTCATGAACAGAGAGTCACAAAAAAAAAAAACACACTCTAAATCTTTAACTTGGTTTAAGTCCATTATCTTGCTATTTCTGCCTTATTTCTTGAACTAACCTGAACTAGTTTCAGGTTTTCCTGTATCACCTCTATGGTTTATATTTACTGCCCCATTTTGAGACTATATTAAAATATGAACAGCCTCAGAGGAAATAAAGATGAGGCTTCTGATGTTTTTCCAGTTGTACTGAGGACGGTAATTGTTCTTACTAAGGGTTTCAAACTATATTGGTTACGTTTTTTTCATAAATTGAGAGAAGTCATGAGTCTTAGAGTTTAATGCAGTAAATTTAAACAAATCTATTTTGTGAATTCAAAATAGTTTAGACGAAAATAATTTTGGGAATTAAAAAGTCTTCATTTAAAATACAAAAATTAACCAAAAGATTTTTCGACTAACAGTAAATCAATGTTTTTTAAATTCAAGAAATTTTACTGACCCGATTTTCTTCGAACACCACACACCAAAGATTCGTTTATCTGCCCTAACAGTTCACTTCCTGCCATCTAGCTATTGAAGGGAGTTTTTTTTTAAATATTTTCAAAGACATAGATGTCACATGACATTATTGGAGGGAAGGAGTTTTTTTTTTACATATTCTAAAAAATACACATCATGTGACATTCTAGAATGTTCTATTCTAAAGAATTAATTTTTTTTTTTATTATTATTATCATTATTATTATTATCATCATCATCACCAAATATTTTCTTTCATTTTAGTTGCTTTTTATTGCAAGTCATTTTGGTCATGAACTCTAAAATAGCAAAAAACAGCAGGAATTGAAGACAATAATGAAGCACTCAGGGAGACTCAAACTCATACCTTTTGCCTATTAAGAACTTATCCTTTATTATTTGTTTTTGATACATGATGTTTCTCTCAATTAAAGAAATAACAACCAGAGTCATTTGTGATGAAAAACAACTGAAATTTAAAAGATGAAAGAAAACACTAGTAAATATCAATATTAATAATGATAGACAACAGATGTTGTTAGTACTATCAAGTTTTATCATTATTAGTCATCCATATTTCAGCAACTCCACAACCCATTTGTAAATTCAAGTATAAAGACTGACAAATCCACTAACGGGTCAATGCCATGCCGAACTAGGTGCTGGGCGTACAAATCCCATGCGACAACAGTCAGGATCAAATAGTTCAATTGGGGAACTACTGTAGGGAATTGGGTGACTTCTATAGCTGAGAATAAAAACACAGCCATCGAAAGACTCATACTCAAACCATTTGTCCAAACCACATTGCTCTTTGCGCCAAGAAAAAAGGGGTGTATCCTGCTGAAGTTGGAGCCCTGGCCCCAGTGTTCGGAAAATAAGCTACAGAGCTCAAGCTAAAACAAAAATTACTAAAATGCAAAAGCACAATACAAATAGCGACATTCTATGTTAGAACTTTAAATAGAATAGGCCAACAGCTTCTGCAATAATCATAACATAGACATAATATGCATACAAGAACACAGATACCTTCATAGTGAAGATATTAAATACCATGATACCGGCAATGGATGGACATTTGTCTTGGCATCTGCATGGAAAAACTCTGTCAACACCATGATGTGATATGTAGGTTTGCTACACGGGCCCTAAAATCACTAAATAGCATTGAGAAAATACAACTGAAGATGATGGTAGCCATGGTTAATGGCAACCCCAACACAACAATCATCTCCTGCTACAGCCCTATCAATGTTAGTGACAAAACAGACCTCACCGCCTTCTATAATGAGCTATCCTTCCTTGTTTGTAACGTCCCAAAACACAACTTTCTTGTCATTGGGGTAGACATGAATGCCCAAATAGGTAAAAACATAAGCAACAAATTCAGCTAACACAACTCATCAAACAGAAATGGGGAAAATCTAACAGATTTCATGCTAGAAAATAGATTAACATGCATTAATACTAAATTTCCAGAAAGAAAGAGAAAACTATGGACCTACACCTACACAATTAATACTAAAGAACAGATAGACTACATCCTCATAAATAAGAAATGGAATAATAGCGCATTGAATTGCATGGCATATTCCTCTTTCAAGGGGGTGTCCTCCGATCACCGAATTGTCATGGCAAAGATCCAACTGAGCCTACGAAAGATTACAGCCTGAACAATCACAACCATATACTATGAATGGTCCCCACTTAACAACAGGGATATTTGAGATATATATACATTAACACTAAGAAACAAATTTGATACACTACAGGAGATATCAGAAACACCTACTCCAAATGATGAATATGAGAACTTCATCAATGCCCACTTAGAAGTTGCAGCAGAATGCATACCAACTAAACAAAAAGCTAAACATAGAGTCCCATGGGAGACATTAGCAGTTAGGAAAAAGCATGCAGACGTAACAACCGCTTCCCTATGCCACAGGAGAAACCCAACCAATATCAATGCTCAGAAACTTAAGAAGGCACAAAATAAATTAACATATACCTAAAAGAACAAACAGAATAGATACAAAATCAGATAAGATTAGAGACCTGGTGGAAGATAGACAATTTTGGGGAGCATAGCATACAGTAAACGAAGTTACACATGAAACAATTACAAAAATTATTAGTAATCAACTAGACATCAAACTAGGACAGTTTACACTAGATGAACTCAACTCAGTACTAAGAAAAATTAAAAATAGGAAAGCAGCAGGGCTTGATGAAATACTCCCAGAAGTATGGAAAACAAGGGAATTTGACGACATACTGCTCTGACCCTGTAATGCTGTATATAACCAGAACACAATAGACAGATGGACAAAGAGATGCATCCTCCCCTTCCCTAAGAAGGGTGACCATGGAATAGCCAAGAACTATCAAGGTATAACCCTTACATCCATAGCAGCCAAGATCTACAATGATCTACTACAGAACTGCATAGAACCAAAAATTGAGAAAATACTTAGGAAGAACCAAAATGGCTTTTTGGAGAAATAAATCCACAACATAACAAATTTTGACTATGCGTCGAATTCTAGAACATGTACATGCAAAAAACTTTGAGGCAACAATATTATTTGTTAACTTCTCCACAGTATTTGACTCCATACACAAAGGGAAAATGGAGCAAATACTTCTCACCGACGGCCTCCCAAAAGAAACCGGTGCAGCCATAATGATGCTATATAAAAACATGAAAATTCAAGTCTGCTCACTGGATGGAGACAGACTACATCAACATTGTAGCAGGTGTGCTACAAGGAGACACATTAGCCTCATACCTGTTCATCCTCTGCCTTGACTACATGCCCAGAATGTCTATAGATTTAATGAAAGAAAACGGTTTCAAGCTGGCAAAGGAAAGAAGAAGATACCCAATACAAACAATTGCTTGGGAGCCCAAGAAGAGCAGGTTCCATGTATTTTCTATTAAAACTGAAATGTAAATATTAATGTAACTTTGCATTTCAAAACATAAAATGAACTGACTGATTGTATTTCACTTCACTTTAATGCCCATTGAAAAACATGAATTTATCTTTTCCCTCTTCATTTTGGCTCAAATAAAAAGACAGACTAGGCTCTTTAGCCTTTGTAAGGCAACCAGTCTAGGAGAATGATGAATCTGATTTTAAAATCAGTTGTACTCTGCTAAAATTGATGTTGTGCAACATTTTGCTTGTAGTAGAGGGGTTGTGTAAATGGATCTACAATAAACTGCTATGTACAAGTCAATTTTTTAAACCTGAAAAAATGTTTGCAAAACTAGATAGCCCAGTCAGCTGTCGAATACACTGACTGCACCTCTGTAGAGAAGTAAGACCCCAACCCCACCCAATGAGTGTCCTGGATATAAAGCAAAAAGATCTCATGGTGAGGCTCCAGTCCTGAAGCTTTGGGGAATGTGTAATTTTTTTCATTGCTATAACTCCCAGGCTCACTCTGACCTGGAACAGTAGTACTAGTTAGGATCTTATCTATGGGTCAAATAGAACTGTTTAACTATTCAATTGTGCAAAAAAAAAAAAATGACTGATGTTAAATTGAATAGTTAGTGTAACAAAGCAATAAAGGAAAACATTTAACTGTGTGCAAATAAAACTATTAGTGTTAGATAGCAATGCTTGAAACCATTTAACTCTGTGCAAACAAATGAACTCAGATTCATGTAAAAATTGTTACTGACAAACTATTCATTTACAAATCATATTTGATATATATATATATATGTATAAAGAAGATTTAGAATTAATTAACCTACAAGGATTGATATGCCATAAAACAGAACTAACCAACTATCTATAAGACTAGAGAAATCCAAACCTTTACTACAGAATAGTCAAACAGTGAAACAATCATCCTTACTATCGATATACACCAATTACCCTTAATCTAACTATAATATACCTATCAGTATAAAACTAAAAATGAAAATTTCCAACAATACATATAATAACTAATATAGAAAAAGGTAATCCAATCAATGTCTTTATGCCAGTAGTTTGGCCTTATTATATGCTTTTTCTACAGATTATCATAGCCTATCCTCATTCAAGCCTACTGGGTAAGTCTTAGTATGCCAGTTGCCTACTCTATATCGGAGAATTGACCAATACAGAAGATATAGTTCATATTTAGAATTTTGAGCTAAAGATCTTGAGGTTAACTTATATGCCAGATTGACTTGAACACCACAATTTACAGTATATATAAAGTGGCTTATTCCATCAAGGGAATTTTGTAATTTTTTTTTTCTTTTAAGTGTACAGTCATGTACAGTGAATGGATAGATAAAAAAATAAAAAGGCTTCAGACATGCCTTCCCCCATTTTGTGAGGAGACGGTGCCTATGAGATTATATGACGATATTTCAAATACCGTATAGTGAGGTTGTAATGTATGCTAGTTTATATAGATATATACAAAATGCAAAATACACTAGTACATATAGATATATACGAAACGTGGTTTGCTGAATTTGAAAATGGTAAAAAATCTACTTATTTTAGTTGCTAATTATTGATATTTCCTTTACTGTAGACCTTTTACCAATGTTTGCACAGTAGTACATAAAAGGTACTGCTCAGAAAAGGCAGGGGTCAAAATCTATTCTATATTCAATTCAAACATATAAGATTGTACACTATTTCTGAATATACTAAGGGAAAAATATTGTCCTTGTGTCATACTGTACTAAACTAAGTATCAACATGAGAATAATATTAAAGGAAAAATTTTAAAGACATGAATTCATCATCTTCACAAATGTTTTTCACTGTTAGAATATTCCTAAAATAAATGGGATACAAAAAAGAAATGTACCATAAATTTTCTTTGAATGAAGCCAAAGAATTAACTGCACCCAAATGCCAAGGATCTTCTCATCAAGGAATCCGAGGCAAAGAACATGAAAATCTATTGATGAAGACATGAAATAAAATAAAAGAATTTATATCATTTTTTTCTCAAATTCTAATCTGAACACATGCATGCATACACATAAAATCACACACACACACACACACACACACACACATATATATATATATATATATATATATATATATATATATATATTAAAAAAAGCTAAGAATTTGTATTTATATTTTCTTTTGCATGTGTGTATATACAAATAAAAATGTTGTTGAAATAAAAAAATCCTTTTATTTCAGCCATTTTTCCTTTTTACCAAAGAATTGTATTTTTTTGCTTTTATTTCTCTCACTTTTATTTTTTGTTTTTCTTTTTTATTCCCTTATTTAAATTTTGTTGCTTATTTATTTTATTTCTTTTCTTTATTTCCTTCATTTCATTTTCATTTTGTTTCCTTCTGTCAAATACATTTTTAATTTTTCATCAAATCAAGGATTGAAAAATTGTTATTGGTTGTTAATAAAGGAATTGTTTTTCCAGTAGAGTCAAAATTTTCCAAAACATTCAACAACTCACAAATTACATCATGTATATATATATATATATATATATATATATATATATATATATATATATATATATATATATATATTTCTTCTCTTCCACACATTTAAACATTATTGCCTGTGCTAATCACGTGGTAGTTTTTCAAAAAAGAAACCTAATTGAATGATTGAACAGTTATATGATCTTTCTTTGTATATGTTTTTCTTTTCCCCAGTTATCTAATTTTATTAAGACATCTATCGTTATTTTAGCAACACTTGTTTCACCATTTTAAAGTCCTGATGAGTGTTTACTAAAACCGAAACATTTCAACATTGACTTTTCATTATAATATTATGATTATTCATCATTTTTGGATAACTTTGTTTTTCTCTTTTCTGCATATATCTATATATATACACATACGTATGTCATGGCATAAAAATTTTACTGAGTTATAAATAATGAAAAAGTCTAAAAGTATTTTACTTTAAACTTACTATTATTATTCATAACAAAATATGTATACTTATTTATATTGTTATTTCTATTAATGATATATATATAAATGTGTATGGCGGTATTTGTATGTATGATGATGCAGTGAAAAGTTCTCCAACCAACCACAAAGGGAATGGCATAGAGGAAGGGTTCTCCAACCCATGGCCCTTAAGGTCCATGAGTGAAGCCCTATCACCTAACTTTCAAAATGTTCTCCTAATTTCTGGGTGTTGACTGCAAAGAAGTATCATCACAACTGCAAATGGAAAGATTTGAAGAACTACCATGTGCTTCCATCTGGTTAAGTGGGGAATCTCCATGATGCAGTGGTTAATGGAGGTGCCTGTGGTGGAATGGTTATCATCGCAGGAAATGGACATGGCGACACGAGTTCAAACCCAGACTGATTGCATTTCACATAGCACTAATACCCTTGGGAAAGGTATGAATCCAATTATTCTCCCTCCAGCTATGGGTAAATAGTAGGGCAGACTAGGTTCTTCAGCCTTGGTGAGGCAACTAATCTAGGAGAAGGAAAACTCTGAATTCAAACCTGTTAAACTCCGCTTAAAAAGTTGACCTTATGTCATATCCTGCCTGAGTGGAGGGGTTGGTAAATATGATATGATGCAGTGGTTAATGTGCTGGACAGCAACATCATAGAAAGTCAGTTTTGAACTCATATTGCTCTATTACATTCACTTTGGAACTAATACCCTTAAGAAAGGTATGAAATACCTTATCCACCCCTAGCTATAGGTTAAATAGTATCACTTTTGTTCTTCTGCAAGGATGGATTTGACATTAAGGTTGGTATGCCATTAAACAAAGAAACCAAACCATCTGGTTGATTTCCCAATTTTATCACCCCTGCCCAGCAAGTCATGAATACGTTTGCCTACAAGTACCACTGTGAACAGCTGTTCTTGAAAAAGAAAGCTTGTTAAGAGTACACTGCATTTGCAACAGTTAAATCATCTTTTGTTTGATGTCCATCAACCTATAAATTAAACTCTGATAAAATCATCTTTTTGTGATTGCAAACAATATCAGATATCTCATTAATAAATTATAATTGTTAACTTGTGAATTTAGCTGTTTTTCTTCCGTCCTTTGAAGATGACAGCTTCAGGTTCTCCTGAGTTAAGCATTGTGGCTCTCAGGTTGAAAAGGTTTTGAACCCCAGGCAAAGAGTCATAAAAAATAAAAACTATTCAACTTATTTACTCCTCTGTCTAACATATTTGGCTCATTATTTCTCAAGTTTCTTTAAACATACCTGAAAATAGGTTTCATCTTAAGATAGTATTTTTTCAAATACTTGAAAATTTCAGTAAGGAAGCTGACATGAGGAGATGAAATAATTTATTCCTTTATATATATATTTATATATTCAAGATTTTTAATGGATATGTATATACAAAATTCTTTAATGTTTTTATAGTTCATATATGAGGTGTGATCAAAAAGTATGAAAAGCAAATTTTTAAATTCAAATTAAGACATATTCATAGCTGAGATACTTATCTAATAAAGTGATGATGTCAAGTTGTCTGGACATCATCTAAATGAATCAATGTGTTCAGCAGCTTTGATATTTTCATCACTTTTTTGGCACAACACAGGATTGTGCAAGTGAATCATTTTTTATACTTAGCAAACCTTCAGTTGCATGCAACTTTTTCTGGCTTCCTAAATTTAAAATTCATTCCAAGGTTTAAGATTTGAAATTAAAAAAACTACAAGGGCAGTTTCACATTATATCAAAAAGGAAAACTCATTAGACTAAGTGTATTGAAAGTCAACAGGAGTATTTTGAAAAAATTTAATATTCTATACATTTTATCTCTTCAGTCTTGATACTGTTTAAACACAGCTCACAGAATTGATGTATGTTTGCACACACACACACACACACACACACAGTTGAAATTTGGGTAGCCATCTTGTTTTCAGTTGTGTGATACAAAAAGTATACTTTTTAAGTAACAAGGCTGAAATACATATTGGTATTTGTTGTTTTCATATATGCTTTAGTCATCTCTGATTGGCCAATCTACTGCTGCTGCTGCTGAGTCAACTTATAAATATATTTGCTAGCAATTTGTAGACAGCTGATACACATCAATAGGTCCCAAACAATCCAACATACCCCACTGGAATCTTCCACCTTTAAAGAAATACATATTAAAATAAAAATTGCAAATAATTTTTTTTTAAATATTTGTATTAATACTATTTTTGTTTAATTGACACAAAAACATGATTAGTGATTTAGTTGTTTTTTTGTGGTTTTATTGGCTGGTTTTTTGTCATATCCTGGACACCTGTTTGTTTTACCCCTCTGCTGAGATGCAGTCGATGTATTCTTCTGCCCCAGTTAACTGGGCTAATAATGCCTAATTTACTAAGTTAAGACACAATTGCCAACTATAACATTTCTGAAAGTTTAATTTTATTCCTGTCATTGGCTTCATGAACGCGTCGGCTACATTTTTCTCTGTTTCTATGTATTCTAAAAGAATGAACCCTTTATTTATTTCATCGTGTATAAACTGAAATTTTATATCAATGTTTCAATCTTTGATGGACTAGTGTTTTTTTTGCCTAAACAATACTGGACTGATTATCATAATAAATAGTTGTTGGGTGTTTAAGTGACTCTAGTTCGGTCAAAATTCTCAATAGTGCTCTGAGATCCAGGGCCTCTTGACTTGCTAATGAGATAGCGATTAATTCCACTTCCACTGTTGACAAAGCGAGTGAATTTTGCTTTTTAGATTTTCATGAAATCATTGGGTTATTTTCTGCCTATCTAAAACAAAATCCATTCGCACTTTTTGTCACTTAAATTAGCCCAATCTGCATCACAAAATCCTTCTAATTTCAAGAGTTTCAGCAATTTCTTAAAGATTAGTGACTGATTGAGTGTTTTTTAAATAACATAAGACATGCTTTGCTTTTGTTAAATGGAAAGAATTTAGTTTTGCTAGTTCTTGAGACAACCTCGTAACTGTATAACAAATGTCAGGTCTTGTTGCGACCATTATATATATCAGACAGCCAATAATTTCACAGTAAGGTTTGCTATCGATGAAATCGACTTTGTCACTTGTTTTCCTTATATCCATTTCACATGGAGTTGAGCATGGTTTGCAATCTGCCATGTCAAACTTTGATATCTTTTCAATATATCTAGATTGATTCATTTTAATAGTGCTATTTTTGCATTCAAATTGTATTCCTAAAAACCAGGATAATTTCCCAAGATCAGTCATTTTGAATTTAGAGTTCAGACTTGTCTTAACTTCCATTAGGTCTGCCTCAGTTTTTGAAGATATTAATATATTGTCTACCCACAATTAATATTTGATTGTGGACATTTTGAACATATATACAAGGGTCCACAGGTGATTGCACAAAATTTTGTGTAGTTAAATAAGTTTGGAATGTTTGTTCCAAGTTCAACCAGTGTGTTTTAACCCACATAAGGATTTTATAAAGTTCTAAATATAATTCCCATTCTTATCTTCAAAGCCTTGTGGCAGCTCAACATATATTTCATAGTCTAAGGGGGCATTTAAATAGGCACTCTTAACATCCACATGATGAATTAATAAGTCATACTGGACTGCTATTTAAAATAGTAACCTTATGGAAGCCATAATTGTCGTCGGAGCAGAAGTTTCTATATAATCTTTGCCATATATTTATGAGTAGCCTTTAGCTACGAAACAAGCTTTATACTCATGACTTCCATCACTTTTACTTTTTATAGTAAAAAACCACCAACTACTGACAATATTTTTATTTCTTGGAACCTTCTGCCATTCAAAAGTATCATTTTTCTACTAAGGAATCAAATTCCTTTTGCAATGCCAAAATCCAGTTTTCAGAGTCGATAGAGTTAACAGCCTCGGCATAGTTAGTAGGGACCATATGCATCATACAACAGTCATCAACTTCACTAAATTCAAAGTTTTCAACTACAAAAAAATCAGGTTTTCTTCTCTGTCAGATTGGATATCATCTTATTTACACCTCCTCTTCGATGTTTAGGTTATCTTTCAGCTGTTCATCATATGTGGTGGTTATGTAGTCCTGCAATTCCTGTTTCATTAATGGGCTATTATAAAAGACAGTGAATTTTAAACACCTAACTCTTTTAATAGCCATTGTTTCCAGAAAATAAATCAAGTAAGCTGGACTTGGTTTATCATAGCTGACAAAGATACCTTTTTTGCAGCGAGGATCTAATTTAATTTTGGACATAACAAAACAAGTTGTACCAAAAATAAGCATCTTATTTAAGATTGGTTTCAAACCGGTAAAACCTTTATATGGGATTTTTCTTATGTTTTTATTATAACAATAATTTCTAAGATATGCTGAAAACATCAATGCATAAACCCACAAGTTTTTGGGCAATTTTGACTCAATAAGGCAACACCTTGCCATAGAAAATAAAGTTTGTCACAACTGTTCTGCAGTTCCATTTTCATGCTGAGAATAAGGAGCTGACTCTGACTACTCATGTTTGATTCTATTAAGTACAAGTAACCATTGAAAAGGTTAAGAAGTGAAGTCAGTTTCATTGTATGTCTGTAAATATTTTACATGGCTGTAAAGGGTAATGTTGGCTAGATATTTTGTTGTATTGAGCAAAGTGTTGGACTTGTCTTTAAAGAAAACATTAAGGCCAAAATAGTCATCAATAAAATACATATTTATACATAAAAGTACATATCTATAACCTTTATAGGGTAGGCTAAAAACAGTGTACAAGTGTAAGGATTTTTGTTGCCTTGCAATCTAAAGTCTTATTTCTGTCATTAGACATCTTCCCTTGAATGCATATATCACAGTTAAGAGCATAATTTGGTGTCAGTTTTATCTTGATTCCTTAAGTTGGGTGACTTTTTAATATTAAATTCTTTATAGTGGCCTAAGATTTTATGCTAAGTATGTAAGTTGTAAGTGGCATTTCTGGTAGAAACAATATTTTTCAGATAATACAAATGTCCTCTCTGTGTTATGTTGAAAACTGCTCCATTAAGGTAAATTAATTGGCTGTTGTCATGTTCAAAACTTATGTGGGCACAATTTTTTGTTGGCGTTTGTACCAAAAGTATATTTTGTTTAAAAGTTGGTATTGTGATGTGGTATGCTACCGAGAGAGGGAAAGGGAGGTCAATTCCCCTACCCTTCTGTGTTTAAATCAACAGACCCTAAGACTGACCTTGAAAAGGAGATATGAACAAAAGTCAATTCCTTGCACTCTATGACCTGCAGCCTGTTGAACAAAAGAAGGAATCCAGGTCACTTGGGTATCATGACCAGATTCAATGGTGGGAGAAGGAAAAATTCAAATGATTGGCCAGTAGACTGTCAGCACTAAATGCCATCTTTTTTGTTGGAGAAAATTTGGAAAAGAAAATTTAGTTCTGGACAGACATTGGCGAGAGAGAGACGCCAATTTAGCCAACTCCGGGGAAAGTCTCCAGTAAAAAGAGTAGAACAGAATCTTTGGACAGAAGTCAGCAGAAAGGTGCTGATTCAGCCGATTCTGCGGATGTCACTCACCCGTAAAAGATAGGAACCTGAAAATTAAGCCTCATCAAAGATAAGTACAACTTAAACTGTTTTCCTTCAACCCTTCCTAAATATTGGCGAATTATATGTATTCAAAAAAGAAAGAGAGAAACTAAAAGGATTCTGTTTCATCATTAGCAAATTAGTGGATGAACTTTGTACATGCTTCAGTCCGGCAACTTACATACTTTCTTAAGTAAAAGAGAGAAAAAAGAAAGAAAGAAAAAAGGAGAAAGAAGAAAAGGATGGGTGTGAGACATTTAGGTTTGATGCTTCCTGTTGGCTTAATATTGCCGGTATTTTAAAAAGAAAAGAAAAAGAAAAAGGATCTGTTTCTTAAATCTTAAATCTTATTTGTTTGGTTGTCGCCTATTAAAACTTTGTTATGTTTTAAATGCACCCTTGTGTTGAAGTCTTTTGGTTGTGTTGTTTCCTCTATCAATTCATCTTCTGTTGCACATATTCGTTTCAGCTTCGTATCACTGTCATTAATTCTCGCTAAACGCCTTATTCATCTTAAAACTTTACAAGGGAATTTTGGGAATTAGACTACAGTTAATATTTTCTAAACTTGAAGTCTGCTTTTTTCCGTTATCTAAGGGGGTAGGAAAACAAAGGTCTTGGTGGGGTATGTGAAAGTGAATTGGAAACCCCCTTTACCAGCATCGGAGATCAGTCTAGCCCCAAATTAACCCTCACATTATTTGGCAGTTTACCATATGCCCGAAATAGGAGTCTAGACTAGGACTTATTTTTGTGGAGGGTCAAGTGCCAGACTGCCCCTGATATCACATGCGCATAAAATAAACTCTCATCCTGGGATAATTATTTATGCAGCATCACAGTATATATAAAGCATTTTTTAAGATATATCTACACGTGTTCTTTGCTATTGCATAGATAAATGCAGACATTACCCCTTTTCAGCACTATACTATTCACTCAGTTCCCATCAGCTAATTCAACAAAATGGTTCCCTGGTTCAAAATTTTGATAAAAATTAATAAATTTGGATTTATCAGTTATTACATGTTCAGTAGCTCCACAGTCAACTAATAAATTACTTTTGTCTGAAACAATATCATATCCTAAAGCAAAGAAATAGATTTGGCTTATATTCTGACAAAAATCTTTTTGCCTTTGGTTTCGATATTGAAAAGCTTTGTGGCCTTTTCTCTTACAAATGTAATGAATAATATTTATCTTCCCTGGTGGTGGGGGGTTGTAGTCTTCTCTACAATGTTGAGGTTTCTGGTAATTGTTATAATTATATTTTGTTGATTTATTATCATAGTAAGAATAGGTACTTACTTACCCCAAGTCTATTCCTTGGGTTAATCTTTTTAAATGTGATCTTCATTTGTAATATATTGTTAGATTTATCTGATGGGTAACACATATGCTCTGTTTCTTCATAACTTCTTAAACATACCTTGAATTTAGAAAAAGTCAAAGTTTTCTTCTTCTGGGTTAGGACCTTTGTAAAAGATTTAAAGCTCGGAGGTAATCCTTTTAGAACCATGTTAATCAAAAGTCTATCACTTATAACTTCCCCAGCTTCGAATTAGAAATATTCTCTGCTCTTATTATATAGTGTATGATAGACTCTGATTCCAATCTTCTCAAAGTTCTGTAAAGAGGGAAATAACTTTTGGATTTCCTTTTGATAAATAATGTTCCCTTAATATTGTTAAGGCCTTTCTTCTATTGTCTCTTGCATCTCTTATTACTAATGACAAACTTTTATCATCCAAATACTTAATGAGCTCGGCAAAGACAGTAGGATTCATCACTTTGATCTGTCGGTGAGAGTATAATCTGGTGTAAATGTCGAATTCTAAGATATCCAAAGAACTTTATTTCCCACAATTCATATTTCAATTCATTGCCATAAAAAAATGTTTTGCTGCCCTGGGCCCATAAACTATTGGAATTCAGGTAGCTATCTTGTTTTCAGTTGTGTGATACAAAAAGTACACCTTCTAAGTAACAAGGCTGGAATACATACTGGTATTTGTCATTGCTCATATATGCTATAGGCATCTCTGATTGGCCAATCTACTGCTGCTGATGGGCGGGCTTATAAATATTTGCTAGCAACTTGTAGACAACTGATATACACCAATAGTTCCCCCCACCCACAATCCAACACACATATATATTATCACAAAGTCACACGGATAGCACAGATTTCTCTGACTCTCCCTCTCTCTCTAGCCATCCCTATAATCCATTGCTTCAGGCAGATCCTCCAAACTAAATCCAGTGTCTGCACAGAGCTGATGTAAATAATTTGTTGCTGGCCAGTCAAAACTGGCACATCCATATGTAGGGGTAATTAGAAGAACATCACTTATGAGTTTGTCCTTGTTTCTTCAGCATTGTCCTCCATGTCTCGTTCATTTTACTTGAATGGTTTGTGAGTTGGGCGGTAAGTGGCTATACAGCTGTTGCTTTGTGAGATATTGCTTCCAGAATTTGTTCTGAACAGTACATAACATTCTTGAGTAGTCACCACCAAGTTTTTTCTCCAAGCATTTTGTTAGTATCCATATAGTAGTACTAACACAGCTACAACTAGGAAGAGAATCCCATTTTATCTTATTGGATAGATCAGACTTCCATGTGATAGATAATCTGTCAATAACATTCAATACCTTCACTAGACATATGTTGACATCACTTTCAGTAGATGAGATGTTGCTGCTGACGTATGTGAACTTGTCTACTCATTTTAGAGGCTTGCCATTTACAGTGGAGATAGTTTCTTCTTGTTTAAAACACATGAACTCTGTTTTTTTTTACATTTATATAGAGGCCAATGTCTCTTGCTGCTTGCTCTAGGTTATGCTGTAAGCATGGACAGGTGTATTTATGAGAAGCGCTAGATCATTTGCTTGATCTGAATCTATTATAGTTTCTTTAGGATATTGTGTGCTTATAGCCTTTTTTAGTGTTAAGCAATTTTCTTTTATTTGATCTTCTGGCATTTGAAGTACATAGTCTAGACACAGTATTAACAAATATGGCACTAATGTATTTCCTTGCAAAACTCCAGGAACAATTTCAAAGTCAGTGTTACCATCAGGTGAGTGAACCATTGCTTTTGTGTTTTTGTAAAGCATTATTATAACAGTAACAGTT
This sequence comes from Sepioteuthis lessoniana, assembly GCA_963585895.1. Classification (NCBI taxonomy): domain Eukaryota; kingdom Metazoa; phylum Mollusca; class Cephalopoda; order Myopsida; family Loliginidae; genus Sepioteuthis; species Sepioteuthis lessoniana. Next base: position 145,851,442 of record OY757905.1, on the reverse strand, counting down.
TCCTTAAGGAGACCATATGCTTGTTGTATTTGCTCCATCTTCCCTCTACGTAAGGAATCAAAAACTTAGTATAAATCTATGAACAATGATAATATTGCCTTGAGATTTTTTTTGCCAAAAATCCGTCAATAACTCTGTGGATAGTCAGAATTTGTGAAGTGGATCAATTTCTCTAAAAACTGTTTTGAGTTTTCCTTAGACATTTCTTGATTTCAGGTTTCATATAGTTGAGAAGTTTTATAAAGCCTAGCAGCTATAGCTATGAGAGTTTTACCTTCGTAATTCTTAGTAATTCCAAGGTCACCTTCCTTGGGAAAGAAAGGAAGCAGCCTTTTGTCCATTTCTTTCTTGAGTTTTGGAAATACACAAAGTTGCATAATCAAAGATGATGAACTGTCATCAAATTTCCTTGTCTTCCATACTTTATGAAGTATTTTGTCAAGGCTTGCAGCTTTTCTGCTTATAATTTTTTTTAGTACAACATCAAGTTCTTCCTCCATTAATAATCTTTTTGATAAGTTTATCAGTGACTTAAGTAGGGTTTCGGAGCAGATTCTTGAAATATTCTTTCTACTTATGAAGTCTTTCTTGTTGGCTGGCAGCTTTTAGTTTTACTTTCGAGGTGCTTTTTCTTCTACTCACTTCATTTGTCTGCCATATTCTGAATCTTAGATGGTATTGATTTGGCCTTGAATGTACAATGATTGTTCATTTTCATAAACTTAACAGTGTATATATATATATATAGTTATATGGTTTCTTATGTTTTTAAATAAAGTGCTCAATATTGGTTACAGGGCATATGTAAATCTTAATTTGAAAAATGTAGACAGTCAATATGGCTTGGTGACTGCCAGTTTCATCAGATTATATAGACAAGAAACTGACAGTCACCAACTACTGTTAGTGTCTACACTATTCAAATTTTATATACATATATAAATTGGCCACTGGTAGTTGAGCATGACCTGAAGGCTACCTTTTCAATAGCTACTACACTGAGGGAATTACACTATTCCGTGGATTGGTCCACTTACCCTTGATCCATACCATATAATGCTGAGTGTTAAGCAAGGAGGCATCAAGTACAATTTTTGGAGTCTTTGGTACAACTCGACCTGGGATTGAACCCTGGTCTCTCAGACCTTTGATAAATACTCAAACCGTTATGCCAATGGGCCTATATAAAGTGTTTACAAAGAATAATAAAATAGAAAAAATGTTATTCCAGACATCAGATTTTAGTAAGTACAATCAGATAAATCATTATAAATGCGAAAAAGATGAGAAAATTTTCTTAACTATTTAAGAAAATATCACAATTCCCTTGTGTTTTTCCCAGCTATAATTTCTAATTTGTGTCAAGATGATACTTCAGATAAAAGTCCACCACAATTTTCTCTTTCTCTCTCTCTATCTATCTATCTATCTGTCTATCTATCTATATATATATGGGGGTGCATGTGTGTACTAGACAACCCAGTGACCTATTGCATCACTCTTTAATTGAAAAATTGTGCTTACTGATGTGACCAGAATGAATATTAAGTATTCCTGAATGGTATTGCTATCATTTTGCATAGAAAATTAAAAAAGACAACATAAGTTTATTAAACAAGAAAGACATTCAAAGTAGACGAAAATTCAAATCATTAAAGAATTTTATTTTTATTTGTGATTTTTCTGTGTTCCTCATTTTTATTTTGCTTAATTTACATCTCTTTTCATCATTTCATTTCGTTTTTTTCATCATTTCTTCTATTCTATTCTGTCTCTATATTCACTATGCTTTCCATTCCATGTTTCATTATTGCTTCAATTTATTAGACCTAAAGCTGATTGCGGGAAGGCAAACATACAGGACTGCATCATCATAGAAAGCAAGTGTAAACTACACTGATGTTATTATGCTACAATTCCCTTTCCCCGGGTGTAGGTTAAATAATACAAATACTGTTCTTCTTTTGGCATTAAATAACCCGAGAAAATTGATATGCTATTAAACAAAGAAACCAAAGTGAAACTGATGGGAGATTTTAGTTGTTTGACGAATGTACATAAACTTTTGTTGATTGGTCAACCTACTTGTCAGTTTGTCATTTCCATCAATCTTCACAATCTCCTCTTTCTTTACATTTTTGTTTTCATTCAATCTATCTTCCTTTTCAGTCTATTCTTCCTTTTTTCCCTTTCAATTTTATTCCAATCTTACATCATCAATTCAGAATCTTATGATCTAACATTCATCACTGGGCCTCTATATACCTGCAAAACAGCTCAGTCATGAACTCTTAGACATCCTATAACATGGTTTGGTTATGAAAGAACAACTGATATAGTGTGCCTTGGGCAGGAATAGTTTGAATTCAGAGATTTTTTTCTCTTAGATTGGTTAATATACCAAGGTTAAAAAGCCCAATCTACTCTGTGAGGTATAAACAGCTTCATTCAGGATTTAAAACTCAAGTTACCAAGTCAACTTCCTATGATGATAACCACTACAACACAAGCACCTCTAATGAAACCAACAAAATATCTAAAAGTTTCATCAGGAATATTCAGCACATGATATTTGATCTGTTCACTACAACTTCATTGAAAAAGAAAGAAATTATGCAAAAAGATAAATATTTTTGTGTAAAAATAAAGGCTTTATTTTTTATCAGGCTGCAAACCACACACACACATATATATACTCTCTCTCTCTCTCTCTCTCTCTCTCTCTCTCTCTCTCTCTCTCTCTCTCTCATAGAAAAATAGAGAGTTATCTACTTCTATATCTTTCATTCTATGTATCTAAGTGTTTGAGTGTGTATGCATTGCATATATCAGGATCCTGCTTATCAGACATTTATAACAGACACTGAATAAAGATTACTCCAAATAACATACCTGTAGGGAATCAATATTTAAATCAAAGATTCAAATGGATGAAGATTTATTCAATATTTCAATTATTAATTTATTCAAATATCCTATTCTATATACGTACTTAAATTGTATTACATATTTACAAGAATATATATGAAAATATCTATGACATAAAATATTAAGAGAAAAATTTCTATATTTCTAAAAAATAGTATAATCTTGTTGGTTCTCAGTAAAATAAGTATAAAGACTGACAGATGTTTTTTCTTGTTTTGTAATTATGTGTTTTTATACAATACTGTGGTATTAAATAATGATGTTAAACTATCATAAAAGAATGGTGTCAAATTATTTAATATTTTTAGGAGTAAATGATTTTATATTAGATTATTTTAAGAAATTAACATAAGACGGTGATCTTAAGTATTTTTATTTTTTAATGTATTTTTCTATATTTTATTTGTAACATTGTATGTGTAATATCTAAAGTCTGTTCCACATGTTTATAACTTTGGTTCCATTTGTGTCTTGCTAGGACTTTGAAAAAAGGATTGGTATACTTTGTGTAGGAGGAGATATCTTTTATGTTTTTTCTATATATTTTGTTTGAAATATTATGTGTTTAATATCTAAAGTCTGTTCTACATGTTTATAACTTTGGTTCCATTTGTGTCCTCCAAGAACTTTGAAAAAACGAATTGGGGTGACTTATGTAGAGGACAGACTTGAAAGTTTTTCCAATAAAGTATTTATCACACGATGACCCTAGGCTCGAACATGGTTTCAGGATTTTTGCATCATTACTCCTAACCCAAAGTGCATCAGTATGTATAAATCAACGGCACTTTTTTTTCTTTATTGTTGTTGGGAATATATTCAAAGTGTATTGTAATGATTCTTTGAAATTTCAAATAAATAATAATAGTTATGCAGCACTAACATTTTTATAAAAATTTCTCAGGTATCACACACCTCACATTTGATTTCAGAAGTAGTGTGACTGCCTGTAGGAGTGAGGATATAAGTAATCAAAAAGGTAGGAAGATAATAAGATTAAAAGACATAGAAATAAAAGTGACACTTGTTACTTCCTGTGACTATCAGAAGGTAGTGAAGGCGAGGAGAGAAATATATAAAATATTAAAATGAAAAATATACAAATTTTATAAAAGTAGAAGGTATATAGATTGGACGGAGGCATTAGTAGTATCGCATTTTTTAAAAAAATTCTCTCAGACTATATTAACAAAAAAATCAAGGTGGTTAAAATGGACACATAACATGGATTTTCATGCTTCTAAAATCAAAAATTTCTCTTTTTTATCTCTACACAATAATCTTTATATTTATTTGAAGAATATATGGAAACATTATTTTAAAACTATATATACATATATATATGTATACATACACAAATATGTTTGCATATATATATATATATATATATATATATATATATATATATGGCAACAGCATAATCTTTCACAGATCAGTGCCATCCTCTATAATCACACATCCCCACCATCTGCATTCCTTCATCTGTTTGAGCAGTGCTCTCTCAAATAGAGCTGCTCAAAGAGTCTTGACTGGGTTCAGTCTCTGTCATGATAGAACACAGCAATAATGTTAGGATAAGACTCCACCCATGTGTAGATATGTAACTTCATGCTTCCAACTGGATGTCAGCACACATCCATCGCATAGGACTTTTCCAAGAAAAAGGTTGGTAGACAGAAAGATTGTAAAGAAACATTCGTTCCTTATGGTATTATAGTAGCTAATACTTGTAAAGATGAATACCACTCTTTATGTCTTCATGATTATTATCCAGTGAAACAACGAAGTAAGATAACAAGTAATAACATTAATCTCAAGAGTTATATCAGTTGAGTAACTTGATAAAGTTAAATAACTTGATAAAGAATAAGGGTACCAACACTGCCAGAAATAATGTGTTAGATGGCTATGGTGCAAAAAACTTCTTCCACCCTTTAACAGGTCTTGTTTTTTATCATGCAAGGTGTTTAGCCACTCTCCTCACTAAACAAACTCAGTGGGGTACCAGTTTAGGCACCAATAACATGATTATGAAACAATTAGTACAGGGCTACATAGTACCAGTAGCACTTCAAGTGACTTGACGCTCTCTCTCTCTCTCTCTATATATATATATATATATATATAGTTGAAATAGGAGTAAATGAATAAATTAAAATCAAATCTACTAATTTATAAATTTTATTTCTTTAAATTAAGTGAAAAGTTTGCTGAAAAACAAAAGTACAAAATCTTTTCTTCTAAGCAAAGATGATATTAGTCAGAGCATAGATGTTTTTGATTGATATATTTAAGATTCTCAAAATGAAATATAGCAGTAATTGTTAGCTTAAAATAAAAGGACATACTTTGTGTGTGTAAAAATTTTTTATAGAAGTGTGTTGCTATGTGAGAGAGAAAATGTATTTAAGCCTTAAGGTATATGTGGTTGCTGCTGAAATTTTGATCAGTAGAGAACAGTTGAATATTCTTAACACATTAAAAATGTTGGTTTGGTTTGGTTTGTTGGGTTTTATGGCATATCAACCTTTGTAGGTTATCCAACACCACATACATTTTTATGTAAATAATCTGTTCTATTTAAAACAATTTAGTTTAGCATAAGTACACAGTTTAATTGTCCAAAACATTTCTATTTCAAACTATTCAAGCAGTTATATGTAAAAATTCAGTTAAGTGTAAATACAGTTTTAATGTCGAAAAACAGTTCTATTTCAAACAATTCAGTTCAGCACTAGTATGCAGTTCTAATGTCAAAACAGTTCTATTTTAAACAATTTAGTTTATCATAAATATGCAGCTTAAATGCAAAAATCAGTATAGTGAAAGAAGCATGGTTTAGTTCTATTCAACCCATAGATAGGACCCTTATCAGGTGCTACCACTCCGGGCCAGAGTGGACCTGGGAGTAATGGCAATGAAGGGGTACTCTGCATTCCCCAAAGCTCCAGCATTGCTGGAACCTCACCATCAGATTGTTTAGTATCATATCCAGGACACTCATTGGTGGGGGGGGTCTTACCCCTCTGCAGAGAAGCAGTCGGTGTATTCTACAGCCCAATCCGACTGGGCAAATTAAAAATGTAAACAAACATTTGTTCAATTTAAGAAAAATTAAACAAAGTTGAAAGAAAATGAATTCTTAAAAGAAAAGAAAGATCTTTACTGAAAAGAAATAAATCAAAAGGTTAAATAAACTTGACATAATTCATACTTACTGAAGAAATACTTTTTTTTTTTTTTGGCTTATTTTTACAATTTAGATTGGCTCTTCAAAAAGGTAATGATCTATCTATGAAACTAATTAGCTAAAAAATTGTCTTTTTTAATATTCTGGAAGGGAAACGTTTTCTTAAATTATTTTGGGTTTTGATTCTTCAAATTTTTCATCTGTGAAGTATCTCAAAATTTTAAAACAAGTATGAATGCAAAAATAGAGATACAAAATTACAGCTTCTGGAGCCTATTTTTTAGCACAAAAATCAACACTTTTTTTCTGCATGGAAATCACTTGAGTTCCCATATTTAATACATCACTCAATAAATCCCGGGCCTAACTAATAAAACAACAACTTTTAGGCAAAATTTGACTTTATTCATCAACATAGTCTCCTTCTAGGGTGATACACTGATTCCAATACTTCTCTAACAATTTGTTGAACGATTTGTCTTTCTCAAAATATACCTCAGTTTCTAATATCACTTCTTCATTGGAACCAAATCTCTTCCTCTGGAGCATTCTTTTGAGGTCTGCAAACAACCAGTAGTTGCTGGGAGCCAGATCTGGAGAATAGGGTGGGTGTAGAAGCAATTCTAAGTGCAATTAATGTACTTTTGCTATTGTTGTGACCGACTTGTTGCACAGTGCATTGTCTTGGTGAAAGACCACTTTTTTCTTCTTCATTTGTGGCAGATTTTTTGTGATTTGTTCCTTCAAATGCATCAATAATGCTATATAATATTTGCTATTGATGGTTCTTTCTTTCTCAGGGCAATTGATGAACAAAATACTTTGCACATCTCAAAATACAGAGGTCAAAACCTTGCCTGCTGATGTTTGCATCTTTGGTCATTTTGGATGGCTTTCACCTGCTGCTGTCCATTCAGCTAACTGCCAATTTGACTCCTGAGTGAAGTGGGGAATCCATATTTCATCCATTGTCACATATTTATGCAAAAGCTCCTTTTAGTTGCATTGAAACAGTTGCAAACAATGCTCTGAATCATCAACGTGTTGTTGTTTTTGATCGACTGTGAGCAAACGTAGCAAACACTTTGAACACAGCTTTCTGACAAATGTTCACGCAAAATGGGGAATACACTACATTCTGATATCTTCAACTCCTCTGCTATCTTACACAACTTCAATTTACAATCGGCTAAAACAAGTTTGAGGAAGGTTTTTTTATGTTTCCTGGGACAACTGCTGAATTTGGGTAACCTGAGTGTTCAGCATCATTTGTGACTTTAAGACTGCATTTGAAGTCAGCATACCACCTCTTAACCATTGTTTCCGATGAAGCAGAGTATGAATAACACTTATCAGGCCACTGCTTTACTTGAACAGTTTTTTTTCCCATCAGAAAGCAATGCTTTATCACACATGAAATTCAGATTTTTCCATTGTTTTGAAAATTTGCAACAGTAGCTTCACTTAAATAACTGCAATTTTTAAACTAATAATCTGATTGGGCTCAAATTTTGACATGTGCCATTTGAAGGTTAGTACTTTATAAAAATCATACAGATTTTTTTATTAGTGGCACCATCTATATGTCAGGCTTGGGACTAATTGAGTTATGTGATATAAATATATATACAAACATATATACATCTATCATCATCAAGTCAGAATGATAGCACAGAGTTCCCTGATTATCTCTCACCATCTATCCCAATCATCCATCACTCTTGGCATATCTTCTAGACTATATCCAGAGTCCACACAGATCTGATTGATGTAAATCCTTGCTGGTTGGCCAATACTGGTGTTTAGGAGACGATAAAAGTATGTTGCTTTTAAGTTTGTCCTTAATTCTCCAGCAGCACCCCAAATATTTTGTTCATCTTACTTGAATGGTTTGTGTTATGGGAGGTAAATACAAATAAAACAGAGTTCATTTGATATAGCTAAGGAGGAGTCATCTCCACTTTAAGTGGAAAAGCCTCTGAAATTAGTAGACCAGTTCATATATCTTGGCAGCAAATTCTCATCATCTGAAAGGGATGTCAATATACACATAAGGAAGGTGTGAACTTCTACTGACTGGCTATACCTACATAACTGGGAAAACTGGAAATAAATCCAACTGTATGAAAATGTACAAAGAGAAAAAAAAGACAAGATCTTCAGAGGGTGATTTTATTTTTGTTTGCCAACACTTTTTAAATATGAAAATATTAAACCCTCATCAGGGCGTTTAAATTGTTAAATGAAACAAAAAATTTTAAACGTTCTATTTCCCTTAGTGGCATTCGGTTTCAAATCTCTATGATGCGATTAATGTTTAGAAATTTATTTTAAAAACCAAACATAGCAGGTTACATTTTAAAAGGAATTTTTTAATGTCAGTCACAGATAAAATAATATTTCTTCCAAACTATGACCATGTCAGTACTACTCAATAGATACACAACCAGGACTCTCACAAAATGCTTAGAGAAAAAGCTAAATGGGAACTATATATGTGTGTGTGTGTGTGTGTGTGTGTGTGTGTGTGTGTGTGTGTGTGTGTGTGTGTGTGTATTAAAGATATATATATATATATATATATATATATATATATATTCAAATGTATTTACAGATTTGATTATAAATTTATACCATTACCTTTATTAAATTTATATAGCTACATTGTTCACAGATATTATCAGTGAGTACATGTGTGGGTGTATGTGTATGTAATTGACTTTTGTCTTAGAAATGTTGGTTTGAATATCTGAATTAACCAATATGGATAATGTACATTACTGCTTAGAGAACCTTTACTTTGTATTTTGACTTAAGAACAAAATGATGCAATACATTTATTGGCAAGGCAGTTGTGCTTACATGAATCCATGTATGGATAAAAATACACAAACGTGCACGTACACACACACACACACACACACACACACACACACACACACATATATATATATATATATATATATATATATATATATATAGGGATATGTTGAAATTTCGGCTAAAAAAGAAATTAAGCTACAAAATTCTGCAGAGGTAATAAATTGTCTAATATGACTTGGTTAAGTTTTGGATTGAGTAAGTTTAGTTGGGAAATTCTGGTCAGTTTCAGGTGCAAGAGCAAATGAAAAGTAAATCAGCCAATAGAATGATTTTGGAAGCATCTCAGACATTGCTGGAGGCAACAATTTGAATCACACCAGGTTTCTTCCAACATATTTATAGCTTGGTCAGTCAAGTAGCTGAGTAGTAAGTCTGAAAATTAAAATTACGAGTTCAATTTTAACTCAAACAACTATCTTTAGCAAAATTTCTCATATATATATATATATATATATATACACAAACAATAAGAAATAACATAATATTAAAACAGAATAAAAACTCATGACTAAGAGTTTCACATAGTTCATCCTCAAGTAAGTTAGTATTCCTTACTAGCTCACTTGAAGATCGATATTGTAAAAAGCTAAGTTAAAAGTTTTTATCATATTTTATGATTTTCTTGTTTCATACTTGAAATATATTGTGATATTGTTCTGCATTTTTGTGCATTGAGCACTGTAAAGATTTTATGGATTAAAAACACTTTTGGTATAAGTTTTTAATCATCATTGTAATTATGTGTATATATATATATTTATACAGGTAAGATTTGGAATGAAATATAATGTTATGAGAAAAAAGGAGACAGTGTGGAAACTCAGAATGACCTGATTCACAATTGGAATAGCATCTTCAGAATGAACTTAGGATAACACACAAAGAAAAATTTCATCCAATGAAGAGAAGAGTGCAAATTATACATACATACTGTGACGAGGAAATATGACACCTTAATACATTTGACCGTTAGTGGATGATTGTAGTAAGCAAGAATTACAGGATAGTGGCAGGGAGAAAGGCTGTCTCTCTCTCTCCCACCCTCTCAATTATTACAAGGTGAAATAGGCATGGAAGGACTCTCTATTAGCACGACCATATTTGGTACTGAGGAAGAGCCCACCAAAAAAAACCAACACATGGTGATATCTGTGACACTAAATAGCGTTCAGCAGACCACAGTCAACGTCTGTGCCCAGCTTTAACTGGTGGACTTGGCACCCTGCAAGCCCGCTAGACACATGGTGGCATAACAATACATACATGCATACATACATACATACATATATATATATATATATATATATATATATATATGATCAAAACATTTATGGCTAATTTGAAACACAATTCTCCTATTCTTAACAAATGTCTTACAAGTGGAGAGCTCATTGCCAGGTGTCTATGACAGCAGAGATTATATAATGGTCAGTTAAAGACACTTAGAGATTAAATATAATTTTCATTCAACAAATGGATATGGTATATCACAAATTCATTTATTGTTGTTTTGTTTCTAGCATATTAACTATTTTGAAAACTCTTTTCTCGCAATGATGACCTAAAGAGAAGTCACTGTGAAGTAGTGGCAAATGTACTGGACTATGACATTATGATGAAGGAGTTCAAACTTCAGTTGTGCTATTACATTCACTTTCAGCCAAATATTTTTGAGAAAACTATGAATCCCCAATCCATCTATCTATGGGTTAAATAATAGCACTACTGGATGGCTTTGGCATTAATTACCCCACATAGATTGATATGCCATTAAACAAAGAAACCAAATCAAACCAAGCCTAAAGTTAAAGTTGAAAACAATTAAAAACTACATAACTACAAAGAAATATTCCTATATCATTTTTCATCTCCCTCTCTCTCTCTCTCTCTATATATATATATATATATATATATATAGTAATGGTTAAATTTAATCATCTTCTTAATTTTTTCATTTTTTGTTGTTAATATTTTTGAGTATTAATTTAATGAGAAAAGTATATATATACATATATATTTTGTTAAAATAGTAAAATTCTCTCTCTTGTTGCATTAAGAATTGGGGGGGGTTGTAAAATAATTAATTCATTCTGATGATGCTATTCCTTAGTGAAACATATCAACCTGATATTCGAAACTTCTTTCTCATATATATATATATATGGTTTGCAATATCTATAAATAAAGAGTACTCGAAATCAGAGATAAAACCTATGTAAATCTAAGTTAGGATAGCATGGAAACAGTACTTTGTGATCAAGATGGTCTGATGATTGAATAGGCAAAAAACTGACAGTCACCAAGCATGCTGAGTCCATGCAATTCTACCTTATATATACATATATAGAGAGAGCAATGTTTCCTTGATTGAAAAAGAACAACTATGTTTTGTTATTCATTCTTGATCTTATGTTTTCAAATAACCAGTTTCTTTTTTGACAATTAATTTTGCTCAAAGCTTCTACAATTATTCTTCACTTGGTTAATATTTTTATCAATCTTGATTTTCTCATGAACCAGCAACATTCACCTTATTGAAAATACAATCAGCCATCGCAAAAATGAAACAACCAGGAATCATTCACATAGAAAGCAAACAGAATGAATATGTGTTGAAGAAAATGTGTTTCTTTTTATTCCAGGCAATGCCAGGTTCTTAAACATAAACATACATTAAGCAAATATGCATACAGATACTATTATCACCTTGATCTTCTTGGGAACCAACAACATTAGCCTTATTGGAAATATAAACCAGCTAAAAATCTAAAAAGACAGGACCCATTCCTACAAAGAGGAAATAGAATGGATCTGCTTTGTTTATTTTTATTTCAGGCAAGGCAAAGCCAGGTTCTTCTCGTAGCATATATGTTCTTGTCTATATATTCTAATAATGACATTATATATATATATATATATATATATATATATATATGCACAAATACAAATATACACACAAGCAATTATTCACATGCATACATATATATATATATATATATATATAGTAATGAGTAAATCCAAACATTTGTATACACATGTTCACATACATTAACCAAAATATACATGGAGATATTCAACAGTTTATAATTGGGAAAATGCATATAAGCAGAAAAATGCATCAGAATTAACAATAGCTGAGTGTCTGATTGAACAGAGAAGAACGTTGCTATTGCCAGGCCAACCCAGCTTTCCACCCTGCTAAGCAATCCCAGCAGAGATCCACATCACATCTCAACAAAATCCTTGCTAACTTCCAAAGAAGATTCTACCATATTTTGCATTATTACAAACCCCTGGAAGGAAACAGTAACAATGGGCTGCCACTGAGGATTGGCAGGGGTGGAAGACAAGTAGAATGGGGGGGTTGGTCTTTAAGCCAAAGCAGCATTGAATAAAAGTGACAAAAGACTGAAAAATAAATGGATATGTTTTGTTCTTTGGGCTGTTCTCCCAAACAAAGAAGCTTGCCCATAAACATTGCTGACTGGCCCTAGCAGCAAGTCTCAACACCCTTTTGGCAGGGTGGGAGAAATGTTGGCAGTGAACTTAAGCATTTTACAACCCTCATGCTTTTTGACCTCATTCCTTTTGCTCTTTCCTTTGTGAATGCAGATTGCTAGTGTTGCATGTTGCCACCCACCTCCATGAACTCTGAATTCATATAAAACATAAACAAGACAATGCCAGTTATTATGCAGTGCGACTAAAACATGTAGTAAATAACTGTTCAAGAGTGTTCTTTCTTTTCTTATGCCTGTATTGATAGGAAACATACTAATATACATTCCTACAAGCAAATACATAATATACATCATCAAACTCTATATACCAACAGGTATACATGCACATGTTAAAAGATCTACACATACATACATACACACACACATACATACATATATATATATATATATATATATATATATATATATTTATATATATATATATATATAGAGAGAGAGAGAGAGAGAGATACAGAGATTTATATGTGTCTGCATACTTATATAGTAATGTACAGTGTTTCTTTGAAATTAGAAAACCCCTAACAATTGGAAGTGAATTTAGTATTACGGTTATCATTATAGGAAATGGAATTGGCAAGCCAAGTTCAAGCCCTGGATGAGGCTGTTTGCAAATCACCTAACACAAATGACCTTTAAAAAACATGAATCCATCTTTTTTTCCAATAGCTGTGAGTAACTAATAGGGTAGACTGGATTATTTATTCTTGGCTAGGTACCAGTCATGGGGAGGGAAAACTTTGAATTCAAACCCGCTTTATTCCACATAAAAAAATTGACCCTGTGGCAGGTGTTACATAAATACGTACACCCAAAACAATTTTTTAGTAAAATATTTATTTCCCTTTAAATCACTTATACCAAAATAATATTATTTCCAGTGGAAAAAGTCAGAATGGAGATCATTAGACATTATTTATTACCTAACACTGCAGCACTGAAAATCTGAAACCAAGAATATGAATATGTAGAAGTTCAAAAATAAGTACAACCTTCATATTTAGGTAATTTTATTTTTCATAATATAGTTTTAATGCTATATGTTTTGGTGAAAAATAATACCAAATAATATATTTTCTTAAATAAGTTTTCCTGAAAAATTTTAGGGGTGTATTTATTTATATATAGTATTGCCCATAAATAAATATGGCTCCAGACCCCTTCACTTGAATGTACCAGTATTAACTAACCAACAAAAACTAACCAATAACAGCTCTGTGGGGACAGAGGATATAGTCTGGAGGAGCTACCGGAAGCGATGGATGATAGGGATGAATGGAAAGAGAGAGTCAGAGAAAACCATGCTTGAAACATGACTTTATGATGATGATAACCAACCAAAAAACATTCAAACTTCAAACATGAGTGAATTCAAGTCTTATTGAGTACCCCATTAACAAGCCCTTATGCCATGTACATTCTCTGATGAAAGCAACCAGCTGGAAATATACATATGTAAGAATGAAATAAATAAATATATCCTAAAAAATACAAATTTTTTCATGGACCAACTCATTTTAAAATATTTCTTTCTCTCTTTGGACCTAGAACAAAAATTTATATATATATATATATATATATATATATATATATATATATATATAAACTTCATTATTTATGAAGAATGCGCACTGTGCCATGATAGATACTACCTTAGTTTTATGATTATTATTTACATGTAAATTTGATGCACTTAATGTAAAAACTATCATGAAATACTAGCAGTACAATGATATGGTATAGTTATGTGTGGGACAAATCTTGATTTAGGATCAGAAATGATGAATTTTAGGATTTAATTTTTTAACCTTCCAGTTATGTTTGAATTTCAATCTGAATTTATGAATAGATTGAGAGCAATCTTTCTTAAAATTTAAGACTTCAAAAGTTAATCTTTATACAATATAAATGATATATGAATATAACCCGTAAATTCCTTTACAACTGGTTATGATTGTAATGATAAACTTACAAAAAAATAAAAAAAATTGTACTTATTCAGGGAAAAATTGAGTTCAGTTTCTTATAAGATACACACTATCCTTGGAAATTAGTGTCTCCAATCTACAAGTTGATAACTCAAATATTTTTTTAAATACTTAAAATGCAATAATTCAAATGCTAAAATCTAGCTTAGAAGTCATTGAGTGTCCTCAATACTGACAAATTAGATGAGACCAAATGCTGGCATATACATAAATTAGACAAAAGCAATGATATATAAAAATAGGTTTCTGTTGTGTTTGTTATAGCACAGCTGAGATCACGGACACATACAAACAGAAAAGATTTCTCAGAAATTTAGTGAATTCTAAGCATTTTGTGTACTACAGCCAGCATTTTTTGAGATATTTTTTTTAAGTACATTATATTTCTTAGATCTGTAAAACAAATTCAATTCTGTTTTATAATTTATACATTCCATAAACCACCATCCTGAAATACATGATATTCTTTGGAATGAGGTATTTTTCTGATGATTTTGAAAATGTGAAACAATTACTTGCAACATGTAGTTCTAGTTTTTGTGTTAGAATGCCTATATATGCTCTATCCCATATATCAAACACTCTCTAGTTATTGCAACAGTTAAACATAGAAATTATATATATTATATTCCATAATTATAATTCATGTATAACACACAGCCCTAACTTCAGACTATGAAATTCAGGAAAAAAAAGTTCTTGTGTATAATAAGCACTTATTTTTAAATTTTATAACAACTAAATTGAGATTAAATTTGATATTTAACTATTTTAACTTCTTATCAGTTTTTACAAAAATGAAAATTTATATAGATTACATTATGTCTTAAAACACAAAAATTATATAATGTGTAAACATGCTCACACCAAAATGAAACAAATTTGCAGCAAAAGTAAGCTTACATTAGGAGAAATAAAATTAAAGACAAACACACATTCCAGTGGATATTTCTCTATAATGGCATAAAACACATTAGTCTGAATGATCAATATAACTTACAGTCATCCCATATTCAGTCATCAGAGTTAGCATCAGTAGACAAAAGTTAATCATATGGTTCTTATGTATAATACACACCTCTAACTTTTGGGTTGAAAAATAGTCTTTTTTATACACAAATAATCCCAGAATATATATATATATATATATATATATATATATATATATATATATATATATATTCACCAGAGAAAGCCAAGACAATGATAAACAGTAATTCAGATAACAGTAAAAGGACCCATTAGAGTGATTCAATTATGCTAACCTCTGTTTAACCTGATTTTTGTTAACATCCTCAGATTTCATAGCCATCTTTTCTTCTTTGGATAGACTTTGTCAAAAAAGAAGGCTAAACCTTTTCCAAATGATGTCAGCACCTTCCTTCAATCACCTGACATAATCTGCAGATATGGCCAATTGGGGTCATCAAGCCGGAAGCTAAATTTACGGGCTTTCTCCTAGATGCTTCACAGAGATGGCCAATTCCTTAAAGCTTAACAATTTCAAAAGAAAATGAAAAATAAAGATTGTGCAGTTGACAGGAATGTTCCATTAGGTTTGGTATTCCAAAGGTCATTGGGAAACAAGGGTTAAAAAAATGAAGGAATCAGAAAACAAGGAGAGTGTTTTATGTTTTGGCCCTGTGAAGCCTAGAAAGGGGTTTGAGAACTGAACATTTTTAATAGTATCTAATGTGTCAGCCTTACAAAGATTTATTGATATATTTAGCAGAGTAAATATTTTCAGTCCTACCTGTCAGCAAAGGAAGTCAAAGAGTTTTATAAGATGGCTTTTATATAAGGTGCAATTGATTACTGTTATAGTGACTTAAGTTGAGCATGTTTATACAGAAATACTTTTGTATATGTAGATGTGTTTAATGATTTGAGAACTTCTACACATGAGGTATGTTCAAAAATTATTGAGACTCAAGGTATATTTACTAAGACAAAAATGAACAATGAATGAAATGCTTTTTTTTTAATTAGTCCCTATGGCATTCAACACATTCCAGTGGGTTTCTAAATGGTCAAAGCACCTTTGAAACTCCTCTTTTAATATAATATGAAGCTGCACTATCATTTTTCTTGTAATAATGCCTATGGCACAAATCTTATTGTTGAGATAAATTTTTGGTTTAGGAGATAAGAAGTTGAATTGAGCAAGGAGGTCTGATAAATATGGAAGGTACTTTCATAATGTAATATTTTTTATAAAAAATAAGATTACACAAATGCATTTCTAATATCAACTGTCAATTTATATCAAAGACATTGTTGATTAATTTTGACTTTTCTTTATAAGTTAGTTTTTAATTGTTTTGGAAGTTTAGTTCCTTTTTAAAAATATTATATATATCCACTCCTATACCTCAAGCAATGACAAGCACAATGTCAAATCTATACCTATGATACCACAAACATATCATCATTGCTAATTAAAAATCTAAGCAAAGTCTGACATGAGACTAGAACAATGCAGCCCTCAGTGGGGATACATATCAACTATACTAAATTGAAAACAAAACAACAGTACAGAGATTTTGTCTGCAAGATGCTAACCCTTGTCCTAGAGTAAAATTGGCTAAGACTGTGGGTTTGCAGGTAAACAGGATTTAAATTTTTTAATATAATATTCATAAAATTACTACATAAAGCTTACAAGCCATTGGCAGTATGCTTGTTCTTAACAATGTCTACAGACTTGTGGAATATTTTATATATATTCTCCCTCCCATCTCTCTTTTAGTTTATTCTGATGTAGAGCATGTGGAAATGAGGATTAAGTTTACTGCCTCAATGAAAAACAGATTAAATTCAGAAAGAACATTTCACCTATTAAGTATTTATATTAATAGTATTCACCAAAACCAGAAAGAGAACTGACACCTAAAATAAACATCAGCAAATATATGTTTATGTGTGTCTACATATGTGTTCATGTTCATACTGTTATGAAAAAAGTTGCATTTCAAATAGTCAGGAATTTCAAATAGAAGGACTTTAAAAATGTTATACAGTTGTTTATTTCAGTTTGGATGCTTGGCAAAATAATCACAAGAGATAATCTAGATTTTTTGATGTTAGTAAAAAGATACTTTGCACCTATGTCAGAGAAAGGCCACTTGCTTCTCTTGTTGTAGTGTGATAATCTGTGGAAGGAAAGTCAGAAAAGGAACATAAAAGATTTCATTTTTTACAAATTCGAAAAGATTCTGTTATCTTTTCTTATAACTCAAGTCCATAGAAATGGCATGTTAGTCATCTTACTACAACTGTATTAGAGATTAATCTTCTTTCTCACCAGCCCCACTTATCATTTCTAAAAACAATCTGACATTGACTCTTAAATTCATCCTTCTAACTGAATCTGACTGTATTGTGATGGTAAATTAGAATAAAAAGATCCCCGGATGAGCAACCATTTAAAAGAGTATGGGAACTGGTGCATTTCAATATTGTTATCACGAAACGGGGAGTTTACTTTTTGCATGTGTGAAGACGGGGCGGTCTGGCACTTGATCCCTCGTAGAATAAGTCCTTGTTCAGAGTCCTTTCTTGGGCATATAGGAACTGGCATATTATGTGGGGGTTAATTTGGGGCTAGACTGACCGCCGCTGGCAAGGGGTTTCCAAATTTCACATTACACACACACCCACCAGGCCACTAGCTCTTCCTACCCCTAGAATAAAGGAAGATATGAGCCTATAGGTTTTGATATAATAATATAAACTATAGCAGTCGACAACTACAGTTTCCCATGTAATATTTTTAAAGGAAAGAATAGGACAATTTAAGCGAGAATAACATAAGGCGAAAGAAGCTGAAAACAAACATGGAACAAACAACTTGACAGAAAGCAACACAACAAACTTCAACACGTGGGGACATTAAAAGATAACAATCTTTTTAATACACACACGGACACACCTATTCAATGTGTCGGCTATATTATCAGCGGATAATACATAACTATAAATGTCTTTCTTCCATTTTTCCTTTTCTTTGGTCTTTCTTTAAATTGAGAGAGAGAGTAATTGCGGCACTTAGGAAGAGTGGAGGGAGAAAGTCTTAATGTTCACTTAGCTTTTTGATGGGTTCCTTCTGAGAATATTTTCTTTAATGGGCGAGTGGGATTCAATGGAGCTCGGCTGGAGGCGTCTGCTACTCTTGTCCAGAGCTTTATTTCACTTCTTCACCCAGAGTTTGGCATCAGATCCCACGTCCTCTCACGGCGACCTCATCTTTAAAACTGATTTTCTTTAACCCTATTTCCGCTGACGGAAAGAAGGTGCCACTTCCGTTTTAGGGTTCTAGCCAATCATTTCGCTTCTATCTTCTTCCTTCCCCTGTCAGGCGATTCTTTAGGACTACTATCTCTTTCACCCGGTCACTGAATGTAAACATCTGTTGGCTTTCATTCTGACCTGGATTTATTACTTCAGCCGTGAGGGATTGACCTAGATTCCTATTCCTCTCTTAATGGTCATTCTTTGGCGGCCTGCTAATTCAAACACGGAGAGATAGTAGAAATTCCTTATTTCCCTCTTCTCAGTGGTAGACCACGTGACAGTATCTCTTCATATATGATGACTTTCCTTGGTTTTTCCTTCATCATCAGAGACTTGTTTACCTTTACACTTCTCTGAACTCACTAACAGCAAATATAATAAAGAACCTAATGCTCTTATATTACATTATATATATATATATATAGAGAGAGAGAGAGAGAGGTATGTGGTATAATGGTTATCATTGTAGGAAATGGACTAGGCTACCTGAATTCAATTGCTGAATGAGGATGATCACATTTCAAGTAGCACTAATACTCTTGGAAAGGGCACGAATCCAACTATTCTCCTTGCAGCTATGGGTAAATAATAGGCTAGACTGGGCTCTTTAACCTTGGTATAGCAAGATAGGAAAATCTGAATTCAAACCTGTTGTACTCCCATTTTAAAATCGAGTTTTTTCATATCCTAATTATGGTAGAGGGGTTAGGTAAATATATTCCTATTTATCAATTAGTACAAATTTCTGAAGATACAAAATTTAATAACTTCTTTGAACAAAAATAGAAATATTATTTAAAATCTTCAAAACTTTTTGAGTAATTACTCATCAGAGGAGTATTGTTAGCATCAAAAGATAGTTTGACTCAATGATACTTAGTTTTAAAGACACAAGAACAACAAAAATAAAAAATCCAAATGACGTTTAAGGACAATTTTAATTTGAAACATTTAGCATTTTAATCATTTTCACCCATATTGTATTTTGACCTTTTTTGGATCCATTATTTTCCAGATGCAAGATTTAAACTTAGTTGACAATGTGTGGGATATGTAGTGAATGACACAAACACAATAAAGTCATGGAGAGTCCTCAAATGTGCCTGCATATATATACCCATGTAACTACTTCAGCACCTCAAAAACCATGTATTTTGCCATGTAGCTGCTGTTATTTAGGCAATGGGATGAATTACATGTTATTAGGTGGTTGTTTCTAAATTTTTGATACTTCTATGTATACATACACTAGTTATTTTGTAACATGATATCCATTAGTTAGATTTATTAAATAAATCAATCAAAATTTTTGTTTAATCTAATTTTTACATATAATGTGCTACCAAAAGATTTCAGATAATTTGAATGAATTGATCTGTTTGTTTCTCTCATAAGTTACCCAGTATTTTCCATACTTAGCTGGACATATTATTTTCCTTGAAATCACTCCATCAGACAATAAACAATCTCATACTCTATATCAATTTTTCATCTAGATTTATGAGTTGGGGTGTTGTTACTATGTTCATTATTTACAATTCCTCATCTTGGTTGTTAAACTAATAATTTTTTGATTACAAAGCCCTCAGTCTTCTTCAAGAATCTTTTGTCATAGTAACCTACAGATATTTTCAACTGAAACAATGGTAGTAGACTCTGCTCATTCTGCTGTCTATACCTTGGAATATTTTGTATCATTTCATTTTCCATGTTATTTCATCCTTGTAATGACTCATTTCTTTCTGTTTAACTCCAATGAAAAGCTTTTAACCAACCCTTTTTTCCCTCTATGGCATTGTCCCATAAGCTAATCATTTACTTCTTTGAGGAAGCCAGTTTTATGTCAAGTTTCACAAAAACTTTAGCATGATCTCATATAAAATATTTAAAAGAATTGCAGCAAGTAAAGGCTAATAATTACATGCCTGAGACAGTGACAACATATAAGATGGTCCTGAAAAGTTCTTGGTCTGACCAAGAGCCATGAAACATACATGCTTTTCCACAAATTCATCCAGAAGTTCAACATACTTGGCAGATTGTTTATTGAGTTTCTTTTACATTTTCAAAAATATAATTCATTAAAAAGGAAAAATATCATTTCATTCATAGTTTAAACAAGAATTTTTCAGCAACCCATTCAAATATAAAAATATAGGCATGAAGATGAATATCTCTCTCTCTCTCTCTCTCTCTCTCTCTCTCACACACACATACCATTAAGTTGAAAACTCAGTTTTGTCCATTGTCAAGAAGCTGACACTATAAGAGACATGTTAAACATCCACACAATACAATACTCAATCTTGAAAGTGTTTACATATAAATCTGAGTCTCTACGGTTCCAGGTGAGCATTGTCAGAAGATAGCGGTTTCAAATCCTACCCAAGCTGGCCAGAGGTTTACTTGGTCAAAAATGTGGTGTGATAGACAACAACTATGGAAGGCAGTAATTACTGGGGATATGGTTACAAGACTCAGCATTCCTATCCGAGGTCACGGTAAATCACCTGAAGAAGGCCAGAGGTGAAATTTGGCCAAAACGTAGTGAAAGAAGAAACAACGCAAAAAAAAAAAACTACCAAGACGAGGACAAAAAGTCCGCAATAAATAAAAATTAATTCTCAGATTAAGAAGCCACATCTCAAAATGATTCCAATTAAAGACAATTACAAAAATTCAGTACGGACCCGACTATGGAAGACCAGATAAGCATTTATAAGACCAAAAAATCCATCCTTGATCGCCCTTCGGGGCCCATGGCACAGCGGATAGAGGTGTTGAGTCTCTACAGTTCCAGGTGAGCATTGTCAGAAGACAGCGGTTTCAAATCCTACCCAAGCCGGGCAGAGGTTTACTTGATTAAAAACATGGTGCGATAGACAACAACTATGGAAGGCAGTAATTACTGGGGATACGGTTACAAGACTCAGCATTCCTATGCGAGGTCGCGGTAAATCACCTCAAGAAGGCCAGAGGTGAAATTTGGCCGAAACATACTGAAAGAAGAAACAACATAAAAAAAAAAACAAGGAAAAAAAAGAAAACTACCAAGATGAGGACGAAAAGTCTGCAATAAATAAAAATTAATTCTCAGATTAAGAAGCCTCATCTCAAAATGATTCCAATTAAAGACAAATCTGGACACATCTAACTAACAAAGAAAATAACTCTTATTAAGTATATATTGTTTATCATAAACTTTCATTCCTTTTTAGTATTTTCCCACATGTACAGATAACAAAGATGGTAGCATTCACCAATAAATATTTATGTTGCAACAAAACAATGATGTCCAATATGATAAAGAAAAATATAATTTTCTGATGATGGAACTAATATGCAACTCTTATTGGTCACTATCCACAAAAATGATAACTTCAACATTTCTTATTTTATTCCAACAACTCAAGACTGTTAAGAATATACTTTCTATTCCACATATTCATCAAGAAGCTAAACACTCTTGGTATATCATTTCTCAAATTCTTTAACCCTCTGAAAAAACAGAAGGAAATTACCTTCTTGGTGTATTTGAAAACTATTCAGCACTTCTTGTAAAAATATAAGGTGTATATATATATATATATATATATATATATATATATGTATACAAAAAAAAACTATCTTAAGTTTTTATGTTTGCTCTTTTCCCTTAATTCATCCTTCTACTTTCTTTTTTTAAACACTTTTCTTCAATGAATGAAGATGTAATAAAAGGGGAAAAAATTATCCTATTCTATTTTTAAATACTGAAACTTATCTAAATTTAGACCAAATACTAAACATATATAAAATCCTCTCTAAATTTCAAACATCTGAAAAATCCTCTCTAAATTTAAACATATAACCCTATATAAATTTAAAAGATACGGAATCTTATCTAAATTTAAAGACACAATCATTTCTAAATATAAAACATACATAGAATCCAATCTAAAGAATTTTATCTAAATATATTTCTAAACATAGAATCCCATCTAAATTTAAAGCGTATATAGAATTTTACCTAAATTTAAAACATATGTTGAATCTTGTCTTGGGGTGAATCCCAGCGGCAGCATTACTAATATACTGGATTGCGACATCATAGTAAGTTCAAACTCTAGTCACCCTAGTATGTTCATTTTCAAACTATTATCCCTTAGTTCCCCCAGCTATGGGTTAAATAGTACTACTATAACTATCATTCGACAAAAATGGTTTAGACATTAAATAATCCACAAAGATTGGTTAAACAAAGAAACCAAACTAAATATATATAATCTTATATAAGATTTAAAACAGTTACAGAATCTTATTTGAATATAAACAGAATAACAATATTTTTTATTAAGTTTCTTTATCCCTTCCCCCACCAGAAAAAATCATGCCATTCTTATTTCACAGAGAATTTTTCAGTAGCATCTCCTATATTTTGTATGTATGTATTTAAGCATAAGTGAATTAGTGAATATATGTTTTCATGGGATTTTCTATCTTTAACTTATATGGTTAAGATTATTAGAATGTGTTTGTGCCAATCAAAAATAAAATGAAAGTCTTATATATCTGTAGGGCATTTAAGCAAGAAATGCTTACACTTTATTGTCCAGTTAGGATTAAGATATTTTAGGCAAGGATCGATCCCTCTTCAGGGGTCAGGATTTGGTGACCAAAACCCTTTTTTTCTTTTCTGTCTAGAATATTGATTTTCTACATTTTTCTGCCACTCATATTCTTTCTGATTGTGATTTCTTATTTTGAACACTTTATTTCTTTATTTCTATGCACGTTAATAGATTTTATAAAGTTGTCCTGGTTGCGATACTAACCTGCATCCAGTTCTGGAGTTCTGGGGGGTGGGGAGTCACTTCTTTGTTGCTATACTCTCAAGGCTTACTCTATTCAGGAGTGATAGTACTTGTTAGGGTCTAATCTACAGATCAAATAGATCAGCTTAAAAATTATTAATTTGGTTTGATTTGGTTTTATGGCATATCAACCATTGTAGGTTATTTAATGACAAATCCATCATTATAAATATAAACAGTTATATTTCAAACAATTCAGTTCAGCATCAGTACAGTTTTTTGTTTGCACACAATTAAATGTCAAAACATGTCTATTTCAAACAATTCAGTTTAGTATAAGTACACAGTTTACTTCTATTTGACCCATAGATAGGACCCTATCAGGTGCTACCACTCCAGGCCAGAGTTGATCTGGTAGTGAAGGCAAAAAGGAGTACTCCACATTCCCCAAAGCTCACCATCAGATTGTTTAGTGTCATATCAGGACACTCGTGGGAGTCTTATCCCTATGCAGAGATGCAGTCAGTGTATTCTGCAGCACCAGTTGACAGAGCCAGAAAATTATTAGTATTATATAGAAATACATAAAACCACTTAATAATGTGCAAATTATTAGCCATAAGAATAATTACTTGAAGCTATAATTGTTTACTTAGGATTCTTATTAACTATTACTAAATGCAATTATTAGATTGTTTAAAAATGGTTTCTAATAGTTAATTGAAAGTACAGAACTGCTTGAAAAAAAAAAAAGACTTCAGCATTAAATATCTTAGCATATAATATCTCTTTATACATACATACATATATCATCATCTTTGGCAGAGTTACCCTTACCCTCATCATCAGAGACTTGCTTACATTTGAAATTTCTCAACTTCATTCAGATTGACTTCACTGACAGCTTTTGCAATGAAGAACCTGATGCTTTTAAATTACAATATACACACATACATGCATATATATCCATTTGTACAAATTTTTGAAGGTATAATACTTAATAAGTACTTTGAACAAAAATGTTAGTATTAAAAGATGGTGAGAGACTAAAAATCAACTGGATTAAAGCTTAGAGACACAAGGACTACGAAAACAAAAAATCTGAAAGAGATTATTTTTTCTTGCCATTACTCTTAAGTCTACTCTATCCTGGAAAAGTTGTTCCTGTTAGGGTTCTATGAATGGAATAGGTAGATCTGTTAGAAACTTACTTGTATTTACTAAGAATACTTAAAACCATATAACAGTGAACAAATTATAAGTATTAAGAAAAGTTACTTAAAATGGTAAAAGTGAAGAAATAATTTTCATTAGCTACATGAAATAATATAATTACTTGAAAAAAAAAAAGACTGAATTCAGCATTAAATAACCCACCAAAGATTGATATGCCATTAAACAAACCATTTTATAATGAAATTGTTATGGATATCAACTGTATCAAAGTAATGTTTACTGAATGCATCTGAATTAAATGTTAAGATATAAAAATAAATTATGAAATCAAAATGTTAATTTGTTAGTACCTTTCTGAATTGGAAGTGGCTCACCATGGCATAATATTGAAACATTGTAAGCAAACAGTCAAGGTTACAAATAGGTAAGTTATCAATAATGCCAGCAGCCAAAAGAAAGATGAGTAGACAAAGTTCAACATCTCTTCCAGTGGGCTAGATATAAAAAGCATGCTTGATCATGCACCTCAGACTGGGTCATACCAATGTAACAGAGGCCTGCTAGACAATGTCACCCAACTGACAGATATCTTAACAAAGTATCTTGTCACTATCATTCCAGGATGATTGACAGAGAAAAGAATAGGTAAGTACATGGGAAAATCACTTGCCCATTAATATCTTATATTTTCAAACTATAGCTGTGAAAAAGCCATCAAACAGAAATGAGTCACTTTCTCAGACTCATCTAGAATAGGGAAAGTCTCCATGGCATTGTGAATAACATGCTGGACTGCGATATTGTAGTAAGAAAGTTTGTACTTCAGTTGTGCAATTATGTGCTGTTTCAGACTAATGCCTTTGAGAAAGGTACAAACCCCATTATCCCTCATCCCAGCAATGAGCTAAATAGTACTACTACTGCTCTTCTGCAAGGGTGGCTTTGGTATTAAATAACCCATGAAAATTAATTACTCCTTATATATATATATATATATATATATTGTCACGTGATGGCTCACGAAAACGAGGAGGTGGGAATGATACTCCCCCCCCCCGTTGAACTAAAATTATCTAGCAGTCAAAAAGTGACCGTTATGAGCCAGCATTAAAAACAGTACCAAGCCTATTAGCCCGTGAAAGAAGAGAAATTCTCCAGTGGAACCCCGTCAAAAAAATAAGATAAGTAACTTTGGAACATTTTCCCTTTACACCCAAATTTTGTTTACCACTCTCTCTCTCAATTTGAAAAAGGATAAAAGCCAAGAAAAGACATTTATATTCATGGACTATCCTATTATATATTTTTGACACTTTGAACATATATATGTATATAACCGTAGTAAAGAACTTATGTATTTTCATTTTACCATGTGGTCTATGTTATTATTCCATGCTTTCCTTTCAGCTTCTATTCGCCTTACATTATCTTGCTTAAAACTGTCCTATTAATTCCTCAAGTATCACACGGGAAATTGAGTTGCCGACTGTAGCAATATTAATATTATTATAACTAAGACCTATAGGCCCGTATTCTTCAATTATCGAAGGGGAAGAAGTTTAGCGGCCTGGTGGGTGTGTGATAGTGTGAAATTTTGGACCCCTTTGCCAGCGGTGGCCAGTCTGGCCCTAAATTATTCCCTCACGTAATATGCCAGTTCTTATCTGCCTGAGAAAAGAACTCTGAACAGGACTTATTTCTGTAGGGGATCAAGTGCCAACCTGCCCCGTCTTCACACGTGCGAAAATAAAGTCCCATTTTGGGATTTTAGACAATTTCCGCGTCACAATATGTATATGTCTGTGTGCCTGTGTGTCTGAGAGAGTGTGTGTGTGTTGGGGTGAGTCAGAAGTTTTCCATTATTGAGGTACAATTCAGCAGTTCTAGTTTTTGATGAGAATGTGAAAGTGAAGAACTAGGCTGTGAAATGGCAAAATCCACACATTGAGATCTACCTGTCCTTGAATGATCATTGAAGTTCTGGTTATCTGAGAAAAATTTGTGATCAAATGCACCTTCACTTTTGTACAACAAATCTTATGACTCAGTTTGAACTCATAAAACATAAGTTCCTGAATTACACTACAATGCATGTTCCTCTGTATGGCTTTCAAATCACACATGGTTGTGAATTAGATTTTTATACCCCTGATATATAAGAATTGATCCGGATCATTGGCCTAGTGGGTAGGGTGTTCGCCAATAGTCTAGGTGACCTGGGTTCAATCGCAGGTCACCCAGACTACCAAAGACTTTAAAAATGGTACTTGATACCTCCTTGCTTAGCACTCAGCAATATAAGGTACATATCAAGGGTAAACTGGAGCAATCCTGGGAAAGGAGTAACGCCCTCCCCTACACCTTGGTGTAGTAGCTATTGAAAAGGTGTTGTATACTCACAACCATAACTATACAAATATACGTATACATATACAAATATAAGCGGAAATATAGTCAACAATAATGACAAACTTCAATGAACGAACGGACACACTTCTTTATAAAAATATACCTCTCACACTTTATTCTTGAAAGGGTTGATGTTGGGTGTGTATGAGAGGTGAGTTGGAGATAGGGACAGACTGCAACATATTGACCCAAAGTTCTTCTGACCACAGCAGCACTTCTTTCTCATCTTGGCTGGGCTGCTCAACCATGGGTTACTGAGGGCCCAAGCTGAGCTGGCTCTCACTCTGGCATCTTGTCCCCAACTGACTCCAACTGCAACTGACTGCCTCAAGCCGTCTGTGGCCCCTGGTTATATAATTGTCTGATGTCCACCTGCTTCCTGTGGATGTACGCATCTGCTACCATCACTGAATTCAACCACGTCCACAGGTCAAGGTGATATTCCGATATCTTTGACCGGATGCACCTGTTTTTCTATTCTTCCGCTTATTTACACGGGTGCATCTCTTGATTGACGGCTTGGTTGAGGGTCAGTATGTTACAAAGGGAGCCTTCTGGTCACCCTCGACTATGGTTGCCAACTTTACTTTTATATAAGAATTGGATTTTATACCACTGATATATATGTATAACATTTTTATACCACTGATATATATATACACACACCAACCCCTCCGCACAAGCAGGATGTGACACAAGGTCAGTTTTTCAGCAGAGTTTAACAGGTTATAATTCAGAGTTCTCCTTCTCCTACCATACCTAAGTTAAAAAGCTCAGTTACCCATAGCTGGATAAAGAATAGTTGGATTCATACCTTTTCCAAGATTATTAGCACTATGAGAAATGCAAACAGCTTCATTCAAGATTTGAACTCAGATCACTGTGTCCATTTCCTATGACAGTAACCATTACACCTCAAATGCCTATATATATATATATATATATATATATATATATATATATATATATATAAAGGCTATATATATTATAATCTCTGTCCCAGTGGTCTATTTAACTGCCATAAAATAAAACCATAATAATACAAATATCATAAAAATATGCTCATTTCTTACATTTCTGACATTTAGAAAAATGACATTCCCAGAAAATACTTAACAAAAATGTCAAAGAAAACCTTCTAAAAATCAATACACCTGTATGCAATTTTTTTAATAACCTAATTTTATATTAAATATATTAAATTTTAAAAATGCCATGTAAATTAACTACAGCTGGAATTTAAAGCCACAACTGGTCCATACAAAATGAGTCAAGTTTTAGATTTAAACAAATGCCAGATTAATTAAGCTGTTCACTACATAAGTCACAAAGAGAAACTAAGTTCAATCGTTACAGCTATAAACAGAAGACTAAATATTTTACTGTTCAATTTCATATCACTTATTATAATGTTAAGGCCGGTCAGCCAGCTGGCCGGCTAACCAGCCAGCCGGCTGGCTTCCAATTGGACCTTATGTAAGACTGTAATCTGCTCTTGACTTATCAAGTACACACAAACACACATTGCAATATATATGTAACCAGTTAGACCATACACCTCTAAAGGCTGGCCTTGTATAATGTTATATTTTATTTATTTTCTCAGTTATATTTGTTGTTATTAATTTCCAAAATTATAAAACTGAAATAGAAATAGAAAACAATTAATCTCAGAATGCTATACATAATTTAAATTTGTGCAATTACAAAATCTGAATACTTTCTGAATAGGTAATTTATGATTTCAGGTAACACTTACTATTAAATAACAATTATTTGCAAATATTTATTGCTTCAAATAACTTCAAGTTGCGTGATTAGAAGCAATTCTTCCCAATGATGATGATGATAATAGGTATGACTGGGTGGGAAAGGTGATCCTCTGAGAATAATGCAAGAGATCAAAATTTAACCATGCAAACAAATGGTATATGCACAAACCAAAATCTGTCCAAGAACATGACATTCATAATATTCTCTAGAATTTTAAGATACAAATCAATCATTCAATCTTAACCAGCTAACCAAACTTAGTATTAATTAACAAGAAGAAAAAAACTTGTCAATAGATTTTGCTGTTTCAGTGAACCACAGAGTGAAATTAAAGGAAAATAAATAGGCTTGGATTTTGTCAGAGTGCTGAAAAAGTTATGGAAAAAAACAGTCGCCAAAAGCCTGAAAATAAGAATGGAGGAATTGAAGGTCAGAGGTGAAATCATGACCATTCAGACCACAGCACTGCTGTAACATACCCATACATGAATATGTGAAATGTACATAGAATGTTCATAACACACATAGGAATCCCGAAACACAAAAACACAACTTCTTAGTTCAGGTACGAAACTTTTTATTACATTTGAGTTAAAAGGTTTTTCGACATGAGGAAGAGAAAGGCACAATCTTTCTATGACGACTTTTCCATCTGCCCACCCACTGCAAGGCCTAGGCAAGCTCCGAAAGTCAACTGTCTTCTTCGGACACTAAAACTCGACTCTCTTGTTCGGACCCAGGAACTCAACTCAACTGACTTTTCTCAAATCTCAGCCCACGCTTCCAGTGCGTGACATCACTCACATCCCTGGTTTCATTCCTATCTGGGATTTTTATTTTGACATCTCTGAATGACACATCCTACCTGCGCTCATGTTGCACCTAACTAACCCATGCGCTAAGCGAAAGGTTCTCAGCCCAACTAAACCGAAAGGCAAGATATATAAAACGAAATCCCTCGGCCATTATATTACACTGCTAAAGTCAGTTAGAATATTTAGAAGAGTGCAAGAGACCTGAAAAGACTATCAGTCAGTCAGATTTCAATGAGAAAACCATAATTAAAACTGGTGTGAAAAATTCACAAGGAATGAAATGATAATTATAATACATACATAGCTGAATGGATGACCAAAGGAAAGACCAAAATGATCCAGAAAGACACCCCTCAAAGGAACTGGCCAAACAATTACAGACCCATAACGTGCCTGCTTATGATATAGAAAATACTAACGGCACAAATGAGAGAGGAAATTTACGACTCGTTGATAAGCTACTGACTGTTCCCTGAGGAAGAGAGGATGCCACAAGGAGACCAGAGGCTCAAGAGAACTACAATATATTTACCAACACATCCTCAACGAGAGCAAAATGAGATGAAAAAATTTAGCTAAAGCATGAATTGACAACAAAAAGGCTAACGAAATGGTCCTGCAAAACTGGATATTACACTGTCTCAAAATGTACAAAATACCCAACAAAGTCATAAAGCCTATCGAGAAAACCATGGAAACCTGAAAAGTGGAATTGATAGCAGGAGGAAGAAGCTTAGCTGAGGCAAAGATCCAGAAGGTAATATTCCAGGGAGATATGCTATCACTATTGTAATAGCTATGATGCTACTCAACCACATACTCAGGAAATGCACATGCAGATATAAACTCAGAAAATCCCAAGAAAAGATCAATCACCTAATGTACATGGATGACGTCAAACTGTTTGCCAAAAAGCAAAAAGAATTGAAAACCCTAATACAGGCAATGAAAATATATAGTTAGGACATAGGGATGGAATTTGGCATATGAAATTGTGCCATGCTAATAATGAAAAACGGGAAATGGCATATGACATAAAAAAGATGGAACTACCAAATCAAGAAAAAATCAGAATGCTCGGAGAAAAGGAAACAGAAATACTTGGGAATATTGCAAGTGGATATCATCAAACAAGTGGAGATCAAAGAAAAAATTTAAAAAAGAGTATCTCAGGAGAAATAGAAAGCTACTCAAAACCAAACTATATGGCAGTAACCTTATAAAAGGGATAAACACCTGTGCCGTTCCCCTAGTAAGATACACAGAACTATTTTCAAAATGGACGAGGGAAGAACTTAAACAAATGGATCAAAGAACAAGAAAACTAATGACAATGCATAAAGCCTTACATCCCAGAAATGATATTGACAGATTATGTGTCAAGGTTTGGTTTGGTTGGTTTATTGGGTTTTATGGCATATCAATCTTTGTAGATTATTTAACGCCAAATCCATTTTTATGTAAATGATCTGTTCTTTTTAAAACAATTCTGTTTAGCATAAGTACACAGTTTAATGGTTAAAAGCATTTCTATTTCAAACTATTCAAGCAGTTATATGTAACAATTCAGTTAAGTATAAATACAGTTTTAATGTCCAAAAACAGTTCTATTTCAAATAATTCAGTTAAGCATAAGCACACAGTTTAAATGTAAGTACAGTTTAATTGTCAAAAACATTTTTATTTCAAGCTATTCAGTTTATTCAAACAATTCAGTTTAGCATTAGTATGCTGTTAGTTCTATTTAACCCATAGATAGGACCCTTATCAGGTGCTACCACTCCAGGCCAGAGTGGACCTGGGAGCAATGGCAATAAAGGGGTACTCCGCATTCCCCAAAGCTCCAGCACTGCTGGAACATCACTCTCAGATTGTTTAGTGTCATATCCAGGACACTTGTTTGAGGGGTCTTACCCCTCTGCAGAGGTGCAGTCAGTGTATTCTACTGGGCAATACACTATATGTGTCAAGCAAAGAAGGAGGAAGAGGATTTACCAGCATTGAAGATAGTGTTGATGCATCGATAAAACAACTTGAAGAAAACATAGGAAAGTGCAGAGGAAGACTGATTAGAGCCATCAGAAACAATACTGAATATATTGGGATCAACATAACAAAAATCACTAGAAAACCAAAGTGGGAAGAAAGATGACTGTATAGACATTTCAAGCTACAAATAAGCAACATTTCACACAAGAAAACTTGGATGTAGCTAAAAAAGGGAAACCTTAAGAGAGAAACTGAATCTCTTCTAATAACAGCACAAAACAACACCATAAGAACCAATCATGTCAAAGCAAGAATAGATAAGATGCAACAAAACAGCAGATGAGTGTTATGTGGTGATAGAGACGAAACCATCAATCACATAATTAGTGAATGCAGCAAACTAGTGCAGAAAGATTATAAGACTAGACACAACTGGGTGGGCAAGGTGATCATCTGGGAACTATGAAAGAAGTTTAAATTTGACCATACCAACAAAGGGTATATGCACAACCCTGCATCTGTCCTGGAGAATGAAACTCACAAACTTCTCTGGGATTTTGAGATACAAATGGATCACCTAATCTCGGCTAGATGACCAAACCTAGTGATAGACAACAAAAAAGTGAACTTGTTGAATTGTGAAATTTGCTATCCGGGCAGATCACAGAGTAAAATTGAAAGAAAATGAAAGGAAAGATAAATACCAGGACCTTGCTAGAGAATTGGAAAAACTGTAGGAACATGAAAGTGATGGTGATACAAATTGCATTTGGCGCTCTTGGTACAGTCACCAAAGGGACAGGAGAGCTTGAAAATAAGAAAATGAGTGAAGACCATCCAAACTACAGCATTATTAAGTTGGTCGGTTGTTTGGCTTTATGGCATATCAACCTTTGTAGGTTATGTAAAGCCAAATCCATTTTTATAAATATAATCAGTTCTATTTCAAATAATTCAGTTTACCATGAGTACACAGTTTAATTGTCAAAAACCTTTCTATTTCAAGCTATTCAGTTTATTCAAACTTAAGATCAGCCAGAATACTGAGAAGAGTCCTGAAGACTTGAGGAGATCTACTTTCACTCAAACTCCAGTAAGAAACCTTCGCTAATGCTGGTGTAAAAAACTCTCAAGAGAATAAAATAATAATTAAGCTTTATACAGCTTTGAGTAATTATATCCATCTAATACAAATAATCTGTACACAACTTTCTGGTTTCAAGTAATTGCAATATTAATGTTTTAAAAACCAATGTATTTTATGATGGTACCCTGACAGCTACAAATCACACTGAATCAAAGTATACCTGTGAGTAAGGATAACAAAAGGGTGATTTCACATTTCTCAACTAAAGTCTCACCCTTGGTTGCAATTTAGTGTTATACCCAGGAAGTAAAGATTTGGGAAAATGTGTATACTCAAGATTGGTAAGAGATTAAAAAATTCAAAGATGAAACAGAAAATTATGAACTTGAAAAAAGAGAGAGAGAAAAAAAATATGGTATGAAAGAAAAAAAAAAAAAGAAAAAATCAAAGATGAAAAAAATAAAGATAATAACAACAACAACAAAGGAAATAGAGAACTTAAAAAAAGAGAAAAATAAAAAAGATTAAATGGAGAAAGAAAGGTAATAAAGACAAGAAGAGTTTCTAAAAAAGAAATTCCTTATAAATAATCCATTATCTCCCCTGATTGATCTGTGAAAGACCCAATCATTTCTCAATTCTCTATTTCTTTATCCTTTTCCTTTTTTGTCATTTTTTCCCCACAGCAGGCATTTTTAATGAAATCATGTATATTTATAATTCTATTCACTAAGTGTGTCATCTGTTTGATATCCAACAGAATAATGGCCTGCAAGGCTGAGGACTAATTACCTAGGATGAAATCAGCAGCAGCAACAACAGACTAATCCATACCAACAATCTATCTTTTTTTCCAACATGTTGACTTACTATTTTATTTATTTGGTGTCCACATTTTTGCAGCTCAGATTGTTAGATATGAAACAATAGAAAAAGAAAAATATACAGGTATAGATGCAACTTTGTATCTGCATATATATATATATATATATATACTGAGTTAAACTTACCTAAGTGCAAGATCCAGTGATGGAAATGGAAACAGGAATATAACATACCACTAGTCTTGTAATATCTCCTTCTTTGCCTGGACCAAGTACCAACAACTGACA
This sequence comes from Sepioteuthis lessoniana, assembly GCA_963585895.1. Classification (NCBI taxonomy): domain Eukaryota; kingdom Metazoa; phylum Mollusca; class Cephalopoda; order Myopsida; family Loliginidae; genus Sepioteuthis; species Sepioteuthis lessoniana. Next base: position 145,817,488 of record OY757905.1, on the reverse strand, counting down.
CTAGTAGCAGATAAACAATAATCCTAGCCACCAAATACTGTTCAAAGAAATGGGGGTAGGTATTTCACTTTTGGAGTTCCTTGACCCCCCCCCTCTCTCTCTCTCTCTCTCTCTCTCTCTCTCTCTCTCTCTCAGCATTTGTTAATAATACCTATTGTTCCTGACAGGTCCTCTGGACTGTGTCCTGTATCAGCACTGAACTTATGTAAATCCTTGTTGGTCTGCCAACACTAGAGGGTCTATGTATGGATGTCCATCAAAGAATGTCACTTATGAGTTCATTCTTACTTATTCAGCAATGTTTGCATGTTTTCTTTGACTTATTAGGAAAATTTGTTAAATGGGAAGTAAGTGGCTGTACAGCTGCTGGTATGTTGGGTGCTGCTTCCAGGATTTGTTCAAAAGAGCACATAAAATTCTTGAGTAGTTCCCATTAACCTTTTTCTCTATGCATTTTATGAGAGTACAGATGCTGTATCCATACAATAGTACTGACACCATCACAACTTGGAAGAAATCACGTTTTATTTTATCAGAGATTAGATTTCTGTATGATCTATAACTCATCAATAACAGTCAACACCTTCTCAATGCATATGTTGACATCGCTTTCAGTAGATGAGATATTGCTGCAAAGGTATGTGAACAGGTCCACTAATTGCAGAGGCTTGCCACTTTAAATAGACATGGTTCCTTCTTGTTTAAAACCCTTGAACTGTTTTATTTGTGTTCACATCGAGGCCAATGCCTCTTGCTGTTTGTTTCAGGCTATGCAGCAGAGATTTTGCTTGAATAGGTGTATTTGCAAGAAGTACTAGATCATCTACATAGTCTATATTTGTCACAGTTCCTGCAAGATATCATATGTCATGTCTTTATTAATGTGAAACCTTTTTCTTTTATGAGATCTATTGACATTCATAGTACATAATCTATGTAGATTATAAACATATATGGTTCTAATATATCTCCTTCCAAGATTCCAGTGACAATATCAAAGAAGTCAGCATTACTATCAGATGAGAAAACCATTGCTCTTGTGTTTATGTAAAACACTTTTTCTCATCTTCCATACTTCAAGAGGTATTTCATCAAGACCAGCAGCTTCCCTACTTTTAATCTTTCCCGTACTGCATCAAGTTCTTTCATCAGAAACGATTCTAGTTTGATGTCTAATTAGCTATTATAACATTTTTGATAGGTTTATCAGGGATTTCATGAAGGTTTCCAAGCAGATTCTTAAAATGTTCTTTCACTTCTGAAGTCTTTCTTGTTGGTTGGCAGCATTTAGTTTTGCCCTCATGGGGCTTTTCCTTCAACTCACTTTGTTTACTGTCATGCTAATATTGATTGTCTATCTTCTACTAAATTTCTGATTTTATTGATTTAGCCTCAAATGAATTCTAATTGTTCTTTTCAATATGTTTTATTTAGTTCACTCTGGGCTTTCTTTATTTATTGTGCATTGTCAGTTGAGTTTCTTTCATTAAGTAAGGATGCTTTTTTCCAATGTTATCTTGTTTTTCCTTAACTACTAGTGACACCCAAGAAAGTCTGCATTTGGCTCTTGTTTTAGCTGGTATGCACTTGGTTGCTGCTTCTATATGTGTGGTTATAAATTTTTCAAATCCATCATTCAGACTATGTCTTTCAGCTGTCTCCTGCAGAGTATCAAACTTGTTTCTTTCAGTTACCATATATTGATTATTTATATCACTAATGGTAAGTGAGAACCACTCATATCATGAAGCTTAACCTGTTTCTTTCTCATTTCTGTGTAGACTCAGGTGAATCTTTGCTGAGACAATTCTGTGATTGAAAGATATGGAGTATGCTTCACAGTTTACAGTGCTATTTATCAACTTCTTATTTATAAATATATAAGCTAGCTATGCTTTTAAACTATTTGGGTAGGTTTAATTCCATAGTTTTCCCTTCTTTTTTTTTTAATTTAGTGTTTCAAGACAAAACTCAACAAGATATTCACCATTTCTGTTTAGCAAGTAGTATAAAAATTTTGTTATTTCAGTCTTTTCTTATAAAAGCAATTCATGCCTCCATTAATCATCAAAACTTTGTGTTTGATAGGGTTTTGAATAAGGGAAGATAGATCAGTATAGAAGGTAGAAATGTCCATTTCATCACTGGCATTGGTGGGTCTGTCACAAAAGATGATTGTTTTGCAGAAGTTGCCATTAAATGTAGCACATCATTCTCAGTTGGATTTTCTCTATTCTATTTAGAGATTTTAAGGTATGAGGTTATGAGAAGCATTCTTCACCTCCTGTGGCAGCATTGATGGGGTTTTTGATGCAGATGTTAAGATAAATGTTCATCCATTACTAGATTAATGGTATTTTAGTTCTAGTTTTGTATGGTAATATCTAAGTTTCTGTACACATATGATGTCTATATTATGCTTGGCTGTAGATGCTGTAGGTTCAAGTAGCAGGTTCATTGTGTTTATAGAACATTGAACATAACAAACCAATGCAATGTACATACATATATATATATATACATATATTTCAACAATAAAATAGGAAAATAATAAAATCAGGTTAAACTTACAACACCAAGATTCATGTCATCAATCTTCAGGTGAGTAAGTATTCAACACCTGAGCTTGTATAAAAGAAGTTTCAAAAATAGCTCGCATCAAGGAAGTGTCAAAAAATGCTTATATAAAAGAAGTGTCAAAAATAGCTCTCATTAAAGAAGTGTTGAAAATAGCTTGTATAAAGATGTGGCAATAATAGCTCATAACAAAGAAATGTCAAATATAGATTCTATAAAGAAAGTGTCAAAAATAGCTTGTATAAAGGAGGTGTCAAAAATAGCTTGTACAAAAGAAGTGTATGTTGAAAATAGTTTGTATAAAAGAAGTGTTGAAAAATAGCTTGTATAAAAGAAATGTTAAAAAGAGCTCATATAAAAGAAGTGTTGAAAATAGCTCACCTGAGGATTAACAAAGTGAAACTCAGAATCTTAATTTTTTATCTTCTTTCTATTATTGTCCCATTATTGTTATTGTTATAAAAGAAAAATAGTGTGATATTGCTTTGCATTTCTGTGCACAGAGTTCTTTTAAGTTTTTATTGATAAAAAACACTTTTAGCATTAAATTTTAACCATAATTGTGTGTGTGTGTGTGTGTGTGTGTGTGTGTGTGTGTGTGTGTGTGTGTGTGTGTGTGTGTGTGTGTGTGTATATTGTGCTTGTGTGTGTGTGTGTGTGTGTGTGTGTGTTTACATATACGTATATAAGTCAGTAATCAATCCAGTTAATCCAGAGTTATGAACAATTCCAAGCAGGACAATTTTATTTCTAAATATAGAATACTAAAGTTAAACCATCCCAGTGAAGAGCTAAATGCAAATAAAATCTACAGAGCAAATAATTATTTCAAAATAAAAAAACTAACAACTGGTCACATTAAGATAATAAATTTATTTCCATCCCATTAAAAAGCAGGGATATAAATCAATGTTCTAAAAATTAACAGGTTTCTTCAGGTCAACTAAAAAAAGGCATGAAAATAACTGTTTTCTAATTCCCAACCAGACTAGACACAAAAAAAAAAAAAAAAAAAAAAAAACTTTATTTCACCTACAGAAACCTAACCTAATACAAACCTAGTAGCCATATGTATCAATTTATTTTGGCATGTATAGAACAATATCTGATTTCATCACACTTCAAATTTAACAGAGGAAAATTTACAGCTGCAAAAGTACGTATGCCTTATTATCCAATATTATATTAAAAAAATTATTATTCAGACCTATCTTATTTTAGTACATCTAATTTTAATCATTTAAATGAAATAATTCTATCTGGACTAATGTTATTCATAATAATTCTCTCTCCCCACCCACCCCCAAATATATATATATATAAGTAATTACAAAAATTATATAAGTATATATATATATATATATATATATATATATATATACATATATAGTGTGCGTGTATATATATACATACATATAGTGCGTGCATATATATAGGTGTGTGTGTGTGTGTGTGTGTGTGTGTGTGTGTGTGTGTGTGTGTGTGTGTGTGTGTGTGTTTGTACCTTTTGGGACCCTCCTCTAGCCAACATAAGTAAGAGTACACAATAACTAAAGTCACCCCAATTAACCATAAATGTACTTAACTAAAATCATAGTTGTTACTGAGCCAAATCAGCCTATAAACTATCAAATGAACCAAGTCACTCCTCCACTTCCTCAGAATAATAATGAGTCTATTTGTAGCAGTTAGTTATTCCAACCTTCAATGGATACTTTCTTTTTCTATGACAGAGAAACTGAACCAGGTGTTACCTGCATTTTAACCAATAACCACCTTAACATATGGTGATTTAATTAAGCACTTTGTTGTAATGGAAACAAATGCAAGACTGGAATGTCTTGATTTTTAAAGGTAGAGAATAATACAACCTTTAAATTTACAGACAATTTAAATAAGGCAATAACAAAGAAGAGGAGAACAAAAATTGAAAAACAGTTAATTGCAAATGTATTGTGTATATCTACAGATTTATCTTAGAAACTGCATACAAGTAATGTGTTTGACAGTTCAAGTTAATTCAATGTGACATTTTTCTTAGGTTTTTCATTATGCTCTATTATCATTGGTTGTAGTTCTTTTCACTTGTTGAAGTTGTCACACAAGTTGCAATCAAAATGGCTGAACATTTTCTTTTCATGCAATTTTATATATCTTCTTGGTAAAGTATGATGAACAAAGGAACACAATATTATTGATGGCCACATAATATTTTTAAAAGTTTTGGTGATTTGTTCATCTTAGCCAATCAACATACTTGTTCTATGTTAGTTTTGGCACTTGATTTAGTCAGGGGGGGGGTATCTTTGCAAATTCAATGCTTTTAAAATATCTACCTTAAAAAGGAGTTTATTTCATTTTTTAATCAATTCTTAATTTTTGATGAATGAGAATATTATGAAAATTATATGCACATGTTAATGAAACCATTATTGTGGATTTTGTTTAATACTTTCTTTCACCCTTCAATTTTAGTTGCTTTCTTTTTTTTTATTGAAGTTTAGTCCATCATTCACTCATATCATTCACTTAAATTTCATTCACTTAAATCATAATTCACACAGATCCTCATTTATTCATATCATTTTTCACTCAAACTTTCACTCAAATTTCATTTCCTCACTCACTTCAAAAAGATACAAAGATGTATAGATTCAAGTCTCATCGATAGCTTATTCTTTATTATAATCTCAAATGCACACTGTCCGCACTATCAGAGCAAATAATAAATGGAATGAATTGTGATAAAAACCAATTAAAATTAAAAGATGAAGGAAAATACAAGTCAAAATTAATAATGAAAATAATAATGAGTGACAATGTTTCAATTAAAAATTATAATAAATAAAATACGCTAATATATTCTTGAAGCAATTTATTGAAATGGATTTTTAAAATCAGTCATTATAGTTAATAACAAGAAATAGTAGCAATGAAAAATAATCTTTTATAGGAATCTGAATTGAATAAAATTGTGGCTTAATTTATGACTTCTCTCAGCATAAATGGAAGCTGGTGAGAGGAAAATGTTCTGATTTTGGTGGGATTCGGATAAAATTTCTGAATATAAATTATTGAATTTAGGTTAGTTGGTTGGTTGGTTGGTTATATTTTCTCAAGTCTTTTTTCAAGCAACTATTTAGTAATAGTAATGATTTGCACACAGTTACATGATTCAATGTATTCATATTCAATACAAATAATTTTGTGCTGAGATCCTCTTAATGTAATGGTTATTGCTGTGGGAAATGGAATCATGGGCCCAAGTTCAAATCCTGGATGAGGCAGTTTCACACGAATGCCCTTGGGAAAAGTATGAATCTGTTCTTCCAGCTATGAGTAAATAGTAAGGCAGACTGGGTTCTTTAGCATTGATGAGACAACCAGTTTACAAGAAGGAAAACTCCAAATTCAATGCACTCCACTAAAAAATTGACCTTGTGTCATATCTTGCCTGTGATAGAAGATCTAGATGAATATATATCAATAACATATATCCAATTATATGGTCTCAAGTAACTATTCCTATCTGATAACTATCATTTGTTTGCACAAAGTAATATGGTTTCCATTATTCCAATACTAATAATTTCCAAGACTAATACTAACCATAATATATTTTCAACTATTCCAATACTAATAATGAAAATAATAATTTATCTATTTAACCTCTGGGACCTTAACAGGTACTACCACTCTGGATCAGAGAGGATAAGGGAATAATGATAAAGATAAATCTACACTTTCAAGAGCTTCAGAACTGAAGCCTCACCACCAGATACAAATTAGTGTAATATCTTGGACACCCTTTTACAGTGGTAATTTACTAAGCTTTTTGCTTAGATGTGGCACAAGGCCATATGAAAGGGGCACCCAATGAGACACCCTTTTACAGTGACTCTTACCCTTCAGTAGAGCATGTAGTTAATATATCCTTGGTGCCACCAACAGGGTGCTACTGAAACTGCACAATACTCAAGTACAATCTTTCTGCACCATGCTCCAATAAACAAGTGGCTAATTTGAATGAAGCATTGAATGAGAAAACTCTTTCTCTGTATAAAGAAATCAACTGGTGATTTTGCAGGATAGGAATGTCAATCTTCAAGTTGCAAATGCAATACAACAAATGATCATGGAACTGGAATGGCAAATTCTTCCCTGCACATTCGTCAGGTTTGTTGACTTTAGAATATCATTTGTTTCGCTCCATGCTACATTCCTTGTCTGGTGAGCACTTACAAAAATTAATTTCAGAAATATTGAAAAATTTTTTGAAGAGTTCAAGGATTTAAAAAAAAACACAGAATTCTTTGGTGATAGAATACACAGTTACTGAAAGTCAGTATAATGTTACCAGAAAAAGTCTTGAAAATCCCAAATAACCAAAATAGATCTATATACAAGAAATAACTAGGATTACTGAATAATAATGCTATGAAATTTAATAAACAAAAAAAATTCCTAAAACTAATAAATATGAAATTTGTGTGAGTTTTATTGATTTATCAAGTCTAGAAATATTTATTAAATCATGCATAAATATATTCTCTTTCAAATACACACATGAATGACTGGTACTGTCAGGGTTAAGAATGGGTATAACAGCTATTTATTGTTTCTCCAGCTTAGCAACATTGTTAGAGGAGAGTGGCTATCAACAAAGATTCAAACTGAGTTTGACCATCATATTTTCCATGCTTCACACATTTATCTTACCTCTTTACTCATATAAATAAGCATTTATAATGTGTCCCTGTGTATATATATATATATATATATATATATTATAACAGTGTTGGTTGTCACTAAATCACTTTGTGGTTTTGTGTCGAACCAAGTGCTACATAATATGGAGAGTGCTCAATACCTAGGATAGCTATATATATATATATATATATATATATATATATATATATATATATATATATAATGAAATTGATATATTTTGCTATAGGCATAGCATCATTAGAATTGAAATTCAAAAATATGAAATATATATATGTGTAGAAGCACAAAATATTTCAAGTACAAAACAAGATAATAAAACCTGATAAACTTATTACTCTGACTTTAACATTGTTGATTCTCAGGTGAGCTAGTACTTAACGTATCAGAATACAAGTTCACTAGAGGATCAACATGAAACCCTGAGTCATGAGTTTTTATCCAGTTTTATTAGCTTGTTTTAAACTTGAAATATATTCTGATATTGCTTTAGATTTTCATCCATTGGGAACTGTAAAGATTTTATGCTTTAAAAATGCTTTCAGTATTAAATCTTAATCATAATGGTATATATATATATGTTTTTTTTTATCATACAATGTGTGAAAGCACGTGTGATACCCTATCCTCATCAGCTGCCAACCAGGGGTGATAACACAGTTTTGTTAGCTCAAAGCGGTACTGCCACTCCTGGCGCTACCAAGTAACTTTTGCAACCGAACAGGGTATTTAAAAGAGTTATATATATATATATATATATATATATATATATATATATACGTTATATTAACTAAAAGCAGAAATTACATTGTACGTTCATCTTCATTTTTAGTCATATATAAAAATGAAGAAAAGTGATAAGATAAACAGGAATATTTATTTTGTGTTATTTCTTGATTGCTCTCAACTAGTTTCAACCTTAGGTCATTGGCAGGAGAAAAGCTCTTGTAGAAACTTTTCAAAACTGTTTTTTAATAAAGTTGTCATCTTATAAAAGAAGCAATAAAAAATCAACTAGTAATTTAACGTATCTATTCATCATTTGTATGTAAATGTATATGAATGTGTATATATAAAGATATTTCCATACACAGAGGGAAAGGTATGAATCCATCACTTCTCCTCTGAGCCATGAGTAAATAGTAGGGTTCTTTAACTTTGGTTAGGTAACCAATAGAGGAAAAGGAAAACATTAAATTCAAACCAACTTTATTCTGTTTAAAGATTGATTTTGTATTGCATCTAACTAGACACAAAAAATTTGAGTAAATATATATACAGATATATGATAGAAAGAGAAATGAAATAAAAATGTTTCCAAGTTAGTTCTTATCAAATCAGATTAGAAAACACCGCCAACAAATATGAAAATAAGCTTATATTAAAAGTAATTAATAATTTTCTTACAAATAAAGGTATTCCTAATATTTTCAGGGACTTCTTGAAATATATTCTAATATATAAGTGGAGGTTTTGTTTGTTTCCTTTGTTTAATGGTATATTAACCTTTAAGGGTTATCTAATGCCAAAGCCATCATTATCAAAGAACAGCAGTGATACTATTTAACCTATGTGGAGCATGATTGATTGATTGATTGATTTTAATGGCATGTCAACCCATTTGAGATTATTTTGTGTTTAGAGGTTATGGAATAGCATACATTGTACATTTATGCTTAGAGTTTAAATTTTTTTGCACACAGTTATATAATATCAGGTATTCTTAACTAATAATTTAAGCACAATAGTATGTTTTCATGTATTCCTATCTAATACTAAAAATTTTATGGTTTCAAACAAATATTTTGATTTAATAATGATAATTTGTTTGCACACAGTTATATGGTTTCTGGTATTCCTATCTAATGAGAATAATTTCCAAACAGATTTATTTAACTAATAGATGGGATTCTAACAAGTACTATCACTCCAAGTTGACATGGGAGTAATGGCAATGAAGGGATACTTCATATTCCCCGGAGCTTTACCTTTAGATGCAGTTTCGTATCATATCTACAGATGAACGTGCTATATAGTCTAATTCAAAAACCTATGCATTAGGAGTTACAAATGGGCTATAACTCAGCAGAAGCAACCAAAAACATTGATGATTGAAGAAATTTCACTCAGATTGCAATTACCTAGAAGATGGACCTAGAAGCATGGATCCTAAAGTCGTACTTTATACCATAGAGGCAAATCTGGCAAATAACACTCAGAGAGTATCAATTGAATTCAACATCTCATAGTCCAGTATGGTTTGTCATCTGCACAACCTTGAAAAATCTAGTGAGTTGCACTTAGAGAGTATCAGGCGAGCTAAGCATCTTATTGTCCTGTGTGGTTTGTCATCTTCACAGCCTTGGCAAAAGCATCCAGAGTTGCCAAATTGTACTTCATGTTATCAAAATATTGCAAAACTATTTGACAGCCTTGTACTTGTTATAATAGTTTCAGTAACTTTAATGCAAAGATCTTTTTTCCTAGAGGCACTTATATAAAAAAACACTCCAACAAAAAAAAAAAAGAAATTCATAAAAAAAAACTTACATATATCAAAATACAAATTCATTGTATTTATTAATTCTATATACACACACACATGCACACTAATGTGTGTGTGTGTGTGTGTGTGTGTGTGTGTGTGTGTGTGTGTGTATACAAACATAAAAATACAAATATATACAGATAAATCTACAGTGATCTTGTTATAAAGTGACAGCCTGATCATGCCACCTGTTACAGCTTCACACTCCTTTACTTTTACTATCCATTATGGTCAACAGTGTCATTGTTTGCAAAACAAGAGACATCATGGTTGCACTTAGAAGTGCTGAGTGACCATTCATATCAACCCCAAGCGGTGACTATAAACTGATGACCAAGAACAATAAAACTGGCCGTATTATTTCCGACATCTGCACACAACCGTCATGGTCAGCTTTGCTAGTGTTATGGTTACATTATAAAGTTCAGATTAAATGGAGCCTGACCAGTTTGTCAGAGGTATAGGTTCTACAGAGTTTACAGGTTCAAACCTGTTCTTGGTACTTAAGAGGACATGGTTACATGTCTAAACAAAAAAATGGGCAGGGATAGTGTGCATGATTATGAAGTATTTTGCACAAAGAAGGTGATATTGTAATGAAGGTTAAATAAAAGAACAATAAAAAAAATACAAAAGAAAGGAATGAATGAGGAATAAGGAAGAATTATATTCCATAAATGAAATGAAGAAAAGAAAATGAAAAAATGAAGAAAGGAAAAATTAAGAAGGAAAATTGAAAAAAAAAAGAAAAATTTGAAAAAAGAAAGAAACCAGATAAAAAATAAAGAAGTAAAAAAGTGAAAGAAAAGGATAAAAAAAGGTGTGGAAAAAAGGATAAAACAAAAGAAAATTGAAAGGAGTGAAAGAAAAAGAAAGAAGAATGTATTAAAAGGAAAGAAAAAAGAAAAGGTAAACAAAACTAAAAAAAAATTGAAGAAAAAAGAGAAAAAAATCAAAATAAAGATAGGAATCAATCAGACAAAAAAGTTTTTAAAAAGTATTGACAGAAATACAGGGTCCAGCAGCAGCAGCAGCAGCAGAAGAAAAAGAAGAAGAATCTGTCACATTCAAAATTGCACATGTGCTACTAAGGGTTAATGGGTGGGAGGTAGCCATGACATTTCAGTTGTCATTATGGCTAGGAATGGTGAATACTGTGAATTTCTAATTGAAACTTATCTAAAAAAAAATAGTGACTATCATTGCACTGTGGTAACCAGTTTTCTCACCAGATCTATCCCCTAGTGATTACTTCCTCTGGGTATAGCTAAAGGCTCAGGTCTTTAAATATAGGCTGCAGATAACTGACAGTGAAAAATTGTATTTATCATGCTATTGCATCAGTAGTAGAGGCAATGGTTATGTGAGCACTGCAGAAGTTCAGGGTAAGGCTTCAGGGGTATATAGCTTTGGGAGGATACTTATAGAAAAATTAAATTTGGAATAGAATCTATTTTACATTTTTTATTTAGATTTACAAGAGATCATCCTGGACCCTGGATAAAATAGTTTAGTCATTTTAATTATCATAAAACTGTTAAAGCCAGAAAGAAAAGGATTGAAATGAAAAAATACAAAATGAAATTAAAATAAAAATGCATTTGAATAAGAGAAAACATAAGTAAGAAAAATATAAGTGAGGTTAGCATAAAAAAAAAAGGAAAAGAAAAGAAAAAATTTTGAATTACAAGTACAGAAAAAAAATCTATAAAACGTTTATAAAATCCGGCAGATAATGAACAATAAAGTATAAGGAAATATTAAACATGTGAAAAGTTTTAAATGGTTAAAAGCAGAGAATTAAAACAAGAAGAGGAAAAGAAATAATCAAAACAATCATGAAAGAAAGAAGGAAAGAAAAGATAAAGAAAAGAAAAAGTAGTGAAGAAAGAAAGAAAAAACAGAAGCTGGCTTGGTTTTTGTTTGGTTTCTTCTTTAAAGACATATCAACCTTCATGGATTATTTAATGCCAAAGCCATCCTTGTAGAAGAATGGAAATTATATCATTTAACCCATAGCTGAGAAAGTAAGAGTGGGGGTCATACCTTTTCCGAGAATATTTGTTCAAAAATTATCATAACAGTGTGACTGGAGTTTGAATTACCTTACTTTGAAGCAGCAATCCAACACTTTAACTATTATGCCACAGGCAGTTTCCCCTATCAAAAATTGAACAAGAGAACAACTCAATGAAAGGTTGAAATGAATGAAATGATAGGAGATGAAAGGAAGATGAAAAGCTAAAAGAAAGAAACTAAAGATGAAAGAATGACAAGAAAAGAAAAAAAATTTGGTTTAGTCAGATTTTATGCCATATCAACTATTGTCGGTTATTTAATGTCAAATCCTCAATATACATATATATTAAATTTAGAAACACATTTTGTAGATAACATTTTTAAATGAGCCTGAGCTCATTTTTTGGCACACAGATGGTTTTACACAATTAAATGATCAAGCAGTTCTATTTCTGATAATTCAATTTAGCATAAGTCATTTGTTTGCACACAGTTTAAAGGTCAAACAGTTCTATTTGACCCACAGATAGGACCCTATCAGGTGCTACCACTCTGGATCCAAGTGAACCTGAGAGCAATGGAAATGAAGGGGTACTCCATATTCATCAAAGCTCCAGCAATACGAGAAACCCACCATGAGATTGCTTAGTGTCATATCAGGACACTCATTGAGGAAGTCTTACCCCCTCTGCAGAGATGCAGTTGGTGTATTCTACAGGCCCAGCCAACAGAGCAAAGGAAAAGAGAGAAAAGTAAAGATGAAAGTAAAACAATGATGAAAAAGCAAAGAATAGAAAAAGAAAAGTGTATGTATATATATATATATATATATATATATATATATATATAGAGAGAGAGAGAGAGAGAGAGAGAGAGGGAGGGAGAGTGAGAGGTAATAAGCACAAAGTCACAGTTGTAAGGTCGCCAGTGGGGGTTCAAGCTCACTATATTAATAGATTTGATGCATAATGAATATACTAACCATTATACTGTGGTAGGCAAACATGAATATTTGTAAATATGTACACAACCCGTCCATCATGGACAGGATGCAAGATAAAATCAAATTTCAAGTCAAGTACAGCTAATTTGAATTGAGTTTTCTTTCTGCAAGACTGACTGCCATGCAAAGGTTAACCAACTATTTAGCCATATCTGCAAAGAGAATAAATGTATTCATGCCTTTCCTAAGGGCATTAGCACAAAAGTGAAATGCCAACAGTTTTGTCCAGGATTTGAATTCAATTCACCATGTCCATTTCCTAGGACAATAACAGCAAGGGTACACGCTTCCTGAATATATATATATATATATATATATATATATATATATATATATATATATATAAAAGGGTCGGTTGATTGAAAAAGTTCATAGGCTGACCAAGATATTCACATGGAATATAACTGAGATTTATTTTTTAGCATAGCCTCCTTCTGGTCCACATACTTCTTCCAATGATGTTCCTGGGCTAAAAACTATCAAGAGTGAATCTTTAATTTGTATAATGAAGTGATGATATCTAGATGAGTCAGTATTAATTTTTTATACTTTCTGATCAGCTAGTTTTAACAAAAACAAGATTGTGTAAATGTAGTTCTCTGTATATTCCCGAGAACTAGCTGTGCAATTTTTTCTTGCTTCCTAAACTGAAAATTCATTAAAATATGAAGGTGCATCTTTGCACCATAAAAAAGTTTCAACAAATTGAAAATTAGTTGGTATTTGTATGTTGAATGCCAATGTGGTTTGGAAGAAAGGTTATGTTTCATTGTTCATTTTTGTCTTGCTTCATACAAATCTAGTCTCAATATTTATAAGACATATTACACTACAAGCAATAAGTTTTGAGTCACCCAGAATTTCTTTTAAAAAAACATCTTAAAATGAAGTATTTTTGTTGTCTTTTTTCAAGTTTTAAGATAAAATTTCAGTAACTATAGTGTATTTGCTTTTATTTTGACAAAATAAACTTTAAAAAAATATCACACAACAGCATTTTGTTTCCTCCAACCGCCTTAATTACTACTTAAAAAATTCTCAGCCTTCATTCCAAGAGCTTTTGAAAAAAAAGGAGACAGCAGACTTTCCTAAGCATGACTGAGGCATCCAAGTCATTATTTCCCAAATTTTGTTCCTTTTTTTTTGACTTGAGGTAATTTTGACATAATTTGGAATCATTATCTAATTGAAGGTGAATTTTTTTCAAATTTGTATAAATTAGATGATATTGCATGTCATTGTAAAATCAAATGACATTGTTCTTTTTTCATTATTTCTTGACCTGTATCAAATTCTCAGCCCTCTCTCCCTCAAACTATAACAGTCCCACCATCATGCTTACTTGTTGAAACCACATAGTCATCATTCAGTCTTTCTCCAGGCTTTCTTTTCATATACACTCTCCTCTTACTACCAAAAAGTTTAAAGTTGGTCACATCTCTCCACAATACATTTTACCACTCATTCAATGTCTAGTTCTTAGGCTTTTTTTTTTTTTTTTTTTGCTGATAACAGTCATTTCTACTAATTCATCTTCAATAACAGGGCTTTCTTGATATGCACTCCCTAAGTCCAGTTGATCTAGGCTGATTTTTCATAGTTGAGAGAAACACTAGTTTTTGTTGAGGGGGAATTAAATTCAGCCGTCAACTCTGGAAAAGTTTCCTTTCTATGTCTTTTGCTCACAGTAATCAAGCATTTATCTTCAGCAGCAGTTGGTGTTACAGCTCATATCACATTTAAAGGTGATTTCTAAAGAAATGGAAAGAGGGCCCAAACCTTTTGCTTTTAGTATATGAATAATGAGAATCAATTATCTCTATAGCTTTTATTTTCTAAAAAATTGTTTAGTGCTCTGAAACTAAAACAGAACTAATATAAAAGCTGAAGAGTTAAATTAAAGAGTTCTACAAATTAAATCTAATACTGTTACTAAAAATTTCATTCTGTATAAACACTACAATCTCCCAACAACAAAAATGACAATTTTTTCTCATTTTATTAAAATATCTGTCTGTCTATAAACAAAATTATGTTACCTCTGACATCATATTTCCCTTAGTTATTTAAATCACATTCTCAATGATTATTAAATAATCCTTATTCAATACTCAGCATGTCATATTTGTCTTACTTGAATAGCTTTTGAAATGGGAGGTAAGTGGCCATATAGCTGCAGCTTTGTGGAGGTGTTACTTCAAGGATTTGTTTAAAACAGCATGTAGCATCCTTACATAGTTCCCATCTTGCTTTGTTAAATTCCAGGTAGTGCAACTATACAATAGTACTGATAAGGCCACAGCTTGTAAGAATTTTTGTTTTATTTTATCAGAGGGATTAAATTTCTATAAACTTAATAACCTGTGTATAGCAGTCAATGCCTTTCTTAAACGTATGTTGATATTACTTTCACTAGATGAGATATTACTAATACCTCGGCATGTAAATTTCAGAGACTCATTTAAAACACATGAACTCACTTGAGTTCACATAGAGACCAATGTTCCAGGCAATGCAGCAGACTTTTGGCTTTCACAAGTTTATTTGCAAGAAGCACTAGATCATCAGTGTAGTCAGCATCAGTGATAGTTTCTAAAAATTATATTTTATTATCATTCTTTTCTTCAGTTCCTCCCAAAAATTTCTATGACATAAAGAATAATGGACTTTATTCAGAAATATTAGCCCATGACATGCTGACAGACGAAATTAAATTCAGAATTCTCCTACCACTGGACAGGTTGCCAAGTCAGAAGTGGATTGAATTATTGATTTTAATGCCATATCAACTTGTTGAGGGTTATCTTAGAGGTTTATGATTACATTTTTAGTGTAGTTGTTTCTTAAGGGGTTTTTTTGTACAGTCTTGTCAAATACAAATAATTTTTAAACAGATCTATTTGACCAATAGATGGGACACTAACAGCTACTACCTCTCCATGTCAAAAAAGATGATGGAGTAATAGCATTGAAGAGGTTCTACAGAACTCTAGAACTGGAACCTTACAACCAGATGCAGTTTAGCATCATATCAAGGATACCCTCTTTTTTGTGAGTCTTATCCCTCTGTAGGGGATACAGCCAGTGTATTCTAACCCTCACTGACAGGGAAATCATAACTGGAGCAAAATGAAATCCATTCAAACCTTAGCAAAAAGGGAATGCAAACTGCCTCAGTCAGAATTTGAACTCTGCTTGACAATTCCCTTTTACAAACCAATAACTATTATGCCATCTGCACATCCCACATACACACACACACACACACACACACATAGTTGATAGATAGATAGATAGATAGAAATTACTCATATTCTTTTTATGCATAGATAAATACATTTCTACTAAGCAACAGTAGAAAGTGAAAGTACAATAGGTTAAGCAGCATTTAAGTGTATCCAGACAATACATGCCTGACTAACCAAACAACTCAACACTGCGGTGTAACAATCACCATACTTCACTCCTTAAATGTCACCTTCCCTTCAAACTTCTCTTGGATTGTAGCTTGCACATTGTGTGCTGATGTTTTTTTTGTTTTCTTTTTTTACCCAGCACCAACGACTGCTTTACAATTACAACTTTCATGTCATTTAGTACTCATACCTACCACAACCCCCCACCCCCAACAAACACAAATTCTCTATATTTTATGAGTTTTTTCTTTTTTTCCTTTTACCCATTGCCCCACCCACCAAATATTGTCTTGTGACTATAAACAACATCAGACTTTGCAGTTATTCATTGTTAATGCAAAAATTTCCTATAACAAACATATAAATACACACATTTACAAGCATAAATATATTTGTCAGATTCTTCATACATATATATATATATATATATATACACACACATACACACACACACACTCACACACACACACACACACAGAGGATGTGATGGGTAAATTATTACCTCTCAAATTATCAATTTTACGTATGTGCTTTATTTGTTTCAGGTTTTGTCTACTGTGCTGCAAACGAGAATGAGTTGGGCACTTTGAGGAAAGCAGCACCATGACACACTTCACTTCTCCAGAAATTTGGAAATGGTATGCTGTACAGTGTGGCGTTCACTTTGGAAGTGCAAATACAAAGATTTTAAAATGTTTGGGTGTCAATTTAAAGATGGATTCACATTGATATAAATGAAAAGCAAACACCCAGTCAATATCATGGTGTTTAGGATGGTGACTCGTGATGGTAATATTATGCCTCCATTCATCTTCCCACATGGCCTCAGACACCTAGAGGCCTACTGTAAGTGATTGGTGGAGTTAGTGCCACCTTGAAATGAGAGGCTGGCTGCTGGAAGACCCTATATCTGGCAACAGGACTGTGCACCATACCACATCAACAGGAAAACCCAGTGTTGGCGCTCAGAAAATTTCTGAGACCACATTATTCCTAATATCTGGCTATGTAACTCCCTAGATTGCTATCTATTGTGGCGGAATCACCTACTAATAGACTCAACCACTCTCCATAATACCGGAAGACGCAGCAATACGAAGTCAGTCTAGATCCGGAAGCTAACCTTGCCCCCGTGCAGTTATGCAAACTAGCTTACCATCCTAAGTTCTTGTAGATATATACCTATACTTTAACTGTGGTGTTCTGTTCTCTTTGTGACCCCTTCCAGGGCCATAACACTATCCTTTGATTATGTGCAGGATATAGTTGAGCGAACAACTAACATAACTCTATGCAACACCAAAGATGAACTGAAGACAAAGATGATTGCAGTATTTACCAATTTAAACAAGGAGACCATCAGAAAAGCTTGCAGAAGATTCTGAACGCCATAGTTGAAGTTAATGACAATTTCTTTAAATACATTTAATCTATAATATTTCAAGATATTTTCATGTAATTTTGGGAAATATATCTGATAAAGTGAGATGTCAATTATTTTTATTTTTGTGTAATTTAGACAACAGTTTACCTTATATATATGCTAAAGTGAGTGGAAAATTTTGAATATTTTGGTGCATGCCATTTCATAACATGAAGGAAGCAGTTCAAGCTATGGGAGGTACCTGCTCTGGTTGGCAATATCATGGTAATTGTTACAGTGACAGGTGTTTTACTTCATTCTGTGTGTGACTTGAAAGCTACACAGATGAACATGCAACAAAGTCTAATTCAAGAACTTAGGTTTGCTGAGTTTGAACTGAACCATAATCTAACAGAAATTAAGGATTTCCTAATCATCATCATCATCATCATCATATCGTGCTGGCAGCACGGATATCCCTGACCCTCTCTCGCCACTCCTCCCTATCGTTCATCGCCCTAGGTAGGTCTTCAGGACAACAACCTGTATCCTCACATAGCTGCTGAATGTACATTCGTGCTGGTCGTCCTGCTTTTGCGCGGCCGTGTGTGGTTATCCATAAGAGTACATCTCTTACGAGTTCATCTCTGCCTCTCCAGCAATGTCCTGCATGTCTGGTTCACCTAACTTGAATAGTTTTCGTGATAGGGGGCAGGTGGCCGTACAGTTGGTGTCTTGTGGGGTGTTGCTGCCAGGACTTGTTCAGGATTGCACGCAGCATTCTTGTGTAATTGCCATCTAGTTTCTTCTCCAGCCGTTTTGTTAGCGTCCATGTAGTGCATCCATATAGCAGTATCGATGTGACCGCTGCCTGGAAGAAACTGCGTTTCATTTTATCGGTTAGGTCTGATTTCCATATAGTCGATAGCCTATTGATAGCTGTCCATGCTTTCGTTAACCTCGTTTCGATGTCCTTTTCGGTTGATTCGACGCTGCTTCCTAGGTACGTGAATTTGTCTACTAGTTTAAGAGGGGTTCCTTCTAGAGTGGAGATGTCCCCCGTTTGGTTATAGCACATATATTCCGTTTTGTGTGCATTAACATGGAGGCCTATGCTTGCTGCTGCTCGTTCCAGGCTATGCAGAAGTGTTTCGGCTTGGTCAGGTGTATTTGCCAGTATCGCTATGTCATCGGCGTAGTCGGCGTCGGTAATTGTTGTTGCGGGGTATCTTCTGCTTCTTTTCTTCGTCAGTTCGAAGCCATTCTCTTTGATTTTGTCAATCGATGTTCTAAGTACGTAGTCTAGACAAATGATAAAGAGATACGGAGCCAGCGTGTCCCCTTGTAGTACTCCTGCTACAATGTCGAAGTATTCTGTGTCTCCATCTGGTGATCGTACTTTTACTTTTCCTAATACAGAAGTGTATTTTATTAAATTGTTGGTGCTAAAGTAGAAATTAAATATATAGTTAGAAAAAATACAAATGGTGACTATACAAATGACATCACGGACTGATCAGAGTTTCATGTTTTTGTCTCTGTCAAAAAGCGGAAATGGCCTTTGAACCCATTCATATTTAGGGTTCAATCTTTGAATCATTGGGTTTTTTAGGAGGATCGGCTGTCAGATTGTGTGTGTGCATTGCATGGGCGAAATGAAGAATGTGTATAAGAAATTCCTTTTGCAGGTGAGTGGAGGCTGGCCAAAATTGTGGAGAAGAATGTATCTGTGTACCCATCTAAAACACAGATGGGATGCAAAACTTTAGCAGTCTCGAAATTATCCTTACCTCATATTCTTATTTGATTATTTTGGCCACATGCATTAAATATACCAGATATTAATCCAGACTGGCATTCTTAATTTCTTCCAGAGAGAATACAAAAAACAACTTCTTCCTTACAAGTTACCAAGTCAAATACTTTTATACCACGGCTGATGGACAAAAGAATAAAAAATGACTTTCTCTGTTCATAAGAAACACAACATTAGACAATCAGCAACTGTATAACTTGTCTGATCCATAGCCAACAAAAAAGTTTGAGATATCAAAATGACCACAGATCCAAACTGACTGGCACACATCTAGACAACAGCAAAGCTATGTATAAAAGTGGGTTGTGGTTATAATAACACAACAGATACAACCAAAAACATTTATTATGCAAAAGGTGAGGGTGCAGTTAATCACAGCAAGCTAATAGTTCAGAAAATTTTGTCCAGGTTGCAATAACCTTGATGATCAGGTAAGTTCAACTAAGCCTAAAACCAGAGATTCTGGGCTGGTGCTCAAAGCCATAGAGGCAAATCTGGTGATTACCACTCAGAGAGTATCAGGAAATTCAGCATCTCCCAGTCATGTGAGGTTTGTCACTTTCACAACCTCAGCAAAGGCATTGGGAAGTGCTGATTGTGCCTTGCATTATCAAAATACTGCAAAATGTTTGTATATGTATACATTTTACAGCATGTAGCTATAACCGAAATTCTGTTGACAATCACCATTGCAAGAAATGAAGCTCTTTTAATGACAAAACAATCAAAATCAAAATGTCTACTCCATATCAACAATTAGCACCCATCAAACAATCATGATGTCCAAACATGTGAAACTCAAAATATTGTAAAGTTTTTTTAGGATTTTTGGTTTTATACTTACTCTTCTTTGATTAAAGCACAGAACGATTTTTTAAAAATCTTATATATTTTTGAGTAAACTTTTCCCCAAAAGCAATAATATATATATATATATATATATATATATATATATATTTATATATTTATATATATATATATATATATATATATATATTAAGGGTCATTAAATAAATGTGAATTTTTTGTAAAAAGCAAAGTAAATTTTTTTCTAGAGTTTTTTTCCATAAATGTAAACACTTCATTGCTTTATAACAAAATTTAATTAATCAAACAAAAATATTTGTTTTGAGGCTATTCAAAATGGTGGCAAGTCAGAGTGTTCCAGGTTTGAGCAGAGGTTTGTTATAAAATCTTTTATGAAGAAGTGCAAACCATATGAAATTTACAGAGAATTTACGATACATTTTTTAGTCAAAAAATGTTTAGAAATGAGCTCAACATGGATTTGCAAGCATATGTGGTGTAATGGTTAGCAAGGTGGACTGACAAACCATAACTAATGAGTTTGAGTCTCACTGAGTATCCTATTCATCTGGCCTTGTATTACAACTAAGCAAAGCTTAATGAATAACTACATCATAAAAATGTAAAAATATTACACTAAATTTTCTATATAAAATATCCCATTATGAAAAATCAAATCAAAACTAATAACATCTTAAAAATTACCAATGATGGTCAAATTTGCTTGGGAAGTAAAAGACAGAAAAAATTGCTTAAAATAGACATGGCTGACAAAATATAGTTTATATATATTCCATATTTAATGGTCATAAGACACAACACAATTTGGGCTGGCATTTAAAAAAATAAATAAACAGGTTTAACTATGAATGTCAGGGGAAAGGTTTTCACCAGACATTATTAATTTATTTGGAAGTTTTATATGTATTTAGACCTTATTTACAGTCACAGAGATGTTTGTGGTTTATTTTAAGGGCCCTAGCAGCTCTAGAATACAACTAGCCTCTAACTCAATACTGACTTTTAATCTCATAAGATGCAAGCTGATTTACTGGGACATTTAAAAAAAAAAAAGGGAATCTTAAAAGCTGTCTAATATGGTATATATATATATATATATATATATATATATATATATATATATATATATATATATATATACGTGTGTTTGTGTGTGACTGTTAGAGGAACTAGGTTAAAAATACTTAAGATCATGCCTTTTATTTCAAAATAACACTTACTTATAATAACTAGAGTTTATCCACAATTCATTGGTTCCATCATCTCTTTCTCTTTATTTCAGTCTATATAGATATTCATTGGAAGTCTGTGAACACTGAACATACACTTGGACACACAGAAAACACCCAGACAAACACATGAAATATATATATATTAGATGTTAAGTCTGTGTAAACAGATACAAATATACACAAAAATACATGATATTAAAAATACTTATATTCAACTACATATACAAAAATACAAATCAATCCCATGTAGAGAAGTAATTTTAGTAATCATAAAATTTCCATCTACAGTAAGTGGTTGTTGAAGAAAAAAGATTTCTGCCTTTTTTTTTTCACTTAAAGTCACTAAATTCGAATTAGTTACTTTGGTGCACACCATAATCTTTTCTTGTTTAGCCTCTTCAAAGGTTGTTTTCCAGAGAGCTAAAATTTTGGAAACACTGTTTAACTCATGCTTTCATATAAAATAAACGTTTTCAAGCAGGGATGTTTTATTTTTGTTTTTTGATTCTTATTTTGATTTCTTTTCTTTTTATTGCATTTTTTTTTTTTTTTTGGAGAAAAGGGACAATTTTTGTTATTTTTATTTGCTTTCTTTATAATGTTTGGTCATTTTGTGTTATAACTGTCAGATTTAAGTTAGAATAAAATGGAAGAAAGTGGTCAAATAATGGGAAGAAGGTTGTTAAGATATGACCTCTTATTCCTTCTATAATTCTGACCAATGAGCCAATATATCAGTCATTTTGATAACTGAACCCTTTTTATTTCAGTGCTTTTGTTCTTATTACAGTGATTCTATTCATCAGGAGCTTTTTTTAGGTGTGAAATCTAAATGGAATGATTGATTGATTTTAATGGCAAGTCAACCCATCTATGGTTATTTTATGCCTAAAGGTTAGGGAATCAAGTTCATTGTATGTTCATATATACATTTTGGTGTAATTGTTTCTTAAGGTTTTTTTTTTTTGCACACAGTTTTATGATATAAAATATTCCTATCTAATACAAATAATTTCAACACAGCTGTAGGGTTCAAATATTTCTATCTAATCCTTATAATTTTACACAATTATATGGTTTAAAGAAACTATTTCTATTTAATAATAATAATAATGATAATAATGATAATAATAATAATAATAATAATCATTTGCTTGTGCACAGTTATATGCTTTTAAGTTACAACTAATAATAATAATAATAATTCTAAGTCAATAATTATCACCTCAAGTAACTAATCTAAATGTAAATAATTTACAGTTCTATTCCTATCTAATACAAGTAATCTAAATGTAAATAATTTACTGTTCTATTCCTATCTAATACAAGTAATTCGAACATGGTTGTAAGGTTTCAAGTATTCTAGTCTAATACTAATAATCAAATAGTCACAAACCAGGCCATTGGCTAATGAGTCCAGGTGACTGAAATTCAATCCCAGGTTGAGTCATACCAAAGACTCAAAAAATGGTACTTGATGCTGCTTTGCTTAACACTCAGTAATATAAGGTAAGGATCAAAAGTAAAGAGGAGCAATCCAGGGAATGGAGTAGCATCACTCCCCTACACCTTGGTGAGGTAGCTATTGAAAAGGGAGCCTTTGGATCATCCTCGACTAAGGTCGCCAACTTTACTCATTTTTATTCTATAATACTACCTCTGCAACCAAAAAGAATATAGGCATCATATACATACAGGAACATAGATATTACCATAGCAAACTAAAACTAAAATACTATGAATCCAGAAATGGATGGACATGAAAAAACTCAGTCAATGCTTTCATTGGAAGCAAAGGGATGCTTCTCAAATCTCATGCTTTAAAATCACAAAATAGCATAAATAGTATCTAAGCTAGAATAATGTGTGCTACGTTTAATAGCTACTCATATACAACAATCATTTCTTGCAACAGTCCTACTAATGTCAGCAGTGAAACAAAAGTCATCACATTCTATAATCTCTCCTTGTCTGATACATTCCCAAACACAACTTTCTGATGATTGATAGGAGCATGAATGCTCATATAGAAAAAGGCAAAAATAACAAATACTGCTTTCACATCTCTCCAAACATATAAAAATGCAAGATGCAAATTACATGGATGATCGAGTGCTTCTTGTAAATACACCTGCTCAAGCTGAGTCTCTACTGCATGGCCTGGAGCAGGCAGCAAAGTTCATGTGTTTTAATCAAAATAGTGCCATCTCCTCATTAAATGGCCTCTGAAATCAGTACACTAGTTCATATACCTCAGTAGTAATATCTTGTCTACTTAAAATGATAGCAACATGTGCATATGCAAAACATCAATAGGTTATTGACTGTAGCCATGCTAGTACTAATGTACTTGGACACTATCAAGATGCTGAACTCTCATAAAACACTGGGGAAAAAGCTAGATGGGAACTATACAAAAATGTTACATGCTATTTTAAACAAATCGAGGAAGTAACAGTTTACAAAACAATAGCTGTACAGTCACTTACCTCCCATCTTGCAAACCATCCAAGTATGACAGACAAGACACTGTTGGAGAATTAAAAATGAACATTTTCCAATGAGCTCCAACACATGGACACACCAGTGTTGGCAGACTAACAAAAACTTACATTTATCAACCTTGTACAGACACCGGATGCCATGTATAGGACTCACCAAGGGCAATAGCTGATAAAAATTCAAGGGAATCCATGCTATCAAAATAACTTGATGATGATGATTTATTGACACACAGTTATATGGTTTAAAGCAACTAATAATCCTTAGTAACAATGGTATCTTCAAGTAACTATTATCAAAACAAATAATACAGTCATATGGCATCAAATATCAAATAAGAATAATTCTTTAAGAAATCTATTTGAACCATAAATGAGACCCTAACAGGTCAGAGTAGACTGAGGAGTAAAGGCAATGAAGATGTACTCCACACACAGTAGTTCTCCAGAGTTGGAGTTTAGTGTCATACCCAGGATACCCATTTGGGGTTAGGTCTTACCCCTTTGGCAGAGAATATAGTCAACATATTCTAAACTATTTCAACAGGGCATTTATGGAATGAGCACAGTATCTTTTTTTTTTGCTTCTTTTTTTGGTAGTGAATTCAAAGCTAGAAAATGAAGGAAATACTTTAAATTTCTATCAAGCAATGATTGTAATAGAAAAAGAGTAATTAAATATAAAAGGTAATTTTTTCCATTAAAATTATTGTGAATCAAAGCCAATAAGGTAAAATAAAAGGATGTCATCTTTTAATCTCTAAAGAACAAAATATTGGTCAATTCACAGTACCATGTAACCCAGGAGAACATATCACATGTTAGATGGAGAGAAGATAGGCGACACCTGGTAATGACTATTGCTCTGAGAGATGTCATGAAGAGAAATACTTAGCATTGAAATGACCAAATAGGTTATTGTAGCATAGGCAATGATAACTGCTATGTTAATGATGGAAAATTGCTGAATGTGAAAGGAAAAATACAACCCTAAAATGTTAGGACCTCGTAAATTTATTTTCTCTATTCAGTTTCTAAGGCCATGGAAGCAGGAAGAAATCAATAATGGAAACAATGTACTGGCTAGCTTGTTCCTTCTTTTAGGAACTAGAGTCTTCTTGTATCTTTCATTTGTTCCTCATTCTCCATTTACAGGATTGTTTGCTTCCTTATACGACAGCCATCAAATGAGAAAAAGAGAATAAATCAGGAAATCAGTGATATATATATATATATATATATATATATATATTGGGGTTTACAGACAACCCCACTCCAACTTGCACCTCAAATAGGTAATACTTAGATGGTGACCTCAGCAGTCCAGGGATGCTAGATCAAGCATATCAAGTTACATCTAGCCTAAGGTAAAAGATATTGAACTTTGTCAATTTGTTATCCTTCAGGCAGCTAATCTTTTTTATAATTCATCTACTCATGCCTCAGTACCATTCACTTACAATACTACATTATGAGGAACATCCATTGCAAAAGAGATTTGCAATGGATTGGTAGAAATATCCAATGCAAAAGAGATCTATAATGGATTGGGAGAAACTTCCAATGCAATAGAGATTTATAATTGATTGGTAGAAACTTCCATCGCAACAAAGATTTGCACTGGATTAAATTTATTTTAAATCTGTATTGCTCTGGATGTTTATCCAGAGCAATACAGATTTAAAATAAATTTTCTGTGTATAAATCTAAAGGAAAATCTGGTCAAACACAACCAAACAACTAAAAATCTTTTAAAAAGTCAAATTCCAAGGCTCAAGATTTTAACAATCTGTGAAATGTTCATAATTGAGTAAAAAGTTGTAGGGATATTTATTCAGATTCCTAAAGTGCTGAAGTATGACACAAGTGCGGTTTAATGTGGGGGACCCCAAAAGAAGTTTAGCTTCATTGGAAAATGCTTTTTTTGGCACTCACCACATTTAGTTGAGGGGCAGGTGCTGCCAATGGAGAAGAACACATGGAGCTGACCACGTTAATTTTTACACCACCAAACACATGAATGCACCAGGTAAGTGAAAAGCTGTAATACTGAAGTTTACAATCAAGTGAAATATGATACAAATGATTATGTGAAGTCTTTTATTTTCCTTTTTCATTCATTTATTAAAAAAAGAAAGGTACAGCACTTCACTCTTAAAATAATGATATCTCTTTAACTCATGTTAATAGGTAAATTCCAGATGTTACCAGGGAAGTGAGTTCTTTTATTTTATTTATTTCTAACAATTTTTATTATATTTTTATCATATATTTACCATAATGATGTGTGTATAACATTTGCTTATGTATAATAAACACAGAGAGACTTTTTAGAATTTCTAGCAGCTAAATTTAAACTAGATTTCACATTTGTTCAATTTCTTCATTTGTCAATGATGACTAAAAGAATAAGAACTTATATAGTTTACATTATATCTTAAAATACAAAATTTACACAGTATTTAGAGCAAATGCATAGACATGTTTACACAAAAATGCAACCAGGTTGCTGGGAAAATGAACTCAAATTAAAAGAAACCAAATTATAAACAAACACACATTCCAATGGATGTTTCTCTGTAACAGTGTAAAACTCAAGAGTTTAGACAATAGATATAGCATAATTTAGGTCATTACATCTTGAATATGGTAAGACATGTGGCCAGAAATAAAGTTAATCATATAGTTCTGATGTATAATATGCACCTCTAATATTTTGGCTGAAAAATCTGGAATAACAGTGCATCATATACTGAAATAATTACGGTAAGATGAAATGATGCATGAGTTCAAACCCCACTGAGAGCTTATTCTTTATTGTTTTCAATATTGAAACGAAGACATGAGTGAGTTGCAATTAAAAAGCAACTAAAATTAAATGATGAAAGAAAATCATTAGTTATAATTGATGATCATGATGATCATGATGATGATGATGATTCTTCATGTAAAAAATGTAAAAATAAAAAAAATAACTGTCTATTAATTAGGATAGGCCAACAAAAAAGTAACCTTTTATCTAATAGATGAAGGGTAAATTTTATTTTCAAAACTCATTTTGAGAAAAAAACTGAGTTTTCAATGGTCCTTAAAATTGTCCTGATAGAATAAAAATCATTTATCAAGCAAGGTTTAATCTAAAACAATGATAAAGAAAGCCATTTTACCCAAGATATCATTCAGTGATTTGTTTTTGTTACTTTGATTAATGCTGTTATTATTTTTGTATAATATGTACTCATCATGTATAACATGCACTCTTAACTTAGGCTATGAAATTCTGGAAAGAAAGTTCTCAACTATGATAAACCATTGATTTTTTTAGAATTTCTAGCAGATAAATTTAATGTAAATTTAGTGTTTGTTTAATTTCTTATTGGTTTGTACTAAGTAAAAATAAAAATTCATATAGTTTATATTATATCTTAAAAAACAAAATTTACACAGTATTTAGAGCAAATGCATGGACATGTTTACACAGAAATGCAAGCAGGTTGCTGGGAAAATAAACTCAAATTAAAAGAAACCAAATTATAAACAAACACACATTCCAATGGATGTTTCTCTGTAACAGTGTAAAACTCAAGAGTTTAGACAATAGATATAGCATAATTTAGGTCATTACATCTTGAATATGGTAAGACATGTGGCCAGAAATAAAGTTAATCATATAGTTCTGATGTATAATATGCACCTCTAATATTTTGGCTGAAAAATCTGGAATAACAGTGCATCATATACTGAAATAATTACGGTAAGATGAAATGATGCATGAGTTCAAACCCCACTGAGAGCTTATTCTTTATTGTTTTCAATATTGAAACGAAGACATGAGTGAGTTGCAATTAAAAAGCAACTAAAATTAAATGATGAAAGAAAATCATTAGTTATAATTGATGATCATGATGATCATGATGATGATGATGATGATGATGATGATGATGATGATGATGATGATGATGATGATGATTCTTCATGTAAAAAATGTAAAAATAAAAAAAATAACTGTCTATTAATTAGGATAGGCCAACAAAAAAGTAACCTTTTATCTATTAGATGAAGGGTAAATTTTATTTTCAAAACTCATTTTGAGAAAAAAACTGAGTTTTCAATGGTCCTTAAAATTGTCCTGATAGAATAAAAATCATTTATCAAGCAAGGTTTAATCTAAAACAATGATAAAGAAAGCCATTTTACCCAAGATATCATTCAGTGATTTGTTTTTGTTACTTTGATTAATGCTGTTATTATTTTTGTATAATATGTACTCATCATGTATAACATGCACCCTTAACTTAGGCTATGAAATTCTGGAAAGAAAGTTCTCAACTATGATAAACCATTGATTTTTTTAGAATTTCTAGCAGATAAATTTAATGTGTTATCTTTCGATGGCTGTTTTATTCTCTTCTATAGACGCCACTCTTATAGAGGAGCAGCAGTAGTTCCCCGATCGAACTGTCGATCCTGAGCGAAAAGTCGGCAGACTCACGTCCAGGACCCATTTGGGTATTGAGTTTGGTCGTCCATTGGTTTATTCAAATACCTTTACATACATCATGCTGCTTCCCATGTGTACGTAAAAAAAAAAAAAAAAAAAAAAAAAAAAAAGGGTGGGGGAATTTGTTTTAAGTTTTAACTTAGTTAAAGTCCAACATTAAGGTACTTTCTTAAGACTTTCACTAGTACTGACTTATACTTTTTTTGCTGTATAGGGACTTTTCCTGGGTTTTTAATTTTTTTTTTTTTTTTTTTTTTTTCCTACAGTTGGGGACCTAGCAGGCTTCAGGAATTATAGAGCTTTTTTTTTTTTCTCTTGGGGGGGGGCCTGTGGTAGCATTAGGCGTTCTAGGCTTTTTCTTCCAAACCACCGCTAGGGCCCTCCCCACGAACCCCTAAATCATTCGATAGAAGATACTCAAAAACATTCCGCCCTGTTCGCTGATGGAGACACAGAATACTTCGACATAGTAGCAGGAGTACTACAAGGAGACACGCTGGCTCCGTATCTCTTTATCATTTGTCTAGACTACGTACTTAGAACATCGATTGACAAAATCAAAGAGAATGGCTTCGAACTGACGAAGAAAAGAAGCAGAAGATACCCCGCAACAACAATTACCAACGCCGACTACGCCGATGACATAGCGATACTGGCAAATACACCTGACCAAGCCGAAACACTTCTGCATAGTTTGGAACGAGCAGCAGCAAGCATAGGCCTCCATGTTAATGCACACAAAACGGAATATATGTGCTATAACCAAACGGGGGACATCTCCACTCTAGAAGGAACCCCTCTTAAACTAGTAGACAAATTCACGTACCTAGGAAGCAGCATCGAATCAACCGAAAAGGACATCGAAACGAGGTTAACGAAAGCATGGACAGCTATCAATAGGCTATCGACTATATGGAAATCAGACCTAACCGATAAAATGAAACGCAGTTTCTTCCAGGCAGCGGTCACATCGATACTGCTATATGGATGCACTACATGGACGCTAACAAAACGGCTGGAGAAGAAACTAGATGGCAATTACACAAGAATGCTGCGTGCAATCCTCAACAAGTCCTGGCAGCAACACCCCACAAGACACCAACTGTACGGCCACCTGCCCCCTATCACGAAAACTATTCAAGTTAGGCGAACCAGACATGCAGGACATTGCTGGAGAAGCAGAGATGAACTCATAAGAGATGTACTCTTATGGATCCCCACACACGGCTGCGCAAAAGCAGGATGACCAGCACGAACGTACATTCAGCAGCTATGTGAGGATACAGGTTGTTGTCCTGAAGACCTGCCTAGGGCGATGAACGATAGGGAGGAGTGGCGAGAGAGGGTCAGGGATATCCGTGCTGCCAGCACGATATGATGATGATGATGATGAAATTTAATGTAAATTTAGTGTTTGTTTAATTTCTTATTGGTTTGCACTAAGTAAAAATAAAAATTCATATAGTTTATATTATATCTTAAAACACAAAATTTCCACAGTATTTCAAGTAAACACAGACATATTCACACAAAAATGCTGGGAAAATAAGCTCACATTCAATGAAACAAAATTATAAACAAACACACACTCCAATGGATGTTTCTTTGTAATGGCATAAAACACACTAATTTGGACTATAGATATAATTTACTTTCACTCATTCCATCCTGAATATGGTGAAGCATGTTACTGGAAAAGAAGTTAATTAAATAGTTCTTGTATATAATATGCACCTTTAACTTTGGGGCTAAAAAATCTGTAAAAATAGTGCATCCAATACGTAAATAATCAGGGTAGTTATTTTCATATTTAGTTTCTTCATTTTAATATTACATTTTTTATCTTTTTTATCTTAGTCACTTTTGATTTGATTTTATTTTAAGTATTCAGTTTCAAGTCTACTTTTGTTATATTTTTTTTATTTTTATATGTTATTAATTTCTATTTTAGTTTTATTTACTTTTAATTTTAGTTTTTTTATTTAGACTTTTCATTCATTTCTTATAATCTTATTTGTTCTATTTATTCCTTTTTTTCTTCTAAAGTACAATTGATAACTGACATATTTATTTTAACAACAAAAATAAAGCAATGGCGATCTCTTCAACTTCATAATAAGAAAGAAAATTACTAGGGAAAAAAACAAGCTTTTTATCATTTTCAATTTCACACTTGAACTTGATGCACTGATGGATCAGTGAGTGAATTGTAATTTGGAGCCATCAGCAAAATAATTTGATGACGAATTGGGCCAAAAAAATACATTCATAATTTATATGGATGCTCAAAATGCACACAATATACCATAAAACACTCAATACTTATACTTGGTTTGGTTCGATTTCTTTGTTTAATGGCATAACAAACTTTTGCTGACTATAGTCAGGTGAGTCAAAAGTTTTGCAATATTTTGATAATGTGAGACATAATTTGGCAGCTCTGAACGCTTTTGCTGAGGTTGTGAAGATGACAAACCACACTAGCCGGTGAGATGTTGAACTCTTCTGATATTTTCTGAGTGTGACATACTTCATGAGCATCTATGATTTGGAGTTCACCCCTAGAATCCATGGTTTTAAGCCTACCTGACCTTGTCTATCAAAGTTCTTCCAGTCTGAGCAAGATTTCTTGAACCATCTGTGATCAACTGACCTTTCACCTTTTGCACACTAATGAACCCCAGTTGCAAATCATAAAGTTTACAAATTAGACTGTATAGCATGTTTGTCTGTGCAGCTTTCAAATCACACATGACAGAGTGAAGCAATGCACATGTCAGTGCACAATACTACTAACCAAAGTGAGTATCTTGAACTGCTTTGATCATCTGATATACATAGTGCAAACTAGCATGTACCAAAATATTACAAAACTTTTGACACACCCTAGTGGCATAAAATCTCCCTGCTTGCTTTATAGTTTATCTGTGTTTATAGATCATTTTCTTATTTGCTTGGGAAAGACTGATGATGATGATGATGATAGTTGTATTTCTCTTTTACTATTTTATTTTCCATTTTTATTGTTTTTGCTTCTTTTTTTTTCTCCTGATCAATGCTGATTACTTAAAAGACATCCAATGAAAAAAAATGACCGGAGCATTCTGATAAGAAACAACAAAATAAGATGAAAGGAAAACTACTCAAAACTGAATAATAATGAATTTCAAGAATCCAGACAGGTTGAACACTCAAGATAGCTGTTTAACATGTCTTCTATCATTCAACCATAAAAATGGAATGCTTTTATGTCTTCTTTTATGGTCACAATTATTCTGAATTATAGCATTTTTAAATAAAGCAATTGCAATACAGCTATTAAAAATATATATACAGACATTCTATGCAATAATACCCTACAATATATTGTTCACTAAACTTACTCAAAGTAAAATGAAATTCAATTAAATGATATTATTAAAAAAATATTGCAGTTGATTGTGTGTGTGTGTGTGTGTGTGTGTGTGTGTGTGTGTGTGTGTGTGTGTGTGTATAAGAGTGAGTGTTTAGTATTTTATAATATTTTTTAAAAATTATTTCAACATGTAAAAGTAATTAATTTCTAATATTTGAAGTTTAAATTACAAACTTTGAAAGATCTTTTTACTTGCTTGGAGAGATGATATCAAAACAGTTTACCAGACTGTTTGAATTCCATCAAAGGAGAATAGCAAGTTATGTTATGTGGTTACAGGGATGAAACAGTTCATCCCATAATAAGTGAATATAGCAAACAGGCACAAAAGGAATACTAAAGTAGATATGACTAAGTGGGAAAAGTGATCCAATGGAAACAGTGCAAGAGACTAAAATTTTGTCATCCATACAAATGGTATATATGTATACTAATACATTGGAGAAACTAAACAAATAAATTTATTAATCAGAAAAATAAGAATTTACTGAAATGGATTTTAGAAGATTAGAGTCAGTACATTACAAAAGTGAAAATTAATGGAAATGGATTTTTAAAAAATTAATCAAGGATATGTTTTTATCTTTTGATGAGAAAGAAAATGTGAAAAATATATTGAATTTCTTTTGAAAGAATAAGAGGAAATCTAAGAGAGATTGTTTTGTCTACAAAAAGTATTGGGTGAGGGTTCCTTAGTTGATAATTTCCCAGCAAGCAAAGTCAAAGATGAATTTCACCCTGAGGTCAAAGCTTAACTATCATGACATCTAGGTGAGCCATCTGAGTAATGATGAAATTTTGAATAAACATGACAGGAAACCAAGCACTGTAGATGGAAGGAGCAGAATTAATTAATAGAACCTAAATAGGAGGAAAGATTAACCCTGTGGGTGGTAGCAAGAGGAAATCAAGTATTGAAGTTGCAGCAAGTCAAAGGGGCAGAATTAATTATTAAAATCCAAATTAGGAGAAAATTGATATTATCAATAGCTTCGGCAGCTACCACCCTTCAAATGAGAGGAAATGCATATGATAATTGGAGATACCAGCAGAGACCAGTGGAAAGCAACCAATTGACTTCATGTAACTCTGAGCTAGAGGAAGAGGCAGAGAAAGCCTGAGATAATATAATACTTAGAAATGGCTAGGCACTAGACTGCTTTGGGTATAGGAAAGTGAAGAGAACTAAGATAATACAACACTGTGAGATAATATGATACTTTGAGACACCCCAGAACCAGATTACAGATATAGAGAAGTGAAGAGAAATCGAGATAATATGATACTTTAGAGACCAGTGCAAATCAGCTAACAAACTATGAGTCTTGAGCTTTGACCAGACTATCAAGAAACCAAGAGAAGCTGAGAGCTAAAGACTGAGAAAATCGAACATAACCACCACTTGAGATTGCCTTATACCAGACTATAGAAAGTGAGAAGAGAAAGGCTTGAAAATTATACAATAATTTATATGGCCTTGTACCTGACTTTGAATGCCATGAAATTGACTGACTGTTAATTCATGAATTAGGTCTCTGTTTATCACTACCAACCTCTGGGAAGAGTGGATGATATTTACCATTTTTAAAGAGACTTTTTTTAACAAAATATTATCATTGGAACAAAGATATGTCCTGTTCTCTATTTGTTGGGATTCAATTTTTTTTTTATTTTCTTAATTGTGCGGTCTCATTTGTCCACACATCAACTGGCAACTCCAATTAGCAATTAATCAGATGTCTGGATTAAAAATGCTACATAGGCAGATAAGCGGATTGATTGTGCCATCCAATATCATAACAAACCATGTGGAATGGTCAGCAGAATGAAAGCAAAACCACCCATGTTTGAGGAAGGCACGTGTACTGCAACATATACACAAATCAGAATCACCCTAGTGTTTGAGGAAGGCACGTGTACTGCCACATATACACAAATCAGAATCTATCCTAGAAAATGAGATACATATAATTCTCTAAGATAATAACTGATCACTCAATCCTGGACACCAGATCAAGTACAAATTAATAAAAAAAGTTAAAAAAAGAACTTGTCATCTAGTGGATTTTGGTGTTCCATTAGACCACAGAGATAAAATAAATGAAACCAAAAAGACAAATACTTGGATCTTGCCAGAGAACTGAAACAGCCATGGAACATGAAAGTGATGGCAATACTATAGGTAGTTGGTGTCTTTGAGAGAGGGGGAACTGAAAATCAGAGGAAGAATTGAGACCATCCAATTTTAAAATAAGCTAAAACACTTAGAAGAGTCCTGAAGATTTCTGGAGATTAGTTGTCACTTAAGGTTCAGTGAAAAATTACCAGGTAGTGCTTTTGTGAAAAACTCACTGGGAGTAAAATCATATATATTGTGACGAGTAAATATGACACCCTCATACATTCTCCGGGTTATGGGGAACGGAGGTGTGACACGCTAACCTCAGCCAACAATAGTAGTAAGCAAGAATTAGTAATGGAAAGAGAGGCCATCTCTCTTCAACCCTCACTATTAGTACAAGCTAACATGGGCATGAGAAAACCTCACTCTCTATTAGCCAGGTATGCGTCTGCGGAGAGAGGCAGACCTGCAACCATGATTAGTGCAGAGGAGTAAACTGCCAAAAAGCCAACACGTGGTAAATTTTCAAACTATGGAAACTAAGCAGTTGCCGTCTATTCATCGAAGGGTGAAGACACATAAGCAGTTGCCTTTTATTCATTGAAAAACTTAGAACATAATTTGGGATATGGAAGAAATCCAAATTCCAAAGTCACACTGCACAAAGAACACTGAGAGAAAAGAAAAAGCTTCTCCTTTGAATGAACTCAAATTCCGAGGTATGGTGAACCTCATAAAACGAATATCCTCAGAAAAGACTTGTCCACAAAGAAAGAGACAATAATTAATCTTGGTCTTATCTGAAATAAGATGTGTATCCTTCTACCAACATGTTATGGAAACCCAATTACAAGAGGAAAAAGGGAAGAGAATAAACTCAACAGAATCCCAAGTAAGTGAACATACAATTAAAGTATATTCAAATTTATCTTGCTGTATTCATGCTGACATGAATAAAAGACAAATTATGAGAGGAAAGAATAACTTTGATAAGATAGAGGAGAAAGGAGAAGGGAATATCCCCCTAATGATAAACTTGAGATTTGGAGCACGAGCTCTACCATTAAATCCCAAAGTCTGAAGGAAAGTGGACAGTATCTACCACTGGCGAACTGTATTTTCACCTTCCTTTATTTAGATGAAAGACTTTCTCACTCCTGACTTTTACCTGAATTGTTTTTTTCTTTGTTTCTTTCTTTTATTCAATAAAAGAATATTGTTATTAATCTTGTTAACCCAAACACAGCAATTCAGAGTCCTTTCCTTGTTGTGGAAGTATTATATTTGTCAAAGACCTAGTCTTTGACAGGGAAAGATAGCCAGTTAGCTGTGATGAATTTTAATAATTCACCTAGAACTTACCTAGTGGCTTTACAATGTGGTTCAGCAAGGGAGTTAGTGATATCTGTAACATTAAATAGTGATTGGCAAACCACAGCCTACATGTGGGCCCTGCTTTAACTTGTGGACTTCATCGGGAATGAACGGCACCCTGCAAGCCCGCGGGGCACATGGTGGTGTAACAGATATATAGTGCATAGAGAAAAAGCTTGACGGCAATTGCACAATGATGCTACAAGCTATATTAAACAAATCTTGGAAGCAATATCCAACAAAACAGCTGCTGTATGGCCACCGACCACCCATCTTGAAGACCATCCAAATTAGACAAACGAGACATGCAAGACACAGTTAGAGGACCAAGGATGAACTTATAAGCAACATTCTCCTCTGGACCACTTAACACAGATGCACAAGTATAGAATGACCAACTAATACTTATCTACAACAGCTCTGTATGGACACAGGGTGAAGCCTGGAAGACCTGCCAGAAGTGAAGTATGATAGATACCGATTGCAAGAGAGAGTCAGAGAAATCTGTGCGAGCAGAATGACATGATTATGATGATAAATATATATACATATATATATATTATTTTCAATAAGACAACTAAAAAATCTTGTAACATAAATTATCTACTGATAAGATAGACAAAATACAGCAAAGATCTGGAAATTATGTAAAAGTTCCAGCTGATGATCTTTGGCCACTAGTAAATGACAGCTATAAACAAGAACCTTAGGAAAGAAATTTTAACATGCTTCTAGAATTGATATGGATTCTTCTTTAGACCTATTAATATTCAATTATTTGGTTAATTTCTGAGATATTGTGTTGACTTTACTTTTATGTGCAGTTAACTTTCTGTGATTCTAATATTTTTCTTATGTACTTTCTGCCCTTTCCTTGCACAAACTCTGTTGAACAAATTGTCCTCTAGGTGGAGCTACTTAGCACTGCTGAAGAAGTCCATACAGTAAAGGTTACAAGATAAAGCATTGGTGCACTTACTCATTCTGCATCAAAAGATAAACCAAAAACACAGCAGATTGCTAATTTTGTCTCGTCACAATAACTTTCAGATAAGAATGTTTAGAAGAAACAAATAATCAGGCATTTTTTTTTCAGTAACTTGCTTAAAGATTACTTTTGGTGCCACCAGGTTCACTCTTTAGTCATATCTTATTCATAGAACCTATAATTAATTGCAAGTAAATAAATAAGAGGAAGTACCCTATATTTAGTGTTCAAGTGTTATCTCCATAAAAATATAATGATCAGGGTGAGTGAAATCACTGTTATTTTTAAGTTGCAACTTGAATTGAAAATTAATTTTCTAAATTAGTACATCTTAATACTATTGTAGTATTTAATTAGATCTTGTTGGTTGTAGTTAGCACCACAGTTTTAAAAGGGATGAATTGATGGGCTAAGTAAAAAATAAGTCTGGTTTCCACACCACTAAGATGAGGCAACTCTGATCATCCTCTATTTGTGTAAAAAGGAAAAGTTGACTCAATTTGAAATTCCTGAGATCTTATTTTGTTTTTACAGTTCCTGGCTTGAAGATGAGAACATAAGTGAAGAAGATAAACATACAAGGTGCCTTCAATAAGTTTCCAGACTTTTTTCATATCGGCACTTATTGATAGTACAGACATGAAACTCTAGTCCCCTTCGAAGTAATCTCCTCTGGCTGCCTCTTTCATCTCCTCAATTGTCTCATAATGACAGCCTCTAAGTTTTTCCTTGAGTTTAGGGAATGACCAAAAGTCACAGGGAGCAAGGTCTTGACTTTGGGAGGGTGAAGAACTGTCTTGATGCCCATCTTGGTCAAATAGTCTGTGACAAGGATGGAGTTGTGGACTGGTGCATTGTCCTGCTGGAAATGCCACTGACCCGATTTGAAGAGTGCTGGCCTCTTCCGATGGAATCTCTTCCTGAACCCCCTTAAAACCCCAACATAGTATTCCTTGTTGACTTTCTGTCCAGTGGGAACCCAGTGCATGTAGATCATTTCAGTGCTGTCAAAAAAAGGGATCAAAAGTTTGTGGGTGTATTTGCTCTGTCTGCCCTACTTGGGTCTGGGAGAGCCAGCATACTTCCACTGAGAACTCTGTCTCTTGGTCTCTGGGTCATAGCAGTAGATCCAGCTTTCACTGCAGATCACTAGAGCATCAAGAACTGCAGGATCTGAATTGATCAGCTCGACCATCTCCCTGCTGTCATGACAACGTCTTTCTTTCTGATCTTCTCTCAGCAACCCTTGGGACAAACTTCGCGCAAATCTTCCGCATCTTCAGTTTCTCACGAATAATTGTGTGTACAGTTCCCACAGTGATATCAAACTGTGCACTAATTGTCTCTATAGACACAGGATGGTCCTAATCCATGAAATTCTTCATTTGGCCAATCAACTCTGGTCTGTTGACTTCCTTACTCCTCTCACACCTCTCATCATCCCTCACAGACTCCCTGCCTTCCTTGAATCTCTTATGCCACCCCAAAACTGATGCTCGATTCATGCAAGATGCTCCAAAAACAGTCTGAAGCATTTCATACATTTCTGTGGCATTTTTTCCAAGTTTAAAACACAATTTTATTGCATATTGTTCTTCTAAAGTGTCCTCACGTCCAGATTGCATTTTTGAAATTCACCAGCTGTGGCAATCAGGCTTTAGTAGGGTGTATTCCAATTGTTGCTGTAGCTGTTCATTTGAACCTGAAATCATAAAAATTGGTCAGCCATCTCATAAGATGTATAGCAATAACATACTGAATTTTCAAGAGTCTACGACCATTTTAAATGCCTGTTCAAAAAAAAGTCTGGAAACTTATTTAATGGCCCTTGTACCACAATTTGAGTTTGAAGGCTGAAAAACATTGCACTATTAAAGATCTTGCTACAGTGTGCCTTTTTGCTGTAACATAAATATATAAAAAAAATTGATTCATTACAATACAGATTTTCATTATTAAACACCTTTACACCTTGAAATCCAAGAGGGAATTTTTTCTAAGGTATTCTCAACACAAGTGAAATTGTTTGCTTCTAGTTATGTGAATGGTTCTACTCATAGGAAGTGAACACAGCTACCCTAAACAAGGCTGTTTGCATTTCACATAATACTTGTACCCTTGGGAAATGTATAGATCCTATTATTCTCCTTCTAGCTATGGGTAAATAGCAAGGCAGACTGGAGTCTTTAACCTTGATATGGCAACTGGTCTAGAAGAAGGGAAAACTCTGAATTCAAACCAGTTGAAGACCTGGAAACAGACTCTGCCAGGCTACTACTTCTCAAGACACATTACACATGTAGTACCTCCACAAACATATGAGATTACAGGAATAGTGAATATGATCAAGTAGAGTTCTCAGCTTCTCATTTCAGGTAACAGACCTCACTTGTTAGGTTGGTTGGTTTGTTGGGTTTTATGGCATATCAACCTTTGTAGGTTTTTTAACGCCAAATCTATTTTTATGCTAATAGTCAGTTCTACTTCAAGCAGTTCAGTTTAGCATGAGTACACAGTTTAAATGTCAAAAACATTTATATTTCAAGCTATTCAGTTTATTCAAACAATTCTAATTCAGCTAATTCAGTATAGTATAAGTACAGATTTTCTTTACACACTGTTAAATGTCAAAACAGTTCTATATTAAACAATTCAATTTAGTGTAAGTAGAGTTTCAATGTCAAAAACAGTTCCATTTCAAACAAATCAGTTTAGCATAAGTATGCAGTTAGTTCTATTTAACTCATAGATAGGGCCCTATCAAGTGCTACCACCTTGGGCCAGAGTGGACCTGGGAGTGATGCCAATAAAGGGGCACTCCTTATTCACCACAGTTTCTGCATTACTGGAACCTCACCATCAGATTGTTTAGTGTCATATCCAGGACTCTCATTGGAGTGGGTCTTACCCCTCTGCAGAGTTGCAGTCAGTGTATTCTACAGCCCCAGCTGACTGGCCAACACTTGTTAGGTTCCATCACTTTGACAGTTTTTTCTTTTACATCATCCTTCTTTACAAGCAATGATAAAATATTTATTTACCCAACCCTTCAGCCACAGGCAGGATCTGACTCTAGGTCAATTTTTAAGCAGGGTAAAGATGGTTTGAATTCAGTTTTCCTACTTATAGAGATTGCCTAACCAAGAAGTCAGTCTGACCTACTATTTTACCTATAGCTGGGAGTAGAAGAGATAGATTCATGCTTTTCCCAATGGCATCAGCACAAAGTGAGATGTAAATAACTTTGTCCAGGATTTGAACTCGGGACACTATTTCTGTTTTCTATGATAATAACCATGATGTTAAGCACACTTCTTTTATTTCCAATGATAAAGTAGATTCCAGAAAATCAACAGAAGTTAATAGAAGACATTGCCAAATATCCTTGCAAATTATCAAAATCAACCTTGAATTTTTAAAAGTTATTTTTGCATTTGAAAATGCACCCTATCAATCATGCATGCAATAAAAATGATTAAATATAAAAATTTTCTATAAACAAAACTTTAAATTACAAATTCTTTTTGGGTAATTGAGTTCATAGCCTAACAGCTTTCAATTAAAAAATTAAATGCAAAATAAAATGAAGAAATCAAGTACATAGTTATTTTTACAACTTGATGCAAACATTGATATTTTTAACAAACCACTTTATGAATAAATGGTTTCAACAAGTTAGAACTTTCATTTATTAATTTACATACACTGCTCAGATTTAGAGAAATTAACACATACACACACACATATATATATATATGTATGTATGAAGGTAGCAGGAAAAAATATAATCCAAATAGGTGAATATATCATGATGTGAAGTCGACGTTAACGTTTCGGTTATAATAACCATCGTCAGGACTTGGATATAAAATAGTTCACAATATAGATGGGTGATTGCTGAGATGACAGGAGCAAATGAGAAATATACAACGAAAAGATAGATAAACATGCACATAGCGTTCAAAATTCAAAAGTCATCAGAACGTGTTTGGCACGTGGAAAAATATTAG
Organism: Sepioteuthis lessoniana; assembly: GCA_963585895.1. Lineage (NCBI taxonomy): Eukaryota > Metazoa > Mollusca > Cephalopoda > Myopsida > Loliginidae > Sepioteuthis > Sepioteuthis lessoniana. The sequence continues at coordinate 145,777,047 of OY757905.1, read as the reverse complement.
AAAATGTAGGATTTTTCAAAGAAACGAGACAAAACCTCCCTTTCCACGTGCCAAACACGTTCTGATGACTTTTGAATTTTGAACGCTATGGGCATGTTTATCTATCTTTTCGTTGTATATTTCTCATTTGCTCCTGTCATCTCAGCAATCACCCATCTATATTGTGAACTATTTTATATCCAAGTCCTGACGATAGTTATTATAACCGAAACGTTAACGTCGACTTCACATCATGATATATTCACCTATTTGGATTATATTTTTTCCTGCTACCTTCATACTGTCGGATTTTATCCATATTTACTTTCATATGTATGTATGTATGTATGTATGTATTCATCCATTCTTTCCATAGAGTATGATACAAGGTATTGTAAGAAGTGTTTAACAGGCTTGAATTTAGAATTTTCCTTCTCCTCGACTGGTTGCCATAAGTTTAAAGATTTCAGTCTACCCTACTATGTACCCATTGCTGAAGGGAGAATAGCTGGATTCATACCTTGCCCAAGGGTCTTTGCACTATATAAAATACAAGCAGCCTCATCAAGAATTTGAACTCAATTCTCTTTATCCATTTCCTATAACAATAGCCATGATAAGACATACATATATATATATATATATATATATATATATATATATATATACAGTAGCAAGCATAAAGATCAAAATGATGTTAAGAAAAAGTCTAAATGTGAAATAACTTCTTATTTTAAAGCTTCATAGAACATTTTATCGAGGAAAAATAAGGATATAAAGGTAAATTATATAATTCCAAAATATAAAGCTCAATAAACTTATTTTGATAATGTTATAAGTTATATATAACATTAAAAAAAATAGATGATCAAAAACATCAGAACGATTAACAAAATTATACTATTATAATAACATTCATAATTCATTAGTACTCGATGTATAGATCTTTACTTTTAATAACAGCTTGACATCTTTTACTACAAGAGTGAATTAATGTCTCAAATTCATCAACTGATATTTTCTCCAATTCTTTTTCAAATTCTTCCATAGTTCTTTGATATTACTTGGAATCTTTTCCTTATCTCTTTTGTTTAGTAACTTCCAAATATTCTCAATAGGATTCATGCCTGAGCTTTGAGGAGGCCACTACATAACAGTAACATCCTCCTCAGAAAGAAATGTCTCAACAAACTTTGCTATATGACACAAAGTATTATCTTGCATAAATGCAACTGGTTGATTAATTGCAGTTCTTGAATTAGGTACAACACTTCTTTGATATCTCTTTTTCTGTTGCTGGTCCTGTACCAGCAACAGAAATCATACCAAACACCATCACACTTCCTCCTCCAAATGTAATGCTGCTTTTAGTGCACTGAAGTGAATATCGTTCCTTAGGACTGTGTTGAACAAACCTTCTCTTGTCACAACCGAACAGGTTAAACTTTGACTCATCACTGAGAGGAATACAATCCCACTGTTCTTCAGTCCATATGACGTGTTCAGTGGTGAATTCCAATTGGCTTATTTTGTTCTTTTTAGAAATGTAAGGCTTTGTAAAAGCTACTCGACTATTCAAATTTATTTCATAAAGTCTTAGGGAAATAGTGTGCCTTGATATTTTAACGCCAAGGTTAGCATTAGCTCTTTTAGAGATAGCGGTTGGTGTTGCAAATCCATCTTTTTTTTTATTCATTACCAATCTGTCCTCCCTTGCAGTAGTTTTCCTAGGCTTGCCAGGTGGTTTTTTGGCTTCACATGACCCAGTTTCCTCAAGTTGTCTTTAAATACTATGAATAACATGTTTAGATTTCCCCACAGTCTTTGAAATATATATATATAATTTCCACAATCAGATTTGGATCCCTTCAATTTGTACAGAGAAATCACAACAGTAACAACCCAGTCCTGGGAGACAGAAACACCCAACTAGACATCTGATATCAGATGACAGATCTCTGCAGTAAATTTGACACCCCTATGAAGAAGGATTTCAATGAGAATACAGTCAAAACCTGCTGCCTTTCCAGTGTTGATTTCTTTAATTGTTTCGGTTAGCTCAACAACAGTGGGGTGATTCATCATATCATGAATAATATCCTTTTGAGATAAAATATTGATGACAAATTTATCAATAACTGATGAATTGTGAAAGATCTGTGAAGTGCTCGATCCAGTGTTACCTACATAATCCTTAATGAGAGATGATCCATCATTTGACTCGAGTGGGGTACTACAGGTGTGGATTGAAGGCCAAAGACATGTATGATCAAATAGTATGATTTTTTTCATATCTTTACAGTTGTATGCTTTCTGAATTTTCTCAGAGATGCCTAAATACCACTGTTTTTTTCATTTACTGTAATTTTCACTGGAGTGAGATTTTCATCAGTCTGAGAGACAGCAATAAAGACTTCCTATTTGATGCCTCCTCAAGATATTTCCTGCTGCAATAGATTTTTAACCTTGAGAAGTTTAGTGATCTACATATTGTTTTTGTCAAATCAGTCTCAATGTTTCCTTACTCTGAACCCCGAAAAGTTAATTCCAACATTGTAAACCTCGGTTTTGAACTGCCTCCATTTTCCATCATATTCTACTTTCCCAATGGCTTTTTGAAGGGACTTTTATTACCCCCAGATCTTATTTTATGCATGATGAGGAGTTTCAGCTTGCTGTGCATGACTATAGAGTCTGTCCTGCAACCTACAGACCACATGATTAACTCTGCAAACATCTTGGTAATAATATGATCAAGGATATGTCCACGTTTGGATCTCAGGTGTGTCCAAGTAACTATATAAATTTCCTTCTGTTGACAAATGATGTTGCAAATAACAAGTTTGAATTCAATGCTGAGCTGAAGAAGACAAAGACCATTACTATTCATCTTACTTAGACCATGATTCCCAAGTACTCTCCAGGTTTCATGATCAACATAGGCATTGAAGTAAGATTTTGTCAGAATTTGGAACTGTCAAGAGTGGGCGCATAAACAGAGAGTCTTGAAGCAATTACATGGTAAAGGAAGTTGAAAACACATGATTCTGTCACAAAGCCCATGGGCTTGTTCTAATTGGTTGGTTGATATATATATATATATATATAAGGTTCAGTCACTAAGTAAAGGGATTTTTTTTTTAAATTTTTCCATAAATGTAAACTTTGCATTGTTTGTCATTGGTTTACGGCAATAATCATTTTGATTTAGCAAAAATATTTGTTTTGAGGCTATTCAAAATGGTGGCAAATCAAAGTGCTCCAAGCTTGAACAGAGGTCTCTCATCAAATATTTGATGGCTAAGAAATTCAAACCTTGAGAAATTTACAGAAGAATATGAGGTGTGTACAGAGAAGCATGTTTAATCAAAAATATATTTATAAATAGACTAAAAATGTGTTTGCCACAACAAGCCTGAGTCAAAAGATAGTCCATGGAGTAAAAACATCCTGATTCTCTGGTAAAGAAAAGGTTACAGACACAGTGATCAGTAAAGAAGGTCATGCTGATAATCTTCTGAGACATTAAAGGACCCATCACTAAGGATTTCCAGGAAAAAAGTGCAAAATTTACCTAATTTATGGAAAGACCCTCTTATATATATCCACACACACATGTACGTATATATGTACATGGATAGATTAATGTCTCTGTAGCCTAACATGTAGTTATTGACTGAATTTTGATCTAACAGTTTCCTAGAATAATATTTATTCTATATTAAGTGAATACAGGAGAGACTTAAAAAATGAATATTTGTTATGTAAAATAAATGTTTTTTTAATTAATTGGCTGAAAACTTAGTGACGTACTTACATATATATTTGAATATAAAGCTCTGATTATATATCTAAAGATATAGAAATACAATTATACATACATTTATATATATCAATCTAATTATAGATACTTTTATAATGTTCTGTGGGTGGGGATAACTTTGGCCAACACTTTATATTCTCTTTACTCTCGTACAATGCCAAATACTGTGTATGGAATGCTAATGCAATACTTAGAATACTGACTCACAATACTACATTTCACATATTGCACACCCCAGACTTCTATCTGACCGATTTATATATCCACCACTTCTAGTCATGTGACCCTAGCAGCAAAATCCATTTCAACAGCCACGTTTGTTGGCTGGAGATCCATGTTCAAACCACAGAAGTTGGTATCAGCACATTCTTCTACATATATATATGTATAATTATATATCTTATATAAACTTATGTATAGATGGATAACTGCATAGCTATCAATCAAAATGTCTAGGCCCAATTATATAAATCAGTAATTATAGCATAGTGTTGTAAATATATCTATTGATGGTGACTTACAGAGTATGTATAAAGTAGCATATACCCTCCCCCACATACAAACACACATGCAATTAAATTTCCCTATTATATCAATAATAATTAACAGAAAACAGAAAAATATTATTTACAGTCAAGACTTGACTTAAATTGAAACAAAAATATATTTACTGAAAATCGAGGAGTAAAAAAAATTTAAGATTTTAAAGATTATTTTTATTATTACACCCAGAAACGAGTTACATTATTAGAAGGATTCTGATTGTTTTCTGGGTTAATTTTCATGAACCTGAAAATAACTAGCTACATTATTTTTTTCTTCATGCCATATTATTATGAAGACTGTCAGCAAAATTCATCTAGATCAACATTTTAAGACAGGAAAATAAAATAAAGATATTAAAGTTAAAATAATTATTTATTTAGCATTCCTACCCCTCCTACTGCGGCGTTGACAGAGTTTTTCCATGTTGATATAGTGGCTAGCGTCCATCTATTGCCAGTTTCGTGATATTTGATATCTTCGGTGTGCATGTATCTGTGTTCTTGTATGCATATTATGTCTATCTTATGTTCTACGACCAATGCTATTAGCTCTGGTTGTTGTCCTATTCTATTTAAGGTTCTTACATTAAATGTCACTATTTGTATTGTTTGTTTGCATTTTAGTAGTTTTTGTTGTTTGAGCTCTGTAGCTGATTTTTTGAACACTGAGGCCAGGGCTCCAACCTCAGCAGGACGTGCCCCTTTTTTACCCGCACGAAGAGCGATGCGGTTTGTGTATGTGGTTTGAGTGTGGGTCATGGCTATCTTTCGATGGCTGTTTTATTCTTTTCTATAGAAGCCACTCTTATAGAGGAGCAGCAGTAGTTCACAAGGTTAACGAAGGCATGGACAGCTATCAATAGGCTATCGATTATATGGAAATCAGACCTAACCGATAAAATGAAACGCAGTTTCTTCCAGGCAGCGGTCGCTTTGATACTGCTATATGGATGCACTACATGGACTCTAACAAAATGGCTGGAGAAGAAGCTACATGGCAATTACACAAGAATGCTGCAAGCAATCTTGAACAAGTCCTGGCGGCAACACCCCACAAGACACCAACTGTACGGCCACCTGCCTCCTATCACGAAAACTATTCAAGTTAGATGAACCAGACATGAGGGACACTGCTGGAGAAGCAGGGACGAACTCATAAGTGATGTACTCTTATGGACCCCACATATGGCCGAGCAAAAGCAGGACGACCAGCACGAACATACATTCAGCAACTATGTGAAGATACGTGATGTAGTCCAGAAGACCTGCCAGAGGCGATGAACGATAGGGAAAAGTGGCGAGAGAGGATCAAGGATATCCGTGATACCAGCACGACATGATGATGATGATGGTTTGATTCAAACTGTTGAATTCAACCAAAGTCAAGGATAAATACTTGTTCTGAGAGAATTCTTATTTCTTTGAAATAGACTTGAGAGAATAGCTCTTTGGGGTCAGAAAGCACAACTTATATATATATATATATATATAGTATTATTTGGTCCAGTTAAACCAGAGTTGGGAGTAATTCCATCAGGTGAGGTCAGATAAATCAAAAAATATATATAAAATTAAACCCTCTAAATATCAAGAAATTCTAAAGAGCAAAATTACAAATAATTATAAAATAGACTCTAATAATACTATTCAACAAATAAATAAGGATACTTCTAATTTTGCTAGTAGATTACAAATTGAAGATAGGTTAGGAAAATTTAAAAAGAAAGAGTTTTTTTATTTAAAAGATCTGAAGAAGTCCTGTTAAATTTTTTTTTTCATGTTTTTGAAAATTTCAAAAATGCGTAACAGGATGGAAATAAATTTATAATCCTATGTGACCGGTTTTGTTGTTTTTATTAAAGTATATATATATATATATATATATTAGGATAATGTAGACAGGATAATGTAGTCAGTAATACTTGGTGACTGTCAGTTTCTTGCCTATGTAATCATCAGAACAATGTGATCATGTAGGTGAGAAAATGATAGTCACCAAGCACTATCCTAATTTAGATATATATTCTCTATCAACAATATTGGATAATCTTAAGGTTTTGGTTTCTTGGCATATCAACCTTCATGGGTTATTTAAAGTTAAATCCATCCTTATAGAAAAAGAGTAGTAATACTATTTAACAGAGGATTTATAGCTTTGTCAGAATGTAAACATAAAAGCATAACTGAATTTTAAACTCACTTACTACAATGTTGTGATTGAGCACATTCGTCATTATGCCACAGGAACTCCCCTTTGGATAATCTTAATTGATAAATATAGGAATCTATATTGTTTATTTATATATATATATATACACACACACACATACATACATACATACATACACAGAGAGAAAGGCAAACCATGTATATCCATACACCAATGAGACAAAACATAATAACAATCTACCTTAAGAAGGTGTTGGTTCTCCACATACTCACAAAGCACTTCTTATACACTCAATCAGGGACTGTAGAAGATCTTAAAATGTTTCCTCTAAAATATGGTGCAAAAATCATATTCCTAATACTATGTCAGTACTACATCTGCAGTATGCCAGAGTGCATTGTTCTACTGAAAGATGCCACTATCATTGTAAGAGACTAGCCATTAAAAGTTGTATCTGGTCTTCAATGATGTTTAAGTAGGTGGTATATGACAAAATATCTTCCTCATGAATGATAGGAACCAGTGTTTCCGAGCAGACCACTGCCAAAACCAGCGTACTGTCAACTCCCAGCTTGTTGTTTTCCCACAATGAATCTTGTTACCATTATGTGTGTGTGTGTATGCATGTGGATAGATAAATGTGGTAGGATATTGTCATGGTTGACTATGGAGCTAACAGATTTTCTGACAGCTACTACCTGCTCAAATTAGTAAGTTGTAGGAGAGTGGATTGTCCAAGCCCTCACATATTCAGCCTCTTCTCTGTCAACTATAGTAGTATACCAGTGATGACATGTTTGGGTCCAATTTTTTCAGTAATGTGACAGAATTCAGGCAACAGTGAATTCATGCCTATCTCAGTTATAAGTTATTAGAGCAAAATGAATATAAATTCAATTCACTAATTATATCTTTCATAGTGATAACCATTAGCTCATCTCCATATCTACATATATATAAACATATTCATATTGATGTGTTACATATAAGAGATGCTTCAGATGTAATGGTTAACAATCTTAGGAAATGGATACAGCAAACTGAGTTCAAATCCTGAATGAAGCTATTTGCATTTCACAAAACACTAATATTCCTGAGAAAGGTATGAATGCAATTATTCTGCATCCAGCTATGAGTAAATAGTAGGGCAGACTTGACATTTTCACTTTGGTATGGCAACTAGTGTAGGAGAAGGAAAACTCTGAATTCAAACCTTTTAAACTCTACTTGAAAAACTGACCTCATGTTACATCTTGTTGATGTAGAGTTGTTGGATAAATATATAAATGCTTTATATATGATAGGCATGTTTTTTAAAAAATCATCAAGACCCAAGCTCTATTTACCCAGACAGAATTGAACAATGAATGAAATATTAATTTTCTTGAAAATAGTCCCCTTGGAATTTGACACACGTATTCCAGTGAGTTTTCCATTAGTCAAAGCACCTCAGAAACTCCTGGTTTCATATGGTATGAAGGTGTACTGTTATATTTCTTTTATTATTCTCTATATCCTCAAATATTACTACTGAGGTTGATTTTTAATTTAAGAAATGCAAAAAATATTCAAGGATCTACAAGCTCTGGTAAATATGGAGGATGTTGCACTTGCATAACTCTGTGTTTCATCAAAATAATAAGACTGCTAATCAAAAAGTATAAAGAATTGGCTCAGGCTTGTCTAGATAGTTGTCCAGACATCATAATATTATTAAATAAGTTGTTCAGTTGTGCAAAGTACTTGATTTAAATTCTAAATGCAGTAGAATTTGGTAATGAATAGCACCTAATAATATCCATTTTAATTGTATCATGCTTTAGATGAAAATATTTTTTTATAAAGAATTATAGGAGTAAATTTTTTTATAGGCAATTCTGTAAATTCTTCATGGATGTCCCTAGATTCACATAAAATTAATTTCTGTTTATAAAAGAACTCAACAAAATATAGTTTAAGCAAATTGAAAAAAGGTCACTAAAGATTTACCCAGTTTTTTATCTCAATAAATTCTGATAAAAACACCAAAAATTATTTTCATAAAAGGATAAGATGTTGTAGGGATAGAATGAAACAAGACTTTATTGAACCCAAAGACCAAACATCTCTCTTTTAAAATCTACCCTCACCACTCACATCTTCTGAATGACAATACCCACATCTCAGATTCAAATAACCAAACACAAGAACTGGCTTAATTCCAGAAATTGAAGAAGCCCGTTAAGGGCAAATTGATTTGTTGTTGAATAAGTTTGTTCTGGATTAAATCCAATGTGCCAGTAGACTGAAACTGGGTACAGTAAGGGTTGTTGAGACTCAGTTGGCTTTTTAAGGCACTGAAATTTAAGATGCTCTAATATCAAGTTACCATAATGTAGCAGAAATGAAAGTCAATGTTCTTCAACGGATGTTCTTAAACAGGAAAGATCTTGACTTACCCTTAAAGAAATGGTAACTCTATCTATTCAGATGGTGATTTTGCTCCTTATTCAGGTCTTAAATCAGAGAGCCTACCTTTCTGGCCAAGCAATGAAAAATAACTATGATTCATTGAGCTCACTATGCCAAAAAAAGTTAACTTGTTCTTTGCCTTGCTTTGCTTTTTATAGAAATACTAAAGGGCAACATGCTAAGTGGAGTTGTATTTAAAGATGATGTGAAATGCCTGTTATCAACTGTATATTCCTTTCTATTATAAGAGGTACTCCTTGCAATGTTAGAGTTGATTTTCCTAAAAAACAAATTTTTATCTTAAATAAAACAATATCCTACACTACAGTACAAATCAATATTAAAATAGAAAGTAAGTATTTTTGTTAATCAATTACTTATTTTTGCCTCTGTTGTTTTTTATTAATTTGTCTCATATACACATATATATATGCGTTACCCAAGCTCTTATACTTTTCATCTGACTGTTGTAGAGATTGTTTATGTAGATCCTTCCAAAGATTTAACTTACCATCTTTAGCTAGAAAATGTTAAATGCTCTTGTCCCGCTTTCTGATTAGAAATGGGTTCACACTTTTCCATAAAATTACTAGTGGTTTGTTCACAAAAAATTGCTTCTTGTAACCATGCTGGTCAATTTCACAACAAACAATATATATATATATATATAGAGAGAGAGAGAGAGAGACAGGCAAACAGATAGACAGACAGAGATAATAGTAAATTGTGCGTGTAAGAAAAATTAAATATTGAATTCTTCAATCCAAACAAACTTTTCAACAGATGGTCAAAATTGGTATCTAAGTGCCACCACAATTCCAAAAATTTGCTTTGTCAACTACGACTAAACTACATTAAGTTCTTATGGTTCGATCTTTGTAGCCTCCAATGAGATGAGCACTATAAATTGTATACATTTATTTGTGGAGTACTGCTAATGCTCACCTCATAATCAGTTTTGTCAAACTTTGAGAAGTGAGCTAAATCATCCTGTTAATTTTTAATATTATTATATATCATTGCTCTAGAGTGTTTTATTTTCTATTATTTTTACTCTTATTTTAAAAATAAAATGCAAATTAGAAAAATGTATAAAAAATGCTCAGTGTTCCTATGGCAGAAAAGGTGTAAAACTTAAAATATCCAAATTATACACTTTCCAAGTCATTTACTTTAAATTTTCAAGAAGATTACACAATCATCAGACGGAAATATGTGTCTTTTTCACCATATTTCTATCAGATGAGTGTGTGATCTACATGAAAACTTAAAGTAATTAGCTTTAAAAGTACATAATATATATATATATATATATATATATATATATATATATATATAAGGAAAGTTGAAGGATACAAAGAAAAACTAAGAAAAATTTTTGGGGTGCAAAAATTGGATTGAAAGAGTCGACTCCAGTTAAGCATGTATCCAACAGTTATGGGCAAAACAAAAAAATAGGATGAAGTATGTAGCTTTATGGCAACTAGACTAGGAGAAGGAAAAAGCTGAATTCAAAATTTGATAAGTGTTGTTTGAAAAATCTTTGGTACACTAGTGCACCATACTTCAGTTAGCAGCCAAAATGTGCAGATAGCTCTACACATAATTACCACTATAAAAAAATCACCTCCTTAGTTTAATGGTCATCATCAATACAGATGGATAAACATTATTATTATAATTAGCAAAGTACCTATTAAAGAATGACAGAATAATTTAAGTATTCATTGATAGTTCTATCCATGTTTTCCGTAGTTAATTTTATATACCTTTTCGAAAATATGCAGAAAAATCCTTATTTTTCATTATTTTGATGTTGCAGTCCAGCATGTTAGCCATTACGCCATGTGGATTACCCCAAACTTTTCATAAGTAATAATGACTAAATGACTCTTGAATCTGTTTGTTACCCATTGTAACAACCGTTCATGATGATTCTGATACTTCTCTTTAGAAAAAGAGTGAAATTAACATTTTGTAGCTGTCTCTGTTATATCAAGAATTTGAATGATTAGAAATTTATTCAATGCAAGCAAAGACCCTAAAAAATTACAAATCACTTACAAAATGGTCTGGAAAAACTGAATTAAGTTGACAGATAAAAGACACCCAAAATTCAAGTGGGTCAGCTTTCTTTATCCATATATGATAAAAAAAAACTTATTTAAATTTATGAATTTCTCATGCCTAAGTTGAACTATGGATGAGCAAAATAACAAAATTTCATATTACTCATAACAGCAGTATTAATCTGAAAGGTTATTCTCTAGCTGTATAATATAATACTTACATGTTCCACATGATTGCATAAATAAGATCATTCTATATTATGCTCTGAGCACATGATGATCATATTGGCATTTCTACCATATTTTAGTTCTTTTAAACTCTTCAAACATATTTTTCCAGTCAGAAAACATATGTTTCCGTATGCCTTTCATAAGAATATGTTTGTAAATATATTCCAAAATTTTACTTATAACAAAATGCTTATAGATAAAAACTTCCCATCAACACAGTTTTTATAACAGTTTGTTACCTGGGGCATTGAATTTTTCTCATGGTGTGGAGGGTAAGGCCTTCATGGCTTGTTAGGCTGGAAAATACAACAAAATTTAACTTGATTGAAAAACAGGTTAAGGGTAATAGAAAAACATAATCATTGTATTGTTCAATCTGACTAGGCGTAAATATTGCCACAATGTCCAAGAGATGACAGGGGACAGGGGAAAAAAATTTGAAAATATTCAATTTTATTTCTTCTCACTTGATTAGTTAATATAAGTAGATGAAACCAAAGAAAAAATATAGAAAAAAATTGGAAGGGATATATATATATATATATATATATATATATACACATTCATCATTTTACCTAAATATATATAAGACATGTCTCCAGAAATATACAAATATATGTTTTCAAAGATGTATTTTGAATATATCTAAATAAATATATCTATATACAAAAATTTATATATATTACAGAGTGTGCTTCAAAATGGTGTAATGTTATGCAAGCTGAAAAGAGAATAAGCGTGTGTGTGTATATATATATATATATATATATGTACCCAACCTCTATGCTAATAGCAGGATGAGATACAAAGTCATTTTTTAAGTAGAGTAAAACTGATTTAAATATAAACTTTTCCTTGTCTTAGTCAGGTTACCAAGGCTAAAGAACCCAGTTTGCCTAATTATTTACCCTTACATAGGAAGAAGAACAATTGGATTTAAAGTTTTTCTAAGGTCATTAGCATGAAGTCAAGTACAAAGAACCTGGTTGATTGATGGGAATTATGGATCATAAGATTTGTCTAAAAATATTGGAGAAGGTTATGTTACAATCTGCCACAAATTATATGGCTTGATAATGGATTTTTCAAGCATGATAAAAATTTACAATATACTAGTGGACAAGTCAGAACTTATATTGAAGCCAACACTATTGGAGTGTAATAGTGGTTTACAATCATCAGACTTAAGGAGCATAAAAATCTTCAAGTAAGAATCAAAAGTCACCTTAATCCTAAAATCAAATCATGTTAACAATAATAAAATGTAGGGAAAATTTCCATGAAAAATAATGAAGAATCAAATTGAATTCATTCCCAATTATTGTGATGCTGTAATAAAATATTTATCCCACTATTTGATTTGCCTTATTTGTTTAATGGCATATTAACTCTATAAAAGTTATTTAATGCTGAAATTTGATTCATTTCTAAGTGTTTAATTACAATCATAAATATTTCCATATTCTATGGCACTTTTTAAAAAATTTGTTGATAATCATCTGTTTTCACAGTCATATATCAAGTTTTTCTATCCAATACAAATAATTTGCATACAGTTGTGTTATGTAAGAAGAACATGCTGATACTGACTTGTGTGGTCAAACACAGATCTCCAGCCAAAAAACACCACTATTGAAATGAATTATACTACTGGGGTCACATGACTAGAAATAATAAATATATAAATCACTTAGACAGAGGTGTTACCAGGTATGTAACATTGCAAGTCAATATTCTAAGTATTGTGTTACCATTCCATACTCAGTATTCGACATTGTATGAGAGGAAAGAAATTATAAAGTGACAGCTAAAATTACCCACCGAATGAAACATTACAAAAAGTTTTAAGGTTTCACAACTATGTTTCAATTAACTATGCCTATTTAATAATAATCATTTGTTTGATTGATACAAATATTTATATGTAGTTATCAAGTATTCCAATGTAACACAAATAATTTTTCAACAGATCTATTCAACTCATAGATGGGACCCTAGCAGGTACCACCACTCCAGATCACAGTGAATCTGAGTATAATAGCTATGAAGAGGTACTCCACACACACTAGATCTCCAGAACTGGAGCCTCACCATCAGTTGCAGTTTTGTGTCTTACTCAATGGCAGTCAACAAATTCTAAACTCTGTTAACAGGATTCTAGTGTTTGGTTTTTGTGCTATCATTTATTTCTTTTATTTGTTTTTACATACTCATTAATTAATTAATCTGATTAATAAATGGAGTGTCACTCAACTATCTGACCATGATATTTTTGTTTAAATTTACATTATATTATGTGTATATTCATTCATGTTAAATCATTTGGTCAAACAGCAACAAAATTGCTTTGATCAGTTCATGGCTGAGAGTATATATAAGAAAATGAAAAAAATCTACTTGCTACTAAAACCTAAGCACTATGATATTATGTGGTTCTATGCTCTGCAAGGAGTTTATAAAAGTCTATCATCACCATCATGTACTTTAGGGACATTTTAATATCAGGTAAAATATTTTGAAGGATGAATTTGGTAGTCCCATATCCATTCTTCCTTCATAAGTTAGAGAGTCTTTATATGACTAAAAGACTCCAACTGTACAGATTTTATGATATATTTATAACTGAAGAGAAAACTGAGTTTGTCTTTCCCCAGAGTATCAGTGGAAGCTGGATTCAAACCTAACTGAAATTTGAACTTTGCATTTAAAACAAATTGGATATCAAAAGTAGTGCTTCTTGAACTCATTAATATAAAAAATACTAAGAATTGTTCATGCAAAAGTTAGATTCTAAGGTTTAAATTGGTAATAAAAATAATCTATTTATGTTTTAATGGAACCATTATTTGTATTTTACAGATAAGTTAATCCTGAAGTTTTGTAGTGATCAGAAAAGTAGAAAGCAAAAACAGTACAGAATTGAATTTCAAAAGTTTTTTGGGTTTTTTTATCACATAATCAAATTTTTCTCATTTTCCAATATATAAATCATAAAATCTTTGTGTTCCTACAGAGTAATTTTTAACAGATGTATTAAGATAAAAAAAAATAATTAGAGTTTCTTCTCTACTTGCTATGTTAACTTCCTTTAACATCTAAAAACATATTTGTATTATTTAAAAATGTTACATAACACATGTATTTTAAATGTAATTTAAGATTCCTTCATTTTATTTCCTTTCAGCTTTTTTTAAAAAATTGTCACTTTCTTTTTTTTTCAAAAGTTTTCAAAAGATCTCACAAAATACAAAAATATTTATTTTTCAGTTCTTTTTTCCCATTCTTTTTACTTTAGTTTTTTTCATTTATCTTTTTCATTTTTTTCTTTATTTTCTTTGTTTTCTATTCTTCTTTATGTCATTCTTTTTGTTTCTTTTTCATTTCATTTATTTTTTCTTTCCATTGTTAGTTTTTCATTATATCTAATTGGCTTTCACATTTTGCATTTTTTTAACTTCAATTATTTTTGTTTTTCTTTTGAATATCTATCCTTTTCTTTCCATTCTTATTTATCTTTTCTTTATTTTTTCAATTAGTTTTATAGTTATTTACTAAGCTTTGCTTAATTGATAAAAGACAAGAAGTATGAAGCACCCAGTAAGACCCAAACTCACTAGTAATAGTCTGCCAGTCTAGCTTGTTAACCATTGCACCATGCTAGGTACTATTTACCAACCCCTCCGCTCGGGCAGGATATGACACAAGGTCAATTTTTAAGCGGAGTTTAACAGGTTTGAATTCAGAGTTTTCCTTCTCCTAGACTAGTTGCCTCACCAAGGCTGAAGAACCTAGTCCGTCCTACTATTTACCCATAGCTGGAGCATGCTAGGTGCCTTACATTGCTTTTAATTTATCATTTCTTACTAATAATTTTATTAGCTTTTCCTTGAATTACGTTTCTTAATAATTCTTTCCTTTCATTCTTTTGCCTTGTTTATTTTTTAATTCCATTCTTTTTTATTTCATTATTTCCTTTTCCTTCCTTTCTTTTTCACTTTTTCCTTCTAATTGTTTTAATATTTCTTTTCCATACATTTTTTATTAGATCATTTTTCTTTTTCTTCTTTTTTTAATCATTTCTTTTTGCCATCATTCATTTTTATGATATATTTTTCCATACATTTTTTTCTTTCATTTATTTTTCCTTCAATTCTTTTTTTATTATATTTTTCTCTCTATTCTTTGTTTCAAACTCTTTCTATTCTTCTATTTTTGATATTTTCATTTCTTGTTTCTCTTTATTTTCCCAACCACCACCATCATATTTTTATTTCTTTCATTGAAGATTTTTGTATTTTTATTTTTTATTTTCTTTATTTTCTTCTTCTTTCCTTTTCTCCCAAAATTAATGAAAAAATTATCATTTCTTGTTTTATTCATGACCGTCTTTCAAATATTTCTTTCACTTGAGTATTTGTTTCCCAAGCAGATTTCCTCTTTTTTCCTTCATATATGCTTTTCATTCATTTATTCATTCTTTCTTTCCAATATCCCTTCTTCTTCCCCTAACCCATTACTAATGGACTGGGCTTTTAATATTACTCATACACAGGTGAGCACATTTCTACAGCACTTAAGCAGGTAACAATTGCAACAGGGTTTTGTGATTTACCTGTTTAGATCATAAAGTGCAAAAGTAGACAGCTTAAGAAGGGTAAGGAGGGGGGTGAAGAGAAAGACCAAGTGTGGGTGAAAAAATTTTGCAAAAAGCAGATTCAATATACTTTTAAAGAGACAGTGGTTAATAAATGTTATCTGCTGTTTTAATAGTTATGTTAAGATGGAATGAAACTCAGAGTGAATGAGAGAAGGAAAAAGAAATAAAAAGATAGCAAGAGAAAGAAAGAAAAAAAAGATAAAATAAAAAGGAGACTGATATATAAAAAAAAAGAAATGTAGAAGAAGAATGAAGAAATGAAAAAATAAAAAGAGGAAAAATAAGGAGAAAGAAATTATGATAATAAGAAGAGAAAGAAATAAGAAGCGAAAGAAATAAACAAACAAAAAGAAGGAAAGAAAAAGCTTGTTCAGGAAAGAGAGAAATAAATTAAGTAATAAAGCAACAAAAAGATATGAAAGTGACTGTGAAGGATGACAGAGATTTTCATTGTCATAGATTGAAAGAAAATATATAAAAAGAAAATATTAGGACAAAGAGAAATGCAGATAAAGAGAAATGTCTAAGCAGTAAAGAAATTTGCTACAAAAGTGAAAAGTGTTTGAAGATGAAGAAGGATGTGAAAATGAGTCAAAAATAAAAACAATCATTAAATCATCTAAAAGGAAAAAGTCAAGAAGAAGAAGAAGAAGAAGAAGAAGAAGAAGGAGGAGGAGAAGAAGAAGAAGAAGAAGAAGAAGAAGAAGAAGAAGAAGAAGAAGAAGAAGAAGAAGAAGAAGAAGAAGAAGAAGAAGAAGAAGAAGAAGAAGAAGAAGAAGAAGAAGAAGAAGAAGAAGAAGAAGAAGAAGAAGAAGAAGAAGAAGAAGAAGAAGAAGAAAATCGGAGTTTGAAAAAAAAAATTAAGAAGATTTATAGCGAAAGAAAGAATAAAAGGACTAAGAAAAAAAAATTGTGAAAAAGAAAGAAACAATGATCATGAAACAAATAAAAAAAAACAAGTTAAAAGAGAGAAAGAATGAGACAAAGAACAAATGAAAGAACAAAAAATGAACAAAAATGTAAAAAAACTATATACGGATAAAACAGGAATTAAGAAGGAGTTTTAAGAGTAATGAAAAGAAAGGAAAGAGAAATAGAAGGAAAAGAGGCAAATAAAGGTGGATGCAAAAAAAGGAGGGAAAAAAAGACAAAAATCAGAGAAAAGAAAAGTAAAAAAGGATTTATACAAAAAGTAGGAACATAAAAATGAATAACAAATAAAATGAAATAAAATAAAGACAAGAAAGAAATATAGAAAAATTGAAATAACAAAAGAAATAAAAAGAAGAGTTGAGAGAAAAACAATCAAGAAAAAAAAAGATGGCAGCAAAAGGATAGTAAAAAAAAAATGGGAGAAAAGTGTAAAAAGCTTTTGATGATATAAAATTGTTTGCTGAACAATATGGACATTTAAAAATGGTGCAGCTGTTTTAAAGAGAAGCGTTGAATACAAGAAATGAAGAGGAAGAAAAACTGACCAGGATAAGTGATGGAAAATAAATGTTGTCAAGGCCTTTCTTTTATATTTATTCATTATTCAGGTATACAAATGTATGAACACACATATATATATATATATATATATATATATATATATATATATATATATATATATATATATATAGAGAGAGAGAGAGAGAGAGAGAGAGAGAGAAGAGGGTGATTGGTGTAAATATGCAAAAATATATAACACTAAGCATATTTATCTCTGCTGCACTAACAACCAAACATTCCAAGTTATGATCACAGTGCTTTCAGGGTTTAAATCAGGTAATATTTGCCAAGCTTTTGCCTCTCACAGAGTCTAATACAAAAGTGTCTAGTAATGATAAAAAATGAATATTATCATGATTCTTCTCTCATGTATTCCACACACACACACATATATATATATATATATAGATATATTCCCATATATTAAGTACACAGCCTAACACATAGCAATTAGGTGAAGTTTGATTTTAAATTTTCACTGTATGTTTGATCTCTGAGATTATTATTCACTTTTGAATTAACTGCATAAATAAATAAGATCTGCTAAAAAATAAATTCATGTCATACAAATAGATGCATTCTTTATCATTAGGATTTTGACTTACTAACATCTCTCTCTCTCTCTCTCTCTCTCTCTCTCTCTCTCTCACACACACACACACACACACACACACACACACACACACACACACACACACACACACACATTTAAAATTTTGATTATCAAGTAAGATAGAGAGAAGAGATAAAGAGGGTGTATTATACATATATTCAGACTCTCTAAAGGAACATATGAAAACATTCCAAGGATGAATATTTGTATACTGGTATTTATGAAGTGTAGCTTAGTATGACACAAGGGCAAATATGTTTTGCTGAAATTGATGAAAATTCTTCATTGAAGAATTCAAACAATTTAATAAAGACATACACATAATTCACAGAATAATGACAATACTACATCTCAAAAAATAAGAACATTACAATGAATACACAACAGTGAAAGAATACAACCACCAAAACAGTGAAAGAATACAACCACCAAAACAGACAAAGAATACAACCACCAAAACAGACAAAGAATACAACCACCAAAACAGTGAAAGAATACACCCACCAAAACAGACAAAGAATACACCCACCAAAACATTACTCAACACCCTGTTGATAAGGTTTAGAATACTCTGCAGAAAGCTTAGACCCCCTCCAAAATGGGATGTCCTGGTTATGCCACTAAACTGCATCTGGTGGTGTAGTGGTAGTACCTGTTAGGCCCTAATTTATGGGTCAAAGAGATCTGTTTAGAAATTATTTGTATTCCAAAAAATACTACTTAACGGCACAAAAAATGTAAATATGACTGCAATTCCTTGAGGTATAAAATAACTCTAGACAGGTTGACATGCCACTAAAATGAATTAATCAATTCACAGGAAAAGCATGTCCAGTCACCCCTCAATGCTGAAAAAAAATGTTAAAATACAAAGAGACTGTCACGTACACCAACTATACAAAGTTTAATTTATGCATTCATATCTTTCATGGTCAGACAAATGTATCTTTTTCTCTTTTATATAAATACGAATGCGTCTTCATATTATCATGTACCTGTGCATATAGATATTTGTGAGAATATATGATTTAGACACAACATGTCAAAACATGTTGTGTTATTTGTATAACTCTGTTACCTGGAACCAATGACTTATATTGTGTTGACTTTTGAATTAAATATCTGTGGCAATGAATCATTTTTATTGTTTCTTTTTTCATATAAAAACAAAATAAATGAATAGTTTGTGATATAAAAAAATGGTGCAATGAGAATATATGTACTTGTGTAGGTATACACATGTGGCATAACCATTAATGCCATAGGAAATAAACATGGCACCCCAATTCCAAATCCTGGACAAGGCTGCTTGTATTTTACATAGTGCTAATACCCTTGAGAAAGGTATATATCCGACTTCTCACCCTCCAGCTATGAGTAAATAGTAGGGCAGACCAGACTATTTAACCAAGGCATAATAACCAGTCTAGAAGAAAGAAAACCAGTTGTATTCCACATAAAAATTGACCTTGAGTCACACCCTGCTCATGGTGGAAGGGCTGATTAAATACATATAAATGAGAGGGTACTGAAAAATTCATAAACCCACCAAAAAAGAAAGTGATATTTTTCAAAAATTTATTGAAGAATTAAAGAAACTTGAGAAACATAGTGAAAATTGTGTTAAAATGCAGGTTATATGAAATAGCAAGTATTTCATGGCTCTCAGTAATTCTTTTCTTGGTTGGACAAAGAACTTTTCTGCACCCTTTTTTATATATAATATTAGGATAATGATCAAGCAAAGATAATAATTGGAAAAGGAACTGCATATTAAAACAAACATCAGAACAAATATTACAACCAATATATTATGGAATCTTTAGTATATTGATTGTCTCATGAATCTAGAGAATTTATTTAACCTGTAGTAACTAATAGTAGATATATGACCTATAACTATGGAACATAGTTCATTTGAGATGTACAGGGTGTTTCAGAAAAAATGATATGATTTTGTAATCTCATAACTTGATTAATTCGCATTCAAATGATCGCAAATTTTAACAGCATCAGTAGAAATAACTCAAAATTCAATGTTTAATGTTTAAATGCCTTTTCTTTTTTAGTGAATACAATTTCTATAACTGAAAAAAAAAATATATATATATATATATAAAATTTTGAATTGTTTCTACATATTCTGTAAAAATTTGATATCATTTGAATAAGAATAAGTCAAATTTTTAGATGATATTATTTTTTCTGAAACATCCTGTGCATCACTTATAAAAACGAATTATTGTGTTGATATTTAAATATAATAACTGTGGCCATCCAAGTATTTTACAATCATCTATTACAATATACAAACAAATAAATAGTTTTCAGTATAAAAAGTTTATATATAAGTGAATTCATTAGCAAATATGCATATATAACGTTGAGATAAGAATCAAGGAACGATGCTTGCTGGTATGCCTAATTAGAGAGGTTTGCAACTCAAGCCCACAGATCAGGTACTACTAGTAATGAACTTGGTTCTCACTTGGTGGCCCATACTCATGAACTTGCGCCAAATCTAAATAATACTTATTTTTTCTGAGTCCCCCTCACAGTGCAATAATTATTGACCTTGGCAAGCAGATCATAATGAGAGTTCAATTCTAACTGGGTGTCCCATACTTTTGGCTTTGTGCTAAATTAAGGTCAACCTCATGAGTGACTACGAGGTGCCTTGTGCAGTTCAAAGGTAAGTGAACATGGCTGGCAGGCCATTGTTAGTGAGTTTGATTCTCTGAATGCTCTATAATATAAGCCTTATGCCAGACTAAGCTTAATAGATAACTACTGATTACCTTGTATAGTGAGTTGGTCAGTGAATCCAGTAAAGATTTTTTTAAGAGATTTTATGATGGCTCTGCTTAAGTAATTTATTGAGCATTTTGAAACAAATTTTTATTCACTTTGGGCAAAATGTTTATAATAGTCATCCTAATAATGTGATGACAGAGAGGAAATGCATGATCACATAATAAGCAAATGCAATAAACTAGCATAAAATGAATACAAGACTAGGCATGATTGGGTCAGAAAGGCAATCCATTGGGTATTGTGCAAGAGATAAAAGGTGACTATATTGACAGACGGTATATGTACAAATCAGATTCTATCACAGAAAATGAGATCCATAAAATTCACAGGGATATTGAGATACAAGCATGTCACCTAATCCAGGCTAGAAGGCCAGACCTAGTGTTTACTTTCAAGGAAAAAACTTGTCATCTAGTGGATTTAGCTGTTCCAAAAGACCACAGAAAGAAAATAAAAGAAAAAGAAAATATAGAAAAATATTTGGATCAAGCCAGAAAACTAATAGGACTGTAAAACATGAAAGAGATATTAATTGTAGTTGGTGCCCTTAAAATGGTCTACCAAAGTTTGAAAAAGAGACCAGGGGAACTAGAGATCAAAGGAAGAATCAAGACCATCTACACCACAGTACTGTTAAGATCAACTAGAATACTTACAAGAATCATGGAAACCTGAAAAGACTAGGGGAACTGGAGATCAAATGAAGAAACAAGACCATCTAGACCACTGCACTGTTAAGATCAGCAAGAATACTTAGAACAATCCTGGAAAAATGAAGAGACTAGGGGAAGTGGAGATCAAAGGAAGAATCAAGACCATCCATGCCACAGTACTGTTAAGATCAGCTAGAATACTTTCAAGAATCCTGGAAATCTGAAGAGACTAGGGGAACTGTATATCAAAGGAAGAATCAAGACCATCCAAACAGCAACACTATTAAGATCTGCTAGAATATTTAGAAGAATCTTGGAAAACTGAAGAAACTAGTGGAACTGGAGATCAAAGGAAGAATCAAGACCATCTACACCACAGCACTGTTAAAATCAGCTAGAATACTTAGAACAATCCTGGAAACCTGAAGAGACTAGTGGAACTGGAGATCAAAGGAAGAATCAAGACCATCTAGACCACAGCACTGTTAAGATCAGCTAGAATACTTACAAGAATCATGGAAACCTAAATACACCAGGGGAACTGGAGATCAAACGAAGAATCAAGACCATCTATACCACAGCACTGTTAAGATCAGCTAGAATACCTACAAGAATCATGGAAACCTGAAAAGACTAGGGGAACTAGAGATCAAACGAAGAATCAAGACCATCCACACCACAGCACTGTTAAGATCAGATACAATACTTAGAACAATCCTGGAAACCTGAATAGACTAGGGGACTGGAGATCAAACAAAGAATCAAGATCGTGCAGGAACAGAACACTGTTAAGAACAGCTAGAATACTTGGAAGATTCCTGGAAACCTGAAGAGACCAGGAGAATTAGAGATCAAATGAAGAATCAAGACCATCCACACCACAGCATTGTTAAGATCAGATAGAATACTTGGAAGATTCCTGGAAAGCTGAATAGACCAGCAGAACTGGAGATCAAAGGAAGAATCAAGACCATCCACACATAAGTACGGTTAAGAACCGCTAGAATACTTGGAAATATCCTGGAAATCTGAAGAGACCAAGGGAACTGGAGATCAAATGAAGAATCAAGACCATCCAGACCACAGCATGGTTAAGAACAGCTAGAATACTTAGAACAATCATGGAAATCTGATGAGACTAGGGGACTGGAGATCAAACAAAGAATCAAGACCATCAAGACTACAGTACTTTTAAGATCAACTAGAATACTTAGAAGAATCCTGGAAACCTGACGAGACTAGGGGAACTGGATATCAAAGGAAGAATCAAAGCCATCCAAACAGCAACACTGTTAAGATCTGCTAGAATGCTTAGAAGAATCTTGGAAACCTGAAGAGACTAGTGGAACTGAAGATCAAAGGAAGAATCAAGACCATCCACACCACAGCACTGTTAAGATCAGATAGAATACTTGGAAGAGAGATCAAACGGAGAATCAAGAGCATCCAGACCACAGCACTGTTAAGATCGGCTAGAATACTTACAAGAATCCTGGAAACCTGAAGAGACTAGGGGAACTGGAGATCAAACGAAGAATCAAGACCATCCAAACCATAGCACTGTTAAGATCAGCTAAAATACTTACAAGAATCCTGGAAATCTTAAGAGACCAGGGGAACTGGCAATCAAAGGAAGAATCAAGACCATCCACACCACAGCACTGTTAAGATCAGATACAATACTTAGAACAATCCTGGAAACCTGAATAGACTAGGGGACTGGAGATCAAAAGAAGAATTAAGATCATCCACACATAAGCACTGTCAAGAACAACTTGAATACTTGGAACAATCCTGGAAATCTGAAGAAACCAGGGGAACTGGATATCAACAGAAGTATCAAGACCATCCAGACCATAGCACTGTTAAGATCAGGTAGAAAAATGACCAGTTAAAATTGATGTGAAAAACTCACAAAGAGTAAAATAATTATGTCTATGTATTCTGAGTCTGTAATAACACAAAATATTATTAACCATTTGCAAATCATCTTTTCTAAAAAAATACACAGATGCATAGACATACAAGTATATGCATTGTATAAGTATGTTAAAATAATTATTGTTTAATGTTTTCAAAATATTTTTTTTATTTCATGAGTGCAAATACTACACACTGATCCTCAACAGAAGCTGGGAAGAGGGACACTTTGATTCTAAGTAAATTTACACTATATTTCGCATTTGTTCAACTTTTTATTGGTTTTTACTGACTAAAAAAAGGGTTTATATAGTTTATTTTATATCTTAAAACATAAAATTTACACAGTATTTAGAGCAAACACACTGACACAATCACTCAAAAAATACAAGCTCACATGAGGAGAAAGAAAATTATTAACAAACACATTCTAATGAATATTTCTCTGTAACGGTGTAGAACACAGTTTAAACTACAGATATAACTTATTTTCGGTCATCACATCTTAAATATCAAGAAGCATGTGGCCAGATATCAAGTTGATTATATAGTTCTCATGTATAATATGCATCCCTAACATTTTGGCTGAAAAATTTGGAGAAATAGTGTATTGCATATACAAATAATTACAGTACACAATACCTAAACCAGATAATTATTAAATTTTCTTAAATTCTTTATTTCTAAAATTGTTATAAAGTAAATGATGACTATATTGATTACATAAAATTCCCCTAAGATATAAATCCAAGAAGTCAATAGAAACAGAATGATCCAAAATTTCCACAATAATGTCATGTAATTCAATTAGTGTTTACTTATTAACACAGTAGTACTTGTTATTGTTATTTAGTGAGAAGTCTTAATGCACAAGTGTCATTTTGGAAACCTTTTTAAATGCCAGTGAAATCTTGTTTTCTCACATTGATAACAACAAAATTTCAATAGCACCTGCACTGACAACAATGGTTAATATTTACTAATTAACATTAAAATTAATTGAAATTGATTTATTGAATTTTTCTCTCTTTAGATCTCTAATTTTTACATATATGAATACAAACAAACAGCACATATAAGGAAAAAAAGACAGTTTGGAAGATCACATAAATGTTTCACTGTCGTGTTTTTACTGTCATCGGAATACTAATGATTTTATTATCAAAGATAGATCTACATTAAAGAGGAAAGAAGCATAATAATTTAGGAAAAATATATTAACATTTCATTTAATTTCAGTTGTACGAGATTTATTCATTTTATTTTAGTTTGTTTTTTAGTATTATAATTACTGGCAGTAAATTAATTTGTATTCTGATTATGCCAGACCTCTCAAATCAATCTGATTTTTCAATCTGTTGTCTTTTTCTCAAACTATCTGATTTTATTGCAAACCTCATATATATATATATATATATATATATATATATATATATATATATATATATATATATATATATGTGTGTGTGTGTGTGTGTGTGTGTGTGTGTGTGTGTGTTCCAAATTAAATCTGATGGAACTAGAATAACAAAGAAAAATTTTTAAAATTAGATTAACATTTTGCTAGTGGACTAGTACTATCAATCTATCACTAAGGGTAAAATTTTTCGGTACAATATATCATTGATAATGTTCCTAGTAATTTTTCATATATTACTTTGTAACAATGACAGTTTTTTTTTTTTTTTTGTTCTTTCTCATCTTCTCTGCACTACACCATGCAATCACTTTTTGCATTGTGCAAGAAATATTCAGTATCTATGAGTCTTTTCTTCATCCATTTTACTCACATGTTTCATCAGACTATTGTATTTTAAATACATGAAACTTTAAGTAATGAATCCAAGAGAACTGAGATAACAGTTTCTTTTAGGTTTTATATATAGTTTCAGATTTTATTTTGTTTGTGTTCAGAGTCTGTGATAATTTTAGGGACTTATTACTCAGCATATAGCATATTATATAATTCAATCTCATTCCTCCAATTTTCACTTCTAAATATCAAGTGTCACACTCTATTGTAAGAAAAAAATTAAAAGTACCTTTTTCATAGTTTAAGTGAGTAACAATTATGAATAAAAGATCAAACAATATACACAATCCTTGCCTGCTATTTACCCACTAGTTGACAAAGAGTACTGCTTATAAAGGGTAGTGGCAAAAGTCCAAATTATATTTGCTTCATATGTGCTATTCTAATTAGGTAGTATCATATATATATATATATATATATATATATATATATATATATATATATATATATACATATATATAAACTGCATGTAATAATGGCAAAATACCTGGCAAAAATGATAGGATTGTAAACGGATTAAAAGAATGAGGGGGGACTTAGCTTGTTAGAGAGTCAATTTGGGGTAAGCATTCAAAGACATAATATCCATCTTTATGGGTTTCTAGAATTGATGTGGTGTTCTGTAAAGTTTTTCTATTTTCCATATTGTATTGGATTTAGCATCTCTGTTGAAGCCATATTCTGTTAGATGTGCATGGTGCATCAGTAATTGTCATGGAAAATTGACTAAACAAACTGAGTTTAAAGTAGCTTAAATAGCTAAATTATATTCTGAAGTCATGGCAGGTAATGTATTTGGTTTCTTAAATATATTATATTTGAAATTTAATGTTGTATTATCCCTTAAGCTATTTTCTGTTAAATGTATTTTGGGGGGCAGAATTTGAAATGAAATGAACTAACCTTGATCAGATAAATGTGATCAGCAATATCTGAATAGTATTGTGACTATTGAGCATATAAAAACTTGTTTTGTTATATAACATGATAGGCAAAAATGGGATCATCAAATTTTCATAGATACCAGAACTGACACTATCAACTTTTGTATGTTTAGTTTTATTGATTGGATTAAAAAGTAAGAGGAAAAATCTTTATATCTCATTTTCTCAGTGAATATTATACTGAATGTGAACTAGAATAAGTTTAACAGCTTGTAGACAACAGAATCTCTAAATATTACTTGATTTTCTTTAAAATTGACAGACATCTTTTCCACATCATATAAAATGAGGATATTAGAAAAACATTTAAGTTTACACATATATATTTTGAATGATTCTAATATATGAATGAGTGTTTGCTTAAGTTTATAAAAATGCAAAAACATAATTTGTTAGATTAACAAATTATATATATATGTGTGTGTGTGTGTGTGTGTGTGTGTGTGTGTGTGTGTGTGTGTGTGCATGCATTTAGAGGGATAGATAGATAAATATAGCTTGTATATGCATCTTGTTGTTGGTGTATGCATGTGTGTATGTAGTATGCCTGATCACAAACAAAATAAAATTGAAATTAAAACAAATAAAATTGGAATAAAATAAATATAAAAATAAAATAAAGATATATGAAACAAAAAAAAATGAAAATAAAATGAAATCAAAATTAAAATAAATAAAATAAAAATGGAATAAAAATAAAATAAAAATAAGTAAGATAAATATAAAATTGAAGTAAAGTAAAATTAAACTAGATTAAAATACAAATAAAAATAGAGAGCCTCTTGTACTCATAAGATAACAATTTAGATTTCTCAACTCAACAAAAAAGAACAGAATTGTTTAATATAAAACTGTTTGGGCATTTAACTGTGTGTAAACAACATCTGTACTTATACTAAACTGAATTAGCTGAATTAGAACTGTTTGACTAAACTGAATAACTTGAAATAGAAATGTTTTTGACAATTAAACTGTACTTACTTTTATACTGCGTACTTATGCTAAACTGAATTATTTAAAATAGAACTGTTTTGACATTTAACTGTATGTAAACAAAATCTGTACTTATACTAAACTGAATTAGCTGAATTATAACTGTTTGACTAAACTGAATAGCTTGAAATAGAAATGTTTTTGATAATTAAACTTTATACTCATGCTAAACTGAATTGTTTGAAAGAGAACTGTTTGTTGTATAAAAAATGGATTTGGAATTAAATAACCTACAAAGTTTGATATGCCATAAAACCCAAACAACTAATCAACTTTTCAAAGTGTAGCTGTGTCCATACTACTACTACTACTACAGAGATGCTAACAAAGTGAAAAGAGAGAAATCTAGATGGGAACTATACAAGAATGCTACATGCTATCTTGAACAAATCCTGGAAGTAATACCCAACTAAACAACTGTACAGCCACTAATCTCCTATCTTACAAACCATTCAAGAAAGATAAGCAAGATGTGAGGGGGCATTGCTGAAGAAGCAAAGACAAACTTATAAGCAACATTCTCTTATGAACTCTTGCACATGGACTGACCAGCAAAGACTAACATATATCAGCTGAGTGCAGACACAAAATACAACCTAGATGAACTCTCAGGAGTGATGGATAATAGGGATGGATGGTGGGAGAGAGAGTCAGGGAACTCTGTGCAGTTAGCACAACTTGATGATGAGATTAAGATCACTGATTTAAGCAAACATATTTTTCATTTTTAATTGTTTATTATTATGTATTCTAGCAGTATATGCCATGTTAAATATCAAATAGACTTATAAGTCAAGCTGCTGACAAAAAAGATCATATAATAATAAAAGTAATACCTCTCTCTCATAATAGAAGTCACCATAATGTATGAAATATACATTCAAATGTAACAACTATTGTGGGACAGAGATCCAAATACATTTTTTAGAAGATAATATTTTTGTTTTCTTTAATATAATCTTATCATATTTCCCAGTGAACTATTTATCAATCAGTAAATATTCAGGAAAAAATAGCTAAATATAAACAGAAAATCATCTACTTTAACATGATTAACACAATATACATTACTTTATTTTTTTCACCTTGTATCTGTCATGAAAATATTTTTCATTGAAAAAATAGTAACTTTTAGAAAAATAAACTCAAATCTAAAGATTTTTTTTCATTTTTTTTTATAGCTACTTGAAATATGAAGTTCATCATAAACAGAAATTAAAGTGTTTTTGGGGAATGTTTTATATTTTATTCATTTTGGCATCACTGAGGACAATTTCTATTTTCCCTTTTTTTACTTATATTGGATAACACTACTCCAATTCATTGCATTTATTTCGATCAAACAACATATAGATATATAGATGCCCAAACATATGCAAATATACATAAAAGAAAGATATTGAAAATCAAAGGGGTAACAGTCAAACCCAATATCTTACAATAAAAAGAAATGAAATTATAATAATAATTTATAACAGACTTCATTGAAGATTAATACAAGGGTGAGTCAAAAGTTTTACAATATTTTGGTGCATGCAAGTTTGCAGCACATATGTCACATGAACAAAGAAGTTCATGCCATAGGAGGTACCCACTGTGGTTGGTAGTATTATTACAGTACACAAACATATTGTATATTGCTTTACTCCATGTGTGATTTGAATGCTGCCAAGATGAACGTACAACATACGTAGGGCATTCAATAAGTTTCCAGAACTTTTTTGTACAGGCATTTAAAATTGTTTTAGACTCTTAAAAATTCAGTATGTTATTGCTATACATCTTATGAGATGATTGACCAATTTTTATGATTTCACGTTCAAATGAACAGCTACAGCAGGAATTCAAATACACCCTACTAAAGCCTCATTGTCACAGCTGGTAAATTTCAAAAATGCAATCTGGATGTACGGACACTTTAGAAGAACAATATACAATAAAATTCTATTTTAAACTTGGAAAAAAGGCCACAGAAACCTATGGAATGCTTCACACTGATTTTCGACCATCTTGCATGAATCGAGCATCAGTTTTTGAGTGGCATAAGAGATTCAAGGAAGGCACAGAGTCTGTGAGGGATGATGAGAGGTGTGGGAGGAGTAAGGAAGTCAATACACCACAGTTGATTGGCCAAAGGGTTAGGGTTACTATGTTGGGGTTTTAAGGGAGTTCAGGAAGAGATTTCATTGGAAGAGGCCAGCACTCTTCAAATCGGCTCAGTGGCATTTCCACCAGGACAATGCGCCAGTCCATAACTCCATCCTTGTCACAGACTATTTGACCAAGATAGGCATCAAGACAGTTCTTCACCGTCCCTATAGTCCAGACCTTGCTCCCTGTGACTTTTGCTTATTCCCTAAGCTCACAGGCTGTCATTATGAGACAATTGAGGAGATGAAAGAGGCTGTAATGAAGGTCATTGACACACTCACACAAGAGGACTTCCATGGGGCCTTCCAGAAGTAGTTGGAATGGTACAACAAGTGCATTGCAGCCAGAGGAGATTACTTTGAAGGGGACTAGAGTTTCATGTGTGTACTATCAATAAAAGTGCCCATACAAAAAAAGTCTGGAAACTTATTTAATGATCCTCGTGGTTCGATTCAGGAACATATGCTTTATAAGTTTGAACTGGGCTATAATGTCCAAGAAGAAACCAAAAAATTGGTTGTTCAAGTGGTGAAGGTACAATTGATGACAAGTTGAGTAACCAAACAGTTCAGGAAATTTTGCTTGGGTTGCAAGAACCTGGATGATTGGGCAAGTAGTCTTAAAACCATGGATTCCAAAGCAGTACTCAAAGTCATAGAGGTAAATCCAATGAGCAGCACTTGGTGAGTTCAGCATTTCACAGTCAAGTGTAGTTTGTCAATTTCACAACCTTGGCGAAACAATCCTGGGTTACTGAATTGTGCCTCACATTCTCAAAATATTGACAAACTTTTGACTCACCATAATATATACTGATTCAATACTTGACATATGAAAATAATATTGAAAAGACTCAACAAAAGTTTGTATTCAATTGTTTTTTTCTCTTTTGGGTTGTAATAAAAACTAGATGACCAATGAATCCAATGGTTAAAAGATATTCACCAATATCTTTTAATTTATATCTTCCTGTTATATTTTTAGACTCATCTGCAGTTGTCTTTTCGGGGGGGAGGTCTTTTCTTTCTGTTAGGTTCTTGTATATTTCACCTTCTTTAGCAGTTTCTTTATTTGTCCTTTTAGCCTCATTTCCCATCCAAATTTTGTATTTCTGTTTTCATTCATAAGGGAGATACTTATTACTGACTAGTTTTGCTCCTGAATAGATTTACTCATTCAGTTCAGTTGTCCATTGGGATATATTGCAAAACTTCATTTAAATTTTGGCTTTCTAATTTGACTTTTTCCAGTCTTGATTCCTTAGCGATGATAATGTAGTCTTGTGGTCACTCATTATTTTTTTTATTAATCCTAAATTTGTCTCATCTTCTGGTCTTAATATTGATACGTTTCTGGGTTTAGTAATAAATTGGTTTTCAACATTTTCGGTTTCAATTTGTTTAGGGAGTATTCTTTGAGTATGTTTTTTGATTTAGCTGTCCATATATTTCTAGTATCTTGGAGGTCTTTAAAGACCACCTGGCTTGGTTGACAAGTCTTTGACTTGTATTAAATTAAGTGGATTCTGTCCAAATCTCCATCATTCATTTCCTATATCCTCTTTGCATAGGATTGCTTTTAAAATAACAGTGGATTACTTTTTTGTTATCTACAATAATATTTTTAGTTATTTAGAAGGAATCCTTGTTTAATGATTCAGGGTTTTTTTTTTATATACTAATATGATTCATAACAAACATGAATCAATGAAAGAAAGAAAATTTGAGAAGAAAAAATGATGGGAAAATAAGTTGAAAGGAGGGAAAAATTGAAAAAATAGAAAGAGCAAGAATAAAAACTTACTGTATGAGAAGAAAAAGAACAAAGAAAGTGAAAGAACAAGACAGACAAAGTAGTGTAGTCCACCTATAAAAGCAAGAGAAGAAAAAGAAGAAAGAAAGAGAGAAAGAATGAGTAGTGTAGTTTACTCATTAAGAGTAAAAAGCACAGATATATTTGAATTTCTATGAGACAGGGTTTTTATTTTTAAGAAAGAAACTATATAACATATTTATATATATTAAAATATATTTAGGTTAAATAATGCTGTGCTTTATCAAAATAATTAATTTTTTTACTTGTCTGTTATAAAATCATGAGTGATCAATAAATAAATACATAACACTTGGATGAACCACATTGTTGGGTTCATTCTTCATTGAATTTTTGGAGGTTTATGAGTTTCTTGAGAATAATTTTTGGAAATTATTACATGATGATAAGCATGTTACAACTAGGAGAGAAAAATTAATAAGGAAGCAATTATGGAGAAATATTGTTCCTATTTGTTGTATTATTTTTATTTATATTAATGTGTGGGGGGAATGTGTGTATATATATATATATATATATATATATATATATATATATATATATATAGTTGCATTATATTTATATGAAAATAGACTATTAGAACAGCTAATAATAAAAAATACAATAAAAATGTGTTTAATCATGATGGTCATCAGCTTTTTAATAAATAATCCTTTTCTATAAATGGTTACATTAAAGAGTGGTCAAAAATTCACTCTTTCGTTTCATTCTTATTGTGATATTTGACAGTGGTTGTATGTAATTTACATATGAAGGAATGACATAGGAATATGGTCATGCTACTACAGGCTAAAGACAGAATAACTATCTCTAAAGTAATAACAATTTGATCTAAACATCTAAAAAAATTAGAAACATGAGATTTAATCAATAAAATTTATTAATTCAAAGTTTTTTTGTGTGTGCATATGCTTTTAAATCAATAAAATAGGATATTGCATTCATTAAATTAAAATTTTTAAAAATGACAGAAAGAAATTACCACAATTAGTCATATAAAAACATGCATTCATGTATAATATGCACCGCTGACTTTTGCTTACAAATTTCTGGAAGAAAACATTTCTTGTGGATACACATTGGCTTTTTGGAATTTAGCAGGTGAATTTAAACTAAATGTAACATTTGTTCATCTTTTTATCAGGTTTGTATCAACTAAGAAATATGCACAGTATTTAGGGTAAAGGCAAAGAGAGGTTCACATGAAAATGTTACAAACATTCACTGTAGCAGTATAAAACAGAAATGTTTGTTACACATTGTTAGGACTCTAACTTACTTTTGGCCATGCCAGGGAATAGGTCAATGAATGAGACATGATGAGTATCGCTGGAGAAGTAAGGAAGAACTCTTAAGTGATGTTCTACTACAGACGCCTAGACATGGACAAACTAGTGCTTGCCGACCAACAAAGACACATACATCAGCTCTGTACAGACACAAGATACAGTCTGGAGGACTGTTTTCTTTTCAGGTAAAGAAATGCCATTCAGCAGTAAAGTCATTTAAAAATTCTTTGAAACATCTGGTAAATACACTAAGCCAAGAGTCATTTTATTCATCTTAAAATTCTTGAAAGTAAAATATAAAATGCAAATAATAAATTTATAAAATTCTAACTATATTAACATATGTATAAAAAAAAAACTTAAAACAAATGTGATTTGAATTAAAGATAATAAAATCCTCTAATTATGTTCATTCTTAGAATTATGATGAAAATTCTCATTACTCTGTACTGAAAATAGGTGGCCTGACCAAGTCACATCGTCATATACATATAGAGAGAGCTAAATTTTTCTTACCATATATACATATTTAAGAAAAAGTAAAAAAGAATTCTTGACCTGACTAAGAAGGAAATTACCTGGAGCCATGAAATGTATATACGATTTGATATATTCACACAGAAGTTCAGCACATTGGCACATGAGTTTTAAGTTTAACACTTCCTCAAATAAATTGAACAAAAAAACAAAACAGAAAAAAGGTCATTCCTTTTTGATAACTTAATCAGCATCCACTTCTATATATGTGAGTGTGTTTGTGCATGTATATATATATATATATATATATATATATATATATATATATATATATATATATATATATAAAATACATGTTTGCGTATGTAATTTATATATACATGCAAAAAATAACAACTCTGCCAATAACAAATCCTTTAACAGATGATAACACTAGGGACAGGTATGGTTTCAGGGAAAAAAATTTATTGAAATATTATTCTATCCTATATATTGTACATGGTGCAGGTAGTCTACAAAGGTATTTTAAGTGTGTTTGTTAAATACTGTTACATTCTTTTGATTTTTTTTTAATTTCATATTCTAAGTATATATGCATTTTAGCCTGTATCCAGAGATCTGA